>JAACJN010000083.1:0-188560 GCA_013368555.1 Collybiopsis confluens | reverse complement strand
GCACGTTGAGTCTGCAAGTTCAATGCTCCAGACTATGGAATGTTAATGCCATGTAAATCTGGAACTCACAACTCAATAAGTGATATGGTGTAGACTTAAAGAATCAAATTTGGACTATCAGATCCTGGCAAGGAGTGAGGAAATAATGTTTCATACATCTTGCGCAGAATAAGGTCATTCCCCCATAGAGAAATCTTTCTGGTCCGATGACATACTGTAAATGGGGAAGCTTCTGAGTCTAATACAGGACAATAAATATGCTGAGATCATACCAAGATGAGGATAGCCACCGCAGTTACACTGGAACATTTTATTTATACCCATCATGTATTGTTTACCCAATACTTTCAATCAGCGACTTGCCTTGTTAAAAGCCCGGCGCTAAAGAAATAATACACCAAGAATGCTAACACGCCATCCGTTCTACGTAAATCCAGGGATGGATCAGCTGTGATCATTGAAAAGGGTGTCTTGAATGACCTTTTGATTCCAGTGACACTCCGACGGAGAAGAGTAATCATGATAGCACTGATCACTATGTCAATTGCAGCAATAACTCCAAGACTTGAGGACAATTCAACTGGCTGAACATTCAGTAGATTAATTTGACTTGAGTTGATCTAAGTGTTTCTGTCCACAGACCTGTAAATTGACTTGAAAATCTACCAGTGATCCAATGTTGTCTCTGATTGAATAGTTGAAATGGGCCGCCGGAGCCAGATAAGTGCACTTGTAACCGTTGCATTAGTGGGAGAAAGCGTACATGATCACTATCATATCTGAAAAATGGTTGAGTTGCGCTCAGTAAATCAGACGTATGTGTACATACAGAGCCCTGTTCCTGTTAGGATTATCTCCGTTAATTTATTTCTAATACAGCTCTCTTTGGTGAATCATACCGAGGCTTGCAATTGCAATTACTGCAATCATGCACTGTAATATTTTTACTTATAATCAGACTGATAAAGTTCCATAAATTTGAAGAGTGCTCACATATACCAGTTTCTGTTTTTGATCCAAGAGAGTTTTTTTTGGACACTGCAAGAGTTAGAAAATGGAAAAAAAGTGCAACCCTTCAATCCCAATGACTTACGCATATGTATTCGGATCAAATACAAACTAGAGCAAAGGATGTTAGCAGTTTAGAAATCATTAGTTCATGAGTATAGTGGTACTAGAGGTGGCTGTCGCTCGTACCATTGCACCATCCACCACATTAAAACTTGAACAGTTGCCAATACCTGCATGGTTTGAATTAATAATAACTGCCATGTGCAAAGCCTAAGGATTTGTCTGAAGTTCACCTTTCCACTCCTGCACCGTGGCCCAACTAAGAATGGAAGGGCATATCTAGTCACAGTATAACAAACATACCAAAACAATTTAGTAATGATTACCAGAGGATTGTCCACCATTGTTGCCACCAGAGTATAATATGCTATATAAATTGAGATTGCAAACAATAGGCCGTCGAGGCCACTGGACAGCATGAGAAATAAGGGAGTCATAAATGTGTTTGGTATGATACTGGACTCGCCAAAGCAATGCAACCTAGCAAATGCGGAGTTGAATTTAGAGTATCCCATGGCTCAAGTTGGCCTAAGGTGATTAAAAAACAGCGCACCAATAATTTCAGCCATAAAGAGTCACTTTTGTATATTTGAAAGTACCGATAGCTTTCAAGTAATACAACACCAAACAGGCTGCAGTAATTGAATGTTGGCTTTCACCATGAAATTATTGTGGAGTAAAGACGTACACAGAACCGATAATGAGGCCAAAAAACACAGCGGAGGGTTCTTGAATGCCAGAAAATATATCCATAGGCTGCTAGTGACTGGTGGTGCCAGTGGAAGAGAAGGAAGGAATAGCGTTATTTGTGGCACGACCCAGGTGTAAGGGTTACACCCTTCCCACTAGCTCCTAACCCCGTACACTGCCTGGTACTCCCGATTACACTGCTCCTTCGATCCCCGCAAGGCCCCTCGTATCTATTATTATTCCTATCTCTTTCTCCTTATTTACACTCCTCATTTCTCTCCTTAACATAGATCCTATATTCTCAGTATATAAGCCATTGTACATCGTACTTAGATGCTCGTCGAATCAACACCAGTTCTTCGCCCAATTACCTTGTCCCTAGTCCCTCGTCCCGGTCCCTAACAGTTTGATTCGACCTACAAACTTAGGTTGATCTACTTGTATCACTGTCTAGTTTCCATTTCCCAGCCAAGTACCAACCACCATGGACCGAATATGACTCTGGCGGTTTTGACCTTCGAGTCAACATGGGCCCTCCTATAATGCCTTCACCCATTATGCCTTCAACTCCCCAACCTAGTAACGATGCTTCATTTATCGAAAGCGTTACTAATAAATTTAATAGCCTCGATAACAACTTCTCTCAGCTCTTTGACGAAGTTCAAAAATTGAGCTCTCTCATGACACGAGGATCCACCGTCGTCCCGCCACCTCAACCTCCCGCCCCCGCTCCCGCACCTACTTCCGTTCCAGTCGCAGTCACTGCGGGTAAACCTCCTAGCTTCGAGAAACCTGATCGCTTCAAAGGCAAGTCCTCAGAAGTCGAAACCTTTGTTGACGCAATTCAGGACGCCGTTGAACTACAAGGGAATTCGCTCACAACGGAAAGATCCAAGTGCATCTACATGAGCACATTCCTTGAGAATTCCCCGAAACAGTGGTATCGCGGTATTAAAAAATCTCACCCACTACTCCTCGAATCTTTCCCCCTTTTTATTAAGGCGTTCATCGATCACTTTGGCGACTCGAACTTAGCATACAATGCTACAGGGAAGTTAGAAAAACTCACCCAAACAGGTTCCGCTGCCGCATACGCCGCTAGGTTCCGAGAACTCCTGGTCTATGTGAACTGGACTGAAGAGTCAAAAATCGACCAATTTTACTGTTAGGGACCGGGACGAGGGACTAGGGACAAGGTAATTGGGCGAAGAACTGGTGGAAATAGGGAACTGGCTGCCAATTAGCCAGTGTCTGTTGTCACGGAAAGTTTCGACAATCGCGAGGAGTTCCTTGTCATGAACGTCGTAGTTGATTTCGGCAGGTGAGAGCTTTCTGGAGAAAAATGCTACGGGGTGAAGCTCACCATCCTTATCAGGTTGTTGGATAGTACCAGAAATAGCAAAATCAGAACCGTCGGTGGCGACGGTAATCGGAAGGGAGGGCGTGAAATGTTGTAGTACAGGGGCTTTAAGAAATTCGGATTTGAGCCCTGCGCGTATACCTTTAACTCGGAGGCGTCACAGCAATTGAAAGTCAATGTTGAGTCAATCCAGTCAATACTTGGATTGTGACGTTTTAGCCAATCTAGGCCTAAGATAATTGGTGAGTCTGTAACAATGATACCGAAGGAAATATGTTCTAAATGTGAGGAGATAGCAAGGGGAGTAATAAACGTACGGAGATTGTGAGTTGGTTGGAGTTATCAAGGGCATGGATGAAAACTGGAGGGTTATAGGATGGAACTGGGGTGTACTTGCCGTTTGTTGTACGGACATACACGGCATTCGGCTTGCTTTCTGGAGCTGCAATACGTGTCCAGGAGCAGTGTAATCGGGAGTACCAGGCAGTGTACGGGGTTAGGAGCTAGTGGGAAGGGTGTAACCCTTACATTATCTCCCTTCTAAGGGTCCAAACGGCTGGGAGGTTTGGAGACGCGTCCTGAACGCGTTGTCGTTTGAGCGGGGGGAGCATAATTGTTTCGAAGATTCTGGTTTATAGGTTCGGGTGATGGGGAACGAGTAGAACGCGTCGGCGGAGCAGAACGTGAAGTGTCGGAATGGTTAATAGAAGGCATTGGGTGTTCGATGGTTGACAGGGGAATTGAGTTGGATGTATTGATATTGTTTGACAGCAAATTTGGAGGTGGCCGCGAGGACCGTGGATGGCGGCGATGATACCTATCAATTAGCTCGTAATAGCTGTCAGGTATTTCGGTTAAAGGAATCCACGAGTTTTCGTCCTCTGTTTCTCCCTTCCATGACACTAGGTAGTCATAACGGCGACCAATTTTTTTCGAGTCTAAAATCTTGCCAATTGTTGGGAATAATTCGTCAATGTGTATAGGGATAGGGTCGGCATTTGGGTGGAAAGTGGAAGGATCCTTGTACGGTTCGAGGAGAGAGGAGTGAAATACAGGGTGAAGTCGTTTCAGGTACATTGGGAGCTGTAGGACATAGGAGTCCGAGTTATTGATGCGTTGAATTATAGGGAATGGACCAAGTCGGCGATGATCCAGTTTGAAAGAGGGTCTATTTGTTTTAATATTTCGGCGGAGAAGCCATACGAGTTGGCCGGGTTGCAATTCTGGTGCCGGTAAGTGTCGTTTGTTATAGTATAAAGTTTGACGTTCTTGCGCAAAAGCTAATTCTGCGCGTAGTTCTTCATGAATAACGCGTAAACGCTCGACGAGGTCTTCAGCAGCAGGATTCATGGATCGTTCAATGATTTTTGGTTCGAATGCTGGGTTGAAGCCGAGGTTAGCGAAGAATGGGGTTTGTTTGGTGGATGAATTTTCGTGATTGTTGAAAGAGAATTCCGCGAGAGGTAGGTAATCTACCCAATCGTCTTGTTGGTACGAACAATAAGCGCGGATATAGGTTTCGAGAGTCTGGTTGGTACGTTCGGTGAGGCCGTCGGTTTGGGGATGGTAAGCGGTCGAGGTATTCATTTTAATGTCTAATAGTTCGGTGAGTGCTTTCCAGAAATTTGAAATAAATACTGAGCCTCTATCAGAGACTATGCGGGATGGAAGTCCGTGGAGACGGAATATGCGGTCAACGAAGAGCCAGGCCAGCTCTTTTGCTGTGATGGTTTCGTTACATTGGATGAAGTGTGCGGCGCGAGTAAGTCGATCGCAAACGACCCAAATGGAGTCGTAGCCACGAGAGACTGGAAGTTTGACAATAAAATCCATAGATATTGATTGCCACGGGCGTTCGGGGATTTCAAGAGGCTGGAGTAGTCCATAGGGTTTGTGTCGGGGATCCTTGATGCGAGGGCAGGTGTCACAAGCTTCGACATAACTCCGGATGTAGCGTGTCATACCGGGCCAAGAGTAATCTTTTGAGACAGAGGACTCGGTTCTTCGTCGGCCTGGGTGTCCGCCTATCACGTTGTCATGCTTGATGTGCAAAATGTCGCGTCGGAGTGTTTCGGGAACGTAAATCTTGTTGCGGTGGAATATGATGTCGTGTTCAAGGGAAAAGTCGGAGTCGCCTTTGACCAAGGCTTCGCGCCATTGGTTGTCGGTCTTGTATGCATTCTTGAAACGCTCGAGAAGTTCGGAGTTGTCGATGGATAGTGTGGTGATTGCGGAAATGATTGTTTGAGAAGGTGTTCTAGGAGTAAGATGTTCGTAGGTGGAGGAAAGTTTTTCGGTGTGTTTTTCGGTAAGAATTGTTTGTCGTTGAGCTTCTAGATGCTCATCTCCCATTTTAGGGATATAATCGGGTCTTCTGGAAGCTGCATCAGCTACATTTTTTGTACCGGGAGCCCATTGGAGTTTAAAGTCGAATTCGGAAAGGAACATGGCCATCGGGCTTGACGTCGGTTGAGAATCTGGGGTTGCATAAAGTATGAGAGGTTTTTGTGATCTGTGATGGTGGAAATAGGGAACTGGCTGCCAATTAGCCAGTGTCTGTTGTCACGGAAAGTTTCGACAATCGCGAGGAGTTCCTTGTCATGAACGTCGTAGTTGATTTCGGCAGGTGAGAGCTTTCTGGAGAAAAATGCTACGGGGTGAAGCTCACCATCCTTATCAGGTTGTTGGATAGTACCAGAAATAGCAAAATCAGAACCGTCGGTGGCGACGGTAATCGGAAGGGAGGGCGTGAAATGTTGTAGTACAGGGGCTTTAAGAAATTCGGATTTGAGGGTGTCAAATGCGTTTCGACATTCTTTGGACCAGGCAAAAGCGGTGTCTTTTCGAGTGAGACGGGTGAGGGGCGCGACAATACGAGAGTAGTGCTGGATGAAGCGGCGATAGAAATTTGTGAACCCGAGGAAACCTTGTAAGTCTTTCAACTTTTCGGGTTGAGGCCAGTCGGTGATAGTTTCGAGTTTTTTAGGGTTCATCTTGATACCTTCAGTATTAACAATGAAACCAAGGTACTCAACTTCGGATTTGTCAAATTCGCACTTCTTGGGATTGGCGCAAAGATTAGCGCTGCGAAGTCGGTCAAGAACGAGTTTAACGTGAGTGTCATGTTCTTCTTGGGATTTGGAGAATATAAGAATATCGTCGAGATAGACGACGCAAACAACATCGAGAAGGTCGCGGAGGACATCTTGAATAAATGCTTGCCATGCGGCAGGGGCATTGGTTAAACCATAGGGGACAATTAGGTGTTCGAAGAGACCCAGGTGAGTTCTGAACGCTGTTTTCCATTCGTCTCCATCGCGGATACGAAGGTGACTGTATGCACTTTTTAGGTCAATGACGGAAAAATGCCTACAACCTTGTACTCGGTCCAGTAGGTCATCAACGAGGGGTAGGGGAAATCTATTTTTCTTGGTGATGGCATTGAGTCCGCGGAAGTCGACGCAGAGACGTATTTCGCCTGTCTTTTTACGCGTAAACAATACTGGTGCGCCAGCGGAGGACGTGGATCGTCGGATGTGACCTCTCTTGAGATTGGAATGAACGTATTCGGCGACGGCCTCTCGTTCTGTTTCGGAGAGCCTGTACATTTTGCCGAAAGGGGGTGCTTTGCCTTCTTCGATTTCGATTTCGATGTCAAACGGTCGGTGTTCTGGAAGTTTTTCGAATTCGGCGGGGTTAAAAACGGTGTCGAGGTAGTTGTAGAATTTATCGGGTACAAAGGATTTGTAGTCGGGAAGAGGTTCTGGATTCGGCGGGGGTTCGGGTGGAGGAGGTTTAGTGGAAAAGGAGTTAATGAACACTTTGGAGGTGTTGTTGTGGAATCGGAGCATTGATATGGATTCATGTGAGTGCTGTATAACTTTCGCAAATTTCTTGCCTTTGATGACTTTAATATCAGGTGTGGGCGGTGGTGCGGGATAATATAAATATGGCATCGTTGGCCGATTAGCCATAGCAATGGAGTGATTAGGGAAGGGATCTATCACAGAACGGCCATAGCCATTTGCGTGAGTGAATGCCGAAAGGAACGAGGAACCGGGAATTTGTTTCGCAGGAGGTAAGTTGGGTTTGGGTGCTGGGAATGATTTCGGAAAAGCTGATATAAACCAGGGGATCGTATTTGAGAGTCCGATGGATGTTGTGGATAGAGAGACAGGGGTCTTGGGCGGACTATTCGAACTGAGGCTCGTGAAGTCTTCATTGGAACTAGGGAAAGTATGCTTGTTAGGACTAGAGCCCTGCGCGTATACCTTTAACTCGGAGGCGTCACAGCAATTGAAAGTCAATGTTGAGTCAATCCAGTCAATACTTGGATTGTGACGTTTTAGCCAATCTAGGCCTAAGATAATTGGTGAGTCTGTAACAATGATACCGAAGGAAATATGTTCTAAATGTGAGGAGATAGCAAGGGGAATAATTACGTCCTGGGTGATCAATCCAGAAGCAATGGGTCTACCATCTACAGCGTATGCAGGTACGGGGGTTTCCTTTGTGGTGCGGGTGAGTTGGTGTCTTGTTGCAAATTTATCGGATATGCAGGAGGTGGATGCGCCGGAATCGATGAGAGCTGGAGTGGAGATTCTACGGCCATTGGGGAGTAATAAACGTACGGAGATTGTGAGTTGGTTGGAGTTATCAAGGGCATGGATGAAAACTGGAGGGTTATAGGATGGAACTGGGGTGTACTTGCCGTTTGTTGTACGGACATACACGGCATTCGGCTTGCTTTCTGGAGCTGCAATACGTGTCCCTTCGTTAACCGAATGCTCTGGGACATCAGAGGAGCAATCGGTCAGGCTTTTCCCGCAGAGGGAATACCTTTTGATTTGGGTTTGTTGGGGCAGTCGCGAGCAAAGTGTCCAGAACCGCCGCAGTAACTGCATAGACCAATGTCGCGTCGTCGTTTCTTTTCATCTTCGGAAAGAGGAGGACGAGGAGCTCCGGACTTCTTGGGGATGGTGGACTTGAGCGAATCAATCTGCATCGGTTCGCCAGGGGGGAGAGTGTTCAAGGGAATAGGAGTTGGGACGTAGGAGTGATTGGAATTGGATTTTGAAGGGGAGGAAGATTTCACGTTTGAGCTACCATGCTTTTCTTCCTTCCTTTCTGTCTCCCTTTCGTGGACACAGTTGTCGTATTCGATGACAAATTCCACATACTTATTAAAATCGGTAGGCCGTTTGCTTCGTTTTTTGGTCGCGATCAAGTCCTTGGTGGCAGGTTTCAGATTCTTGTAAAATTGGTTGATTTTTGACTCTTCAGTCCAGTTCACATAGACCAGGAGTTCTCGGAACCTAGCGGCGTATGCGGCAGCGGAACCTGTTTGGGTGAGTTTTTCTAACTTCCCTGTAGCATTGTATGCTAAGTTCGAGTCGCCAAAGTGATCGATGAACGCCTTAATAAAAAGGGGGAAAGATTCGAGGAGTAGTGGGTGAGATTTTTTAATACCGCGATACCACTGTTTCGGGGAATTCTCAAGGAATGTGCTCATGTAGATGCACTTGGATCTTTCCGTTGTGAGCGAATTCCCTTGTAGTTCAACGGCGTCCTGAATTGCGTCAACAAAGGTTTCGACTTCTGAGGACTTGCCTTTGAAGCGATCAGGTTTCTCGAAGCTAGGAGGTTTACCCGCAGTGACTGCGACTGGAACGGAAGTAGGTGCGGGAGCGGGGGCGGGAGGTTGAGGTGGCGGGACGACGGTGGATCCTCGTGTCATGAGAGAGCTCAATTTTTGAACTTCGTCAAAGAGCTGAGAGAAGTTGTTATCGAGGCTATTAAATTTATTAGTAACGCTTTCGATAAATGAAGCATCGTTAATTTGTCATCGAATACGACAACTGTGTCCACGAAAGGGAGACAGAAAGGAAGGAAGAAAAGCATGGTAGCTCAAACGTGAAATCTTCCTCCCCTTCAAAATCCAATTCCAATCACTCCTACGTCCCAACTCCTATTCCCTTGAACACTCTCCCCCCTGGCGAACCGATGCAGATTGATTCGCTCAAGTCCACCATCCCCAAGAAGTCCGGAGCTCCTCGTCCTCCTCTTTCCGAAGATGAAAAGAAACGACGACGCGACATTGGTCTATGCAGTTACTGCGGCGGTTCTGGACACTTTGCTCGCGACTGCCCCAACAAACCCAAATCAAAAGGTATTCCCTCTGCGGGAAAAGCCTGACCGATTGCTCCTCTGATGTCCCAGAGCATTCGGTTAACGAAGGGACACGTATTGCAGCTCCAGAAAGCAAGCCGAATGCCGTGTATGTCCGTACAACAAACGGCAAGTACACCCCAGTTCCATCCTATAACCCTCCAGTTTTCATCCATGCCCTTGATAACTCCAACCAACTCACAATCTCCGTACGTTTATTACTCCCCAATGGCCGTAGAATCTCCACTCCAGCTCTCATCGATTCCGGCGCATCCACCTCCTGCATATCCGATAAATTTGCAACAAGACACCAACTCACCCGCACCACAAAGGAAACCCCCGTACCTGCATACGCTGTAGATGGTAGACCCATTGCTTCTGGATTGATCACCCAGGACGTAATTATTCCCCTTGCTATCTCCTCACATTTAGAACATATTTCCTTCGGTATCATTGTTACAGACTCACCAATTATCTTAGGCCTAGATTGGCTAAAACGTCACAATCCAAGTATTGACTGGATTGACTCAACATTGACTTTCAATTGCTGTGACGCCTCCGAGTTAAAGGTATACGCGCAGGGCTCTAGTCCTAACAAGCATACTTTCCCTAGTTCCAATGAAGACTTCACGAGCCTCAGTTCGAATAGTCCGCCCAAGACCCCTGTCTCTCTATCCACAACATCCATCGGACTCTCAAATACGATCCCCTGGTTTATATCAGCTTTTCCGAAATCATTCCCAGCACCCAAACCCAACTTACCTCCTGCGAAACAAATTCCCGGTTCCTCGTTCCTTTCGGCATTCACTCACGCAAATGGCTATGGCCGTTCTGTGATAGATCCCTTCCCTAATCACTCCATTGCTATGGCTAATCGGCCAACGATGCCATATTTATATTATCCCGCACCACCGCCCACACCTGATATTAAAGTCATCAAAGGCAAGAAATTTGCGAAAGTTATACAGCACTCACATGAATCCATATCAATGCTCCGATTCCACAACAACACCTCCAAAGTGTTCATTAACTCCTTTTCCACTAAACCTCCTCCACCCGAACCCCCGCCGAATCCAGAACCTCTTCCCGACTACAAATCCTTTGTACCCGATAAATTCTACAACTACCTCGACACCGTTTTTAACCCCGCCGAATTCGAAAAACTTCCAGAACACCGACCGTTTGACATCGAAATCGAAATCGAAGAAGGCAAAGCACCCCCTTTCGGCAAAATGTACAGGCTCTCCGAAACAGAACGAGAGGCCGTCGCCGAATACGTTCATTCCAATCTCAAGAGAGGTCACATCCGACGATCCACGTCCTCCGCTGGCGCACCAGTATTGTTTACGCGTAAAAAGACAGGCGAAATACGTCTCTGCGTCGACTTCCGCGGACTCAATGCCATCACCAAGAAAAATAGATTTCCCCTACCCCTCGTTGATGACCTACTGGACCGAGTACAAGGTTGTAGGCATTTTTCCGTCATTGACCTAAAAAGTGCATACAGTCACCTTCGTATCCGCGATGGAGACGAATGGAAAACAGCGTTCAGAACTCACCTGGGTCTCTTCGAACACCTAATTGTCCCCTATGGTTTAACCAATGCCCCTGCCGCATGGCAAGCATTTATTCAAGATGTCCTCCGCGACCTTCTCGATGTTGTTTGCGTCGTCTATCTCGACGATATTCTTATATTCTCCAAATCCCAAGAAGAACATGACACTCACGTTAAACTCGTTCTTGACCGACTTCGCAGCGCTAATCTTTGCGCCAATCCCAAGAAGTGCGAATTTGACAAATCCGAAGTTGAGTACCTTGGTTTCATTGTTAATACTGAAGGTATCAAGATGAACCCTAAAAAACTCGAAACTATCACCGACTGGCCTCAACCCGAAAAGTTGAAAGACTTACAAGGTTTCCTCGGGTTCACAAATTTCTATCGCCGCTTCATCCAGCACTACTCTCGTATTGTCGCGCCCCTCACCCGTCTCACTCGAAAAGACACCGCTTTTGCCTGGTCCAAAGAATGTCGAAACGCATTTGACACCCTCAAATCCGAATTTCTTAAAGCCCCTGTACTACAACATTTCACGCCCTCCCTTCCGATTACCGTCGCCACCGACGGTTCTGATTTTGCTATTTCTGGTACTATCCAACAACCTGATAAGGATGGTGAGCTTCACCCCGTAGCATTTTTCTCCAGAAAGCTCTCACCTGCCGAAATCAACTACGACGTTCATGACAAGGAACTCCTCGCGATTGTCGAAACTTTCCGTGACAACAGACACTGGCTAATTGGCAGCCAGTTCCCTATTTCCACCATCACAGATCACAAAAACCTCTCATACTTTATGCAACCCCAGATTCTCAACCGACGTCAAGCCCGATGGGCCATGTTCCTTTCCGAATTCGACTTTAAACTCCAATGGGCTCCCGGTACAAAAAATGTAGCTGATGCAGCTTCCAGAAGACCCGATTATATCCCTAAAATGGGAGATGAGCATCTAGAAGCTCAACGACAAACAATTCTTACCGAAAAACACACCGAAAAACTTTCCTCCACCTACGAACATCTTACTCCTAGAACACCTTCTCAAACAATCATTTCCGCAATCACCACACTATCCATCGACAACTCCGAACTTCTCGAGCGTTTCAAGAATGCATACAAGACCGACAACCAATGGCGCGAAGCCTTGGTCAAAGGCGACTCCGACTTTTCCCTTGAACACGACATCATATTCCACCGCAACAAGATTTACGTTCCCGAAACACTCCGACGCGACATTTTGCACATCAAGCATGACAACGTGATAGGCGGACACCCAGGCCGACGAAGAACCGAGTCCTCTGTCTCAAAAGATTACTCTTGGCCCGGTATGACACGCTACATCCGGAGTTATGTCGAAGCTTGTGACACCTGCCCTCGCATCAAGGATCCCCGACACAAACCCTATGGACTACTCCAGCCTCTTGAAATCCCCGAACGCCCGTGGCAATCAATATCTATGGATTTTATTGTCAAACTTCCAGTCTCTCGTGGCTACGACTCCATTTGGGTCGTTTGCGATCGACTTACTCGCGCCGCACACTTCATCCAATGTAACGAAACCATCACAGCAAAAGAGCTGGCCTGGCTCTTCGTTGACCGCATATTCCGTCTCCACGGACTTCCATCCCGCATAGTCTCTGATAGAGGCTCAGTATTTATTTCAAATTTCTGGAAAGCACTCACCGAACTATTAGACATTAAAATGAATACCTCGACCGCTTACCATCCCCAAACCGACGGCCTCACCGAACGTACCAACCAGACTCTCGAAACCTATATCCGCGCTTATTGTTCGTACCAACAAGACGATTGGGTAGATTACCTACCTCTCGCGGAATTCTCTTTCAACAATCACGAAAATTCATCCACCAAACAAACCCCATTCTTCGCTAACCTCGGCTTCAACCCAGCATTCGAACCAAAAATCATTGAACGATCCATGAATCCTGCTGCTGAAGACCTCGTCGAGCGTTTACGCGTTATTCATGAAGAACTACGCGCAGAATTAGCTTTTGCGCAAGAACGTCAAACTTTATACTATAACAAACGACACTTACCGGCACCAGAATTGCAACCCGGCCAACTCGTATGGCTTCTCCGCCGAAATATTAAAACAAATAGACCCTCTTTCAAACTGGATCATCGCCGACTTGGTCCATTCCCTATAATTCAACGCATCAATAACTCGGACTCCTATGTCCTACAGCTCCCAATGTACCTGAAACGACTTCACCCTGTATTTCACTCCTCTCTCCTCGAACCGTACAAGGATCCTTCCACTTTCCACCCAAATGCCGACCCTATCCCTATACACATTGACGAATTATTCCCAACAATTGGCAAGATTTTAGACTCGAAAAAAATTGGTCGCCGTTATGACTACCTAGTGTCATGGAAGGGAGAAACAGAGGACGAAAACTCGTGGATTCCTTTAACCGAAATACCTGACAGCTATTACGAGCTAATTGATAGGTATCATCGCCGCCATCCACGGTCCTCGCGGCCACCTCCAAATTTGCTGTCAAACAATATCAATACATCCAACTCAATTCCCCTGTCAACCATCGAACACCCAATGCCTTCTATTAACCATTCCGACACTTCACGTTCTGCTCCGCCGACGCGTTCTACTCGTTCCCCATCACCCGAACCTATAAACCAGAATCTTCGAAACAATTATGCTCCCCCCGCTCAAACGACAACGCGTTCAGGACGCGTCTCCAAACCTCCCAGCCGTTTGGACCCTTAGAAGGGAGATAATGTAAGGGTTACACCCTTCCCACTAGCTCCTAACCCCGTACACTGCCTGGTACTCCCGATTACACTGCTCCTTCGATCCCCGCAAGGCCCCTCGTATCTATTATTATTCCTATCTCTTTCTCCTTATTTACACTCCTCATTTCTCTCCTTAACATAGATCCTATATTCTCAGTATATAAGCCATTGTACATCGTACTTAGATGCTCGTCGAATCAACACCAGTTCTTCGCCCAATTACCTTGTCCCTAGTCCCTCGTCCCGGTCCCTAACACCAGGTTCATATAAAGCTCTTTGAATGCTGTGTAGATGATTCTTTGATCCTTGGTGATAATGGTCAGCGTATGTCGCTCAAAATTGTGAAAGTCACCCAAAACGGTGAAAAATTTGTGGTTGAATGGAAACTAAAATGTGCTTGAATCAAAAATCCAAAAGTTCAAAGTGTTTTGTGCACTGATCCAAGTTTCAGGCAAGCTGTCCGCCAAGTCAGTGAGCCGAACTGCTAATTAAGCGATTACACAGGAGACAGGATAGTCAGATATAGACTAGAAATCAATGAAGCTGACACCAGAAATTGCTGATACGCACGAAATCGAGATAAACACAGAAATCACACCGCCGTGTATTCGCTCGCATCATTGCATTGAGATTTTGACCTTGTGCTGGAAAGTCAAGATTTCAGTCACTTTTATTGTATTCACTCAAAGTGAACTCTTACTTTTTCTGTGCAAGCAAGAAATGGAGACTTTACAATCAGTGTTTTTCGCCTAAGTAAACAATTGGCGGTGTGAATATGTCACAAATTTACGTGAGCGTATCTGAGATCGCTCTTGAGCGACGAGTCAAATTTGTCACGGACGATGATCGAGGATTGAAAATGATCGCAGCAGCCGGTACTGATCTTGGCGATGTCTCTCTCAGTAGGGAAGGTTGAAGTTTGATTTGATCTCTTCCACTGGCCAGTTTAACTCAACTCCATATTCTTCCGGGCCCAATGGTTCTTACCCTCATCAACAATACCCATGTCACTCGAAGTGATATCTCGGTATGTCTATCTCCCTTTTACGTGGTTTTTTTTTGTTTTTTTCTGCTCTTATAGCACAACGCCGAACGGCATCTTTGTCTACACTCTAGGGCCAAACTCCAACACCTCCTTCACATATCGGCGTCAAAGATTCCCGATATCTCATTCGGTGTATTCGCTGGATCACCTGGCAAAACCACTATCTATAGCTCCGCCGAACTCTGCAAAATGATGTGGACAAAGATGTTATCTGTCATTCCAAATGGTTTTAGCCGATGCGAAAGATCCACTAGCGGTTGCTGTCAGACGAAAGGAATAATGTTACGGCTGTGTGTGAGAAGGAAAAGTAAGGTAAGTTCTGTTGGATCTTTGTCGAGGTAAACGTAGGTAAGTCAGAACTGGAATGGGAGGCCGCGCGTATGACAATAATAATACATAGATATCGTTGTTGTATCAACATGATTTGTAATGGCATAACTTGTTACTTGGGAGGGTGGGCCATTGTGCGGCGTGTACGAGTCCGATGCCCTGCTCTGCCCTGGTTCGGACAGCAATAGGGCTAGCCTGCGTACGGTAAGCGCTCAACGCTGAGCACAGCGTTTCAGTCTACAAACACTTACATTCATTACTACCAAGATTGATTACACCATATATAGAATGAGCGCATAAGAGTGTCCATAGAGAAGACAAGCGAGACAAATTATAGAATCGTCGTGTTCATGAGAGATTTCAAGCAGCCACGGAGATAGATTTGATGTATTCGATACGGTGGGGGTTGGACTCGCTCTCAGTGCCACGGTAGATGGCCGACCATTTTGGTTCGTCCTGCGTGAGGGAGAGAGAAGAAAATTAGAACATGCATTGTCCGGGACCTGAGCGCTGAGCCTGAGCCTGAGTTACTTACCTTAAACAATCGAACAGTCCTGGTAAGATTCCGTTCATCGACTGTGAAGCGGTGGTAGATTCCAGCTGGGATAACGAGTAGATCTCCTGCTGAAACCGCGAGACGGATCCATTGGTCCGAGGGGGCTTCTGCAAACAGGGTGTAAGCGTTATGCGTTATGCGGAAGAAGAGAAGGGGAAGGGACATACGTCGTACGTCAAAGAATCCGCCGCCCTGCAGAATATACCTGATTTCTTCGTCTTCGTGGATATGTCTGTATATGTTAATATGTTATGCCGGGGTTCAAGTTGTCCTAGAAATGTGAACGCACTCTTTATAGAACCCCTTCAGTTTCTCGTCGTATATCTAAAAAGCCATCCGAATTAAGGCTGCAATCCCCTAAAAACCGGTCAAACTCACGTCGCCCAAACCTTTTTTGGAAATCTCGATAACATCTCGATTCCTATAGTCTCTTTCCTTCGCTACACCATCCAGTTTGTCTTCGTGTCCCTCAACAGGGATATACCAAGATTCGACTTTGATACTTTGGAGCGTATCAGGGTCGACTGGACGCGAAGGGTTAAAGTCGTGTGGGAGCCGTTGGTCCCCCGGGAGATTGTCGAAATAGTATGCTCGCATTTGTGTCTTTTTCTTCTTCCGATTTGGAAGGGGTGGAGAGAGAGAGAGGGGAGGGGAGGGGAGGATGGGAAGATGGGAGCGAGAATGAATGATTTCCTTCATCAGCGCCGGAGCTCCGCAAAACTGCCGGTGAGATTGCCGCCATGCTCTACGAGCATCCATTTGAGCCAGGATGCTTTTTTCTAGACGCAAACACTAAACCCCGAACGTTTGGATAGTAGATCCTGCGGCCTGTTCTCGCTAAATGATCAAACTTTATGCGCAATTGAATGGGCTCCACCCATTATAAACGGAGAGGTTGAGAATTTATGTAATTCCCCAACATTCCGTCGTATACCCGAATGGTCTTTCAAGTGATTTTATCACTCATAGCCTTGCTCTACGTTGGAGCTCTGATCATTTACAGAGTCTTCCTCCATCCGCTCCGCAAATACCCCGGTCCAATTCTCGCTGCCTTGACCGAAGGATATGAGGCTTATTACAATATCGTGAAAGAGGGAGGTTTGGTTGCCGAGATTGAACGTCTTCATGACGCGTATGGTAAGGTTATTTTCTGTCGTTCATATAACTCTTCATTTGGTTTGAATGTCACCTTGCAGGCCCTGTAGTCCGAGTCGGGCCCAACACGGTAAGTCTTCTTCTCCAAGATGTTCCAAATTGGTACTGATCTGACGCTATTTTTCCAGCTCCACTTCAAGGATAAAAAGGCGTTCCATGACATCTATACCTATGGAAGGACTTTAATCAAAGAACCCCAGTTTTATCACGGTCTGATGGCCCATTGCGAGGAGTCTTCTATTGGATTTACTGATCCCGAAGAGGCGGCAAAGAGACGAAATTTGTTGGGTCCGTTGTTCTCTCGTAGAGCCGTGGTAGCGCTTGAGTATACAATTCAGGCAAAGGTGCGTAAGGTGTTACTGTCGAAGTGATCACTTATTCAGTAAGATACACAGATTGACAAGCTCATTACGCTGCTCATTGAGGTTTACAGCTTCCCAGATTCAAGTCTGGATATCTCCTCGGCCTATCTCTCTTTGACCCTGGATATCATCACCTCCTACTGTTTTGGGGAATGCACCGACGCCCTCGATTCCCCAGGCTTTTCCCACCCTTTCATACGCGGTATGGAAGCTGCGAAGACACGACTGTGGTTGATAAGACACTTTCCCTTCTTCCTTTCTTTCACTCTGCGCATGCCGCAGAAATTGGTCTTATGGATTTCCCCTACGTTTAAGGGGTACTTGGACCTCGTAGGTGGGCTTGAGCGACAAGTAGATAGCCTTCTGAAGAATCCAGAGTCAGCTTATAACGTCGAGCATGAAACAATTTATCATCATCTCCTGGCATCCGTCGCATCACAAGATCGACCATCAAGGAAATCACTATTGGATGAAGCTTTCATGCTAGTTGGGGCGGGAACCGGAACAAGCAGTTCGTCTTTATATCACTCTTTTTGAGGGGCTTCCATTGACGATGTTTGTGAGATAGGTAACGCTTGTACAGTCGGCACATTCTATTTCCTAAAAAATAGAATCATCCGCCAAAACATATTACTCGAGCTCGATGAAGCATGGCCCGATAAAGATAGACCAGTAAATTTCGTGGTATTGGAGAAATTGCCATATTTGGTTTGAAATAACCAGCTTTGACCTCGGTTGGGACTGACTGTTTACATGCACACATCATAGACTGCATTCATACGAGAAACCCTTCGAATTGCGCCTGGAGTCATTCATCCCCTTCCTCGTATGACAAGCAGAAATTTGGCGACTATGATAGGTGACTGGGAAGTCCCTCCCGGGGTGAGTGCCGTTCCCGATATTAAGTTGTCTTTTCTTTCGTTTGTCCTTCTTGGTGATATCCATGGCGAGTCCAGACAATTGTAGAGATGAGCGTGCTCTCCATGCATTTAGACTCAGATATTTTTCCCGACCCACACACATTCAAGCCAGAACGTTGGCTCACGGTGGCGGATGAGGATATTAATAAAATGTTGGAAAACCTTTCACCATTCAGCAAAGGACCTCGAATTTGCTTGGGTTTGAAGTAAGTGTTTTATATCTTTCATATACATTTCGTCCTCTCAATATTTTATTTTACTTCTCAGCCTTGCTTGGTGTGAACTGTACCTCATTTTCGCCAATATCTTTCGGAAGCTCGACCTTACGCTTCTTGTTACTGAGGACACGTAAGTACTATAGTCTGTGAGATCTTTCTCGAAATGATATTGATACTTAATGTCCGCTATAGAATTGAAGATTATAGCAAGGATTATGTTGACGCCTTCGTGGCTAGTTGGGGGAAAGGATATCGGGTTTTTGTTGATAGAGAACGGCAGGAATAAAGCTTGCCATACCGTAGTAAGGACCTGGCACCTGCGTTCCATATTTGTTCACGCCCTCCTCTAGGCTCCGTCGTCAAATCTCGAGGACATTCCGAGTCGCGTGCTGCAAGAACACTATATGTCTTATGATAATATCTTATAGCGCATAATTTACCAAAACTGCGAAGATTTGCAGGATACAGCCGAGAACTATCCGTATGTGTGCGGTTTTCCAACGGTTCCAAACTCTTTCCGTAAGCTAGGACCACAATTGAAATAGAAGCCGAGGAAGTCGGGTGTGACATGAGCGCAAGGGTCGCTGAAGAATCAAGATGTTCTGCATTACAAGAACTTGTACTGGGACTCGGAGAACTGCCTTCAGATAATACTGCAACGGCGGTGTCACGATAGCCAGGCTGGCCGGAGTAGCTGTCAGGATCCGAAGCGCATTCGTGTTCCCCCTTGGCATCAGGATGCCGGATCCCGATAACAATGCGGAGAACCTACACCGTGACTGTGGGGCAGAGCTTCTTTACTGTGGAAAACTGGAATGGAACCAGATCGAGAAGGGAGGCAAGCTGTGAGCCGTGGGGCTGCCCGGCTCAGCAGCTTAACTTCAGCAAAGCTCAAACAACTAATCATGGAGCCGTGGCTGAATCCTTGGTCTTAGCATCGACGACAAGCTGAGTACAAAAAAACAAATGGCTATATTCAAATGACTTCCTAATGACGGCGACAGTACCAGTTGTGAAGAATCACTTCCCGACTTCCACCTACTAGTATACATGAATCGTCTGGCCTGGAATCGCAACTTTGGTTTCGAGTTCCGCTCCTGCGTTATCGGCTCTGGTGATATAGGCGACCTGCCAATTCTTCCTATAGTTCCAAGTATCACTTCCTCCGTTGGCATTGAGAGCGAAGAAACCTTCGCTTCCGCCTTGGTCTCGGTCACTACCAAGCATAGTGACACTGACCCAGACTTTTGTGTTGGAGTGGTTCGTAACGGTGATGCTCATGTTTTATCTACGGCCGGGGAGGGAAGATCAGGTTTCTTAAGCATGCAATATACTCCGCATATGAAGCGCAACGTTACCTTTTGATCAAGGACTTTGAAAGTAACAACGAATCGAGATTTATAGACTGGAAGTGCACTAGACAGTCTCGAGTGTAAGTGGGGACATTCAGAAGAGTGAAAGGCGGAAAGGAGGCCCCACCGGTGATGTTAGCAGTAGCGACTCGAAGAGGAGGAGGCACTGGAGAAACTAATCGTTCATTCGGTGACCTTATATACCCCTCCGATATACCCACTCACGCAGCGCACGAGCAGGAGGTCTTCATTCGTAATTCGCAGTTCTTTCCAGAAGTATGACCACAATATGGCAGGATTAACCCCAGATAATTTTGGTGGGACCCGATTAGTATCGCCGTCCAATCGGTAAAATTTGTACGCAGGTCCGATCTTAATTTTGGCACCCTCGGAACTTGTTTGGATGTCTGGGCAGTGGGGATCCTACCAAGTCGTCATCATGTGGGCAGGATGTTTTCCATAGTATTCGAAGGGAATATCGACAGACTTTGCTGCTTCTTCACCAGTCCTGGTAGTTCGTGCCAAAGAGTTTGGATGCAGAGATGGTCCGACTCGGGAGTCGGAAGGTTAAAGCTATTAACGAGAGCATGTAGTAAACGTCGGTCATGTAGACCTCGGTCATAAGGTGCCAGTTATTGCCTGGCCTTTACAAGTTCCTGACATATGAGAAGAAGGGTGCAAATCGGAATCGGAATAGGACTCTCAAAAAGTAATTTCAGAAATCATGACCCTCAACATTGGAAGTTCCAAGGTTGAACGTTGAGGGTCAATCGTAAGTTTGGATCCACCCTGGCGTGCGTTCAAAGTTCGTAATATCAGATGGAATTCCCTTGGCCTTATGGCAAAGAAGCACGACGGGCAACTAGAATACTGGTTCAGTAAAAACGGGGTGACAGCAGTAAATAGAACGTTCCTGGGGTCTACCTGCGGTCAGCGGTAAAAGAAGACGTTAAGGATAGACACGTTGCATGTCAGGTCGATGAGAACGTTTCTTGAAGCTTTTGTAGACCCGGCATATTTCTTCATCTTGCGGGATGGGTTACGACGGTTCACACCAAAAGTAGAGTAAAAGGTATTGCGCAGAGCTTGTGCTATACTGAGGTATGGTAATTTCAAGATAAGAGCGACGACGGCCATATTATTTGACGAGGATGCTATCGAGTAATTGGGGGGGTCAAATCGGTAACTTTCGCGATTTTTTTGGAGAAAACATCTCACCTGGACTGGGCCGACCCAATAGAGATACACCGCGGTTAGCAGTCATCATTTCATGAAGAAAAGGCACGGAAAGGAAGCATTCTGTAATTCGGGGGTAGTCTCCAAATAGCGGGTGGCGAAACCGCAGCGAACCGCGTCGGAGGGAAAAGAGGTATCACCTGTGCTTTCAAGTTGAGCTTTGATATCTCGGAAGAGTGTATAAACTTGGTCAAGAAGTAGCCGTTTACTTAGGATGATGATAATGGAAGAAAGGTAAAGAGACCCCTCGTGATCGTGTTGATCGCGAACGTCTGCACGTGTTGCCGCTCTTTCTCCCACAACGTCAATCATCCTTTCCTAATGCTGCGCATAATTCCATAGCGTTCCTTCAATCGATTCCCTCAATCGATGCGATGCCCAAACCGCTCAAAGCTCCGAAACTCAAGATTAAGGTAGTTTGACGAATTATCTGATAAACATGAACTTCCAATTTGCTTTGTATTCAGGAGTACAAGGATCCAGGGTATTCCAAATATGTGGTTGTCTCGAACCCTTGGTCCCAGCCGGAAAAGTCGAAGCTCAACTTATTTGGCAATACCATAGGAGGCTGGTTCGAGACGATGACAGGAAAGCCTGTGAATATGGTTTTTTTTGAGAGTAATCGGGTACGTTGCATGAGTAGCCACGCCGAGGATTCGAGCTCAGATTTCTCTCATCTTCCAGGACCATATTATTGTTGAACTGGACCGCTCGGTCAACGTGGAACCCATTCTCGGTGCTCATCATACGCAAGATTTTTTCCGACATCCGGGTCGTTCCCATACATCCGAGATATTCGAGTACGACTATGTCCGCTACGGAGACCCCAATACGATCCTCAGTACGCCAACCTATCTTTTCTGTCAGCCTTTGTTTTGATTCTATGAACAGAATGGGCTTCGATTCTCCGAATTATACCCGTCTCGACCTGGCCAAGTTGCCCATCAAGCAAGATTATCCGCCCCCAAGGAAGCCACAATCTTCCAGCACCAAGATGGCACGTCGCATACCCCAAAATGTGATGGATATGATTGGAGGTGCCGAGATATCTTTCGTTGACCAGGTCATATTTGGTGCTGAATCAGCTACGTTTATAGCGCGTCGAGAGTCGTACGACCAGTCTTTGGGTAAACCTCGACCCCAATTTCACAAGAAGCACCTGCTTCATACTCGTCTTTGCCGTCACAATCGAGAGTCGCTTCAACCCTTCCACCGCGATCTTCATCCCTTGCCCGTGGGTCTGCTCCAGTAGCCGGACCATCGACTCAACCTTCACGACCACCTAGCTCTCGACCTCTTCCGATAGAAGAACATCTTCCATCAGTCCCCAGTGACTTTGTCCCTTACGCTCCTTCAGCTACGTTCACTGCTATGCGCCGAAGGCGTGAACACGAGCATGAAATCAAACGTGAAGTCAAGCGTGAAGTTGATTCAGAGGGTAGCCTGGGAACGGAGCATCGACGGGAGCAGGAACGGGTGCGCCATAATGACCATGCTCAAGGAGAATCGTATCGGAGAGACCGTGATCCAGGGAGAGCCTCTGACTCTCATCGGGTGGGGAACGGCCATGAAGCGGATGCCGACGTTAAACCTAGATTATCCGATCTCGACAAAGGATTCGACATCCCTAGTCCTCGAGATCAGGCCAATGCCGCAGATGGTCGCCCCCCAGGATTTGGACCTGGGCATGATCGCGAATCCCCACACCTCTCCGCTGCCTCCTCTTCCCAGTCGGATTCTTCTTATCCCTCCGATTCGAATCATCCCACCTCCTCTCCATCTTCCTCTTCTTTCCGTGCAGATCTCTCTACTCGACGCAACGAGAGCAAAAACCAAAACCAGAGCTGGCTTTCCATCCTAGATTCAAGTCAGCCGGTTAACGCTGGTTACCAACCCCCGGAGTGGTTGGGCGCGTATAGCAATGGTCTTTCCGCCTTCTCTTACCAGGATAATCTGGATAGGGATGGACATGAAGGAGAGAGCAGCTCAGGGCAAGAAGGTGCTACGGATCATCATGGTATAGATACATCCTCTGGTTCTGGGAGCTGCGACCACCAAAGCAGTCCAGCTAATACCCGAAGTCTATATCAGAACGCCAAGCAGGAGCCTTCACGCGTCAAGGTTGAGATAAAGGCTGAGGTTGGGGACGTACTTGGCCGGCGAAGTCTATATCAGAACGCGAAGCAGGAGCTTTCACGCGTCAAGGTCGAGATAAAAGCTGAGGCTGAGGCTGGGGACGACGCACTTGGGCGGGATGCAGCTCAAGATCGGGAAAGGTACGGGAGGTATGCCAATCATCGCGGAGATGAGCGTCGCCATCAATCGCTTTCTTCTGCTGTCTCTCCTCCTCTTCCGGGCGTTGCTGTCGTTAAGGTCAAGGCGGAACCTGGAGATGAAAATAGGAACATTGGTTCCTCTGTACCTGCGGAAGGGCGAGCTACGTCGACTGTTACCCCTTCTACCGTCGTTACGGTCAAGTTAGAGCCTGGAATTAGGGTCAAGTCGGAGCCTGAAGACGAACATGGGAAAGGTCTGACTCGACCTGGTGCCTTCCCCCGAGGGCCGGACATGAAGGATGGGGATCCCAACACCACCTTTGGACCTCCGAACTTTTGAAAGGATCAGCTTCATCTCCTGCTTCTCTAACCGTCAAGCCGGAACCTAAAGATGAAGACACGCACGTCACTGTTCCCCAGATTAGGCCCTCTGTCCTTTTGGAAGGACGAACTACGAGTAGCTATGCTGCGATGAGAGCATCATTACCTTTCATCGGTTATGGTGGTATGGATAGTCGAGTAAAAAAAGAAGAGGAAAATGGTGACTTGGGCTCCAGATTTGCTCGAGACAAGGATGGGCAGTCTGTGGGGAGTACTTTCCGATCTCCTGACCGGCAATATGTCAATACTTTGACGAACTCTGCACCTCGGCCTCATCCTACTGCTGACACTAGTGCTGGCCATGACGATCAAGGACGAGATCCTCGCGAGTATGGACAACGATTTACGAGCTCGGGTTCAGTGATCAAGAAGGAAGACGACGGTCAAAAAACTGGGAGGAACAGGGCCAAAGTCGAAGGTTTGTTGATTCATTTTGGCCATGCTACTGAATTAATTGTATTTGTACCGCAGAGAATAAATCTCAATCTCTTCGCGCGGTGAAGCGTGAACGGGATGACGGAGGTCGGAATTTGACTGGATATCACGGTTAGGGCCTTGATAACCCGTCATCACGTATAATCTGACGCCGACTCTAATTTTACAGGAGATTTCAAACGAGTGAGGACGGGAGCATACCTATAGGTTAGGTCTCTGTATCCGAAAGTCCTGCTTCGCCATAGCTCCATTTGGGTGATAGCTCCATTTGGGCATGTTCTCACTCTTGTCAGGCTGACGCAGCACAAATATTCGCTCGTCACCAATCATTTGTTAATCTACACTTTTTTTGTCTACCTGTACCACGTTCATGTTTTCTTCATAAAACTCCCCAGGGTCAATTTTCTTGATCCATTCCCCTCTGTAGAGTATGCTCGCTTTATCCTTGCTACTGTAAATTCCCTTTTCTTAACAGGCAAAATAATCTAACAGCCGCTCCATAAGGCATGCTCACCATCTTTGAAACTGAAAAAGGAATTTTAAAATCATAAGTTCCCACTGGGTAACAAAATGTTTTTGTCCACAAAGTGTCCTGTTGTTGTGATATGTGTCCTGTTGTTGTGATGAATTCTACACCACAACATCAATCAGTTCATTTTGGCATTAACCTTGGCATATGGGGCAGGAGGGACAAGTGTCTGAGTTTTCAGCTTCCCGGGCTCTGGTGAGCACATATCAGATCTGATTGGATGCACTGGAAAACGGCTCTGGAAAATGGCGTCTGGAATTTCTGGTCACAGTAAAGGGTAGCACTCAGTAGATAAGAGTAGTTTCCTGAAATTTATGCTGCTACTTCGGCTTGTCCTCCGTAGCTCTTTTGCACTAGTAAAGCCTATAATAACTCTAGTTGCCTAAATACACTATCCTACAGTAATAAAGCCCCTCAAAGCTTCAACCTTGGTCAAGGTAAAGCATTTGGGTCTGGCAGCGCTTAGTCCTTCTATCTATTACGCGCCAGTCTAGTAAACGCTATTGTTTATCTGAAATGTGATGCCATAGAAATTGATCACGCTTAAGGGCATTTTGGGAAAACGGGCTCCAGAGTCTGTTTTCCGGTGCAATTTATATACAGTGGGTTAAAAAATTGTCTACATGTTTGCTACTTTTGTAAAGCTGTGGATATAATCAGAGAACAAGCCACCTGATCAAAATATTGTTGGTACAGTGTCTATTCAAAAAAAATGCGCCACTTGACTTTTGACCATATTTTCGTCTCGATGGTTGCATAACTTACAAGGAAGGGCTCACAGAGCTTGACCTAAGGTACAAAAAAGGTAGCATTATATGTCTAGAGTACTATTGTGGATATACATTGTAGAATAAAAGATTCAAAGGAAAGATTTGTGCAAGTAAAGTAAATGTACATCTCAAGGCTAAAATTGCGCCGAAATCAGCAAGCTGTAGACGAAAAAATAATGGACGCACACCTAATATTTTGTGTTCCACCCCTTTGCTTGAGTCAATGCTTTGATGCGATGCGGAAGGGATGCGTACAAACTCGCAATAAACTCGTCAGAAATCTCTGACCATGCCCACTGCAAAACTTCCCACATTTCATTCTCTGTGCGCGGTGCAGGCTCATATCGTCGGGCTATAGTTTCCAATTCAGCCCAAACATGTTCCTGAATGTTCATATCAGGGCTAGACGCAGGCCACTTTAGTTGGGTAAGGTTTTTGTCCGCAAACCAGTTTTGAACCAACCGGCCGGTATTTTTTTGATCGTTGTCATGGGCATAATAAAATCTGTTCGGGTCAATTTCAAGATCTTCAAGGCTTCCCATAAGGTCCTCCTCCATGATCTGTACAAGTAATTCACCATTGAGATTACCATGGATGCGGACGAGGCGACCAACTCCATATGCCGTGACCATTCCCCATAAACAAACTTTCCCTCCTCTGTGCTTCACCGTCTTCTCAGTACTTCTCCAGTCTAAAGCTTCACCTGGCCTTCTCCAGGTCCACTGACCATTCCTACACCCAAAAACCCCATAATGCGTTTGAGACGGTTCTGTTTGGTGATCAGGGGAACTTTTCTGCGTCGGAAACCACAGAGACCGACTGCATGAAGGTTTCGACGGAGTGTTGAGTGTGAGACATGAGGGAAAAAGCGGTCACGAAGCTCCATCACATCAGAAGCCTTGTTATTCCGGAGTAGACGTTCCGCATAGCGCACATCTCGGGGGTTTAATTTTGGTTTTCGACCGCGACCAGAAGTCTTCCCATAGAAATCCTTCTTTCCCTTCCATTTTCGGTACAGACGGTTGACCTGACTCTTTGATCCTCCGAGTTCTTGTGCAATTTCAGCACTGGATACACCTCGGTCCTTCAATGTGACAATGCGAGCTCGTTTGGTAGGAGTGTCAAGTCTAACCATGTTAGAGGGAGATGGGAGGGTTGTAGAAAAAGTTTGAGACACAGAGACAGTAGTGCGGTGGTGAAATCAACGAACGAAGAGGAGCCAAACGCGTCGAATTCGACGCGTTGTGATCACATGCACCTGTCAAAATATATTCAATGTAAAAACTGTCTTTGTTATAATGGCTACAGTTTATTTCATGCTTAGATATTTTACACAAGTCATCTACCATTATATCCTAACATTTCTCTCTCTTAAAGTATCATTGTATCTGCTCTCGTTGCAGAGATATAAAGTGTCCAGAAGAAAATTCGGTCCGAAAATCACGTGGCGCATTTTTTTTGAATAGACACTGTAGTGGCCAGGAGGCCCTGCATTGTAGCTATATATATCTGTTTTGCTTGTTCCATTTGGCTAAGAACGCATGGAACTATGTCTGTTCTAATTTGACAGCTTATGTGGACAATTTTTTTGACTTGCATGCAAAAATATCAGAATGCTCCAACAACAGCTATCATACATGAGATCATGAGTGGAGCTATTAATGACATCAAGTAGACATCATTATGATGTCATTACCCCACTTTAACCTATATAAAATCATGTCTTACTGCTGTATAGCTTTCATTACAATTATGAGACCTCAAAAGGATAATGTCCTTTCTCTCCTCAATACTTCTGCTTCTCTCAGGGAAATCTCTGCTGAATCTGGAGTATTGATATGACTGAAGTCATGTATATCCTTTTTTCGAGCCTACAGCTCCTCATCCAGAGACATGACAAGTCTATAAAAAGTATTCTTATTACCAATATAAAAGCCAAACGGACGGGATCGACGCGTTGCCGTAGCACTTAATTCAAATGATCACTATCAGTTCTGGACCTTTCGGAATTGTCGGATGCATTCCGGTTGCCGTGACGAGGTCTGGGTCCTAAATAAATTAACTCTGGGTCTTCTAGACCAGTGTAGATGCATGAGGCTGTTTCAGTTTCAATGGGACCCGAGTAGATTATTATACCATTCAAACATACCTTTTTGGGACTACTCAGAATGTATATAAGGAGGAGGAAAATGAAGGAAAAGGACAAGCAGTGGATTTCCCCCTCATTTGACTAGTGCTCTAGTAAACAGGGATTGTCTATTGGCTTCTGGTGCAGTTGTTGAAGTCCAGTTGGTGTTTGGTGTTAGTGCTCAGAACAGTTTGGTGTTTTACTTATAACTTGTGTTTTGTGTTTTGGTTGTGTGTTTTGTGGATTTGTTGAACTTGGTATATTTTGGTCATTGGAAACTTGTGTTCTCGTAAAAACTCTACAACTACTACCCACCCCCTCTGTTACTTTTCAGAGTATAAACTTCTAAGTCAATTGTTTACCCTTTGAACTTAGTATTGTGTGTGTTTGGTGTTGGTTTTGCTTTCACCATCACACTCAGCACATCAGTATCCAAGTCAAAGATTACTTCTATGGCCAAAGAAGTAGTCCCAGATAAGGAGAATTGCAGTGCAGGTTGACCTAGAAAGCTGTCTACAACTACTCAACATGCTGCCATCCAACAGATCTCTACTGGTAGAGCCACAAATGCTGCTGAAGTTGCCAGAAACATCAATCCCCTTCTTTCCAATCCTGTCTCCACCCAAACTATTTGTAACACCTTGCACCAGGCTGGGATATGTCAAGAAGTGCACAAGGACTTAGATTTATTTTCTTGTTATCACATCACCATTTCTCTGACTCACTGATAACTCATTCATATGATATTCTCTTTGTTTGATAGATCACTCATACTACTTTCTACTGGTACAATCCACTCTCCCCCTTATTGTTCTTTCTCCTATTGTTCTCCTCCCCATCCTGTTTGTCACCATTGTTCACATATCCACATGACTACACCTTTGCTCTTGCACTGTCACATACTTACCGCTTTTGCTCCACTTCACTCTCGCGCTGTTGACCTCACATTATTGTCTTTACACCTTTCTTTTGTTCTTATCTTCTTTATTGTGCCGATATGTATATAAGCTCAGTACCTACCACCCATCTTGACCTCTCTGTCATTGGGACCAGTATCTGCTGCTCCTGCCTAAGCCTTGCTCCGCCGTCTTACTCTGCCACTGCCATCTTGCCCGTTGTCTTGCACCTCTTTGTGACAGGATAACCACTAAGAAATCTCAGAAGAAGCCCAAGCTCACCCCTGCCCAAAGAAAGGCTAGAATGGGATTTGCTCAGAAGTACAAAGTTGAATGGACTGTTGATGACTGGAAAAGGGTTGTTTGGTCAGATGCAATAGATTGGGGTCAGATGGGCAGCAATATGTGTGGGGAAGGAAAGGAGAATCATTAGGAGAGAGAGGGGTGCAAGAAACTGCAAAGTTTGGAGGTGGAAATACCTGGGAAGCTGCTCATTTGGCTTTGGGAGCTTGTCAGATTGATTCTGGGTAAGGGAAAATAGATGAATAATGTAAAGTAGCATTGATTAGTCCTCAGAAATCAAGTTGGCGACGGTCGGGAGTGGGGACCGTTTTTGGTAAATGAATTACTTGGGAAAATTACGTCATTTTGCTAATTCTTCGGCAGCATCTCACTCTGTTATTGTCCGGGTCCCTCTTCATTGCCAGTCCAGCATGTACCGAGTCTTCATATTGCATACAAATTGCTATATATCCCTCTTTATATCAACCCTGCTTCCTCACAGAGCCTGTGGCACACAACAAAGCTCAGTGTTGCTCTTTGCGGTACATTCAGAACCAGGTTGGTGTATCTTTGTGATGCGACACCGGAACTTCTTCAAATCTGGGGACAGCAACTCTCATAACTACTGAATGCTCCCTGAATTCTTACAAAAATTCACTATTTTTCTCACCAGCTCGGGACCGTTGTCGACAATTCCAATTTTGCAAAATACATCATCATCAAAACTTGCTGGCTGCAGAGTTACAGTGGGGACTACTCATTGATGGAAGGGTACCAGTGCGTTGCGCTACATCTGAAATTTCTAAACAACACTCATATAAGCTATCTTTTCCAGAATTTTGCTGGTTATGGACCGTAAACGTCGCTCGCTCCCCCAGATTGCTCCAAATTTGGCAAATTTTCCACGCCCAACGGTTTGGCAACACTTTTTTCTTTGTGCTCTCATTGTATACAGCGTATTGGGTATAATATACTGGGAATATATGAGCTCATTGAGAATATTTATTGCACTTCGAGGGACTTTGGGACGCACAGAGCCCCAATGTACAAGGTGGTCTACTTCCCCATTGAATTCCGGATTTGGGTTTACCTCCGTAAAATAGTCACCCAGCCACCATCTCCCTGCAAGCTTATGTGTGTGAGTGAGGGCTCAATTGGTTCACAGGATGCCTGCACACAGTCTGAGACCACTTCAGGCAACCCCAAAATATATCAACTTACATAGGTTTAAGTTGACAAATTCCTGGCTAACAAGATCAAAATCCACAGGACTTCCCTGGTGAGGGATTCCCTGGCAGCTGTAGGGAATCCCTCTTCTGATCAGGGAATCCCTCTTCCAGGGAATCCCTCCAGTACCACAACTGTTGGCATAATGTCCGGAAATAGTTGTCTGAAAATATAGAAACTATTAGTTTGGTTTTCCATTGGTACTTAGTACACACATCTCATATTGAAATAGTATAAAGGTGTACAAAAGGGGTAAGGGTAAGGCAGATAGTATTGCAGATGCAATTACTGATATATGTATGATTCCAAACTCATCAGAGCAACTCACAAGTGGCGCTTTTTGTTCAGAACCCCTATTGGAAAGCTGCCTATCAGGGAGTCCTACTGGGAATCCCTCTGATAGGGAATCCCTCTATCAGGGAATCCATCTGTCAGGGAATCCCTCTAACAAGGAATCCCTCTGTCAGGGAATCCCTCTAACAAGGAATCCCTCTGTCAGGGAATCCCTCTAACAAGGAATCCCTCTGTCAGGGAATCCCTCTAACAAGGAATCCCTCTGTCAGGGAATCCCTCTAACAAGGAATCCCTCTGTCAGGGAATCCCTCTAACAAGGAATCCCTCTGTCAGGGAATCCCTCTAACAAGGAATCCCTCTGTCAGGGAATCCCTCTAACAAGGAATCCCTCTGTCAGGGAATCCCGAGTCTATCAGGGAATCCCTCTATCAGGGAATCCCTCTGATAGGGAATCCCTCTATCAGGGACTCCCTCTATCAGGGACTCCCTCTGATAGGGAATCCCTCTGATAGGGAATCCCTCTAATGGTTTTGAAATGTCACTCTAATGTAGCATTCCATGGATGATTCATTGTATCTAACTATCAAGATTTGAATATACATTCAACTCTATATTGTTATCAGATGCCACCAGTGCATCTATTTGTTCAACTATACCAATGTCAAACACATCCTCATCCAAGCTCTCACATTCATCAGATAGATCACTGTCTTGGTGATTTATCCCAAAGTCTGGTTCTAAACAGTTGTCCTTTTTGCTTACCCACTCCACCGCCATTTCTGCTTCTCGGGCTTGAAGTTCAAGCACAGATGGAACCCATTCATCCAGATTACAAAGGAAAGGTCATGTATCAAGTGCCTGGCTCCATACAACGCAAAGAGTGCAAAAATGAGTCTTCCATTCATTTAGGAAAAATAGAAGCTCCTCATTGCCTTGTATAAAATAACATGAGTACTTGCTTCATACTGCAGCAGTATCTACTCACCTTCTTCACTTCCAACAGCCTTTATAGCATATACAACTATCCTCCATTCCTCAGCCATCCATTCCCGCATTGCTCGGCGCTCATATCCTGAATAAAGTTTTCATTACAATAGGTGGAGGCGTAACTGCATTACAGGGAGCGCGTTTAGATTGAATAAGTGCAGCCATTTTATTGCTGAGAGTATTGTAGCCATTAGCCAAGGCTTGAATACCGGGGTCCTGTCGTTTGATTGAATCTGCTGTGTGGTCCATAATTTTACGCTCTGACAAATGTTGAGAAATGTTTGGCATGATAGATTAGCATAATGACTTGCTTACCATTATATTGTTGACGCCAAAAACTCCTTTCACCCCGATCCAATTCAAACTTGCGAGCTCGTAGCTTCTCCCAAAGACGCATCATTAGTGCTCGAGCATTCATCCGCAGTTGGATATAAGGGCTAGATACTAGGTGGTGATATGAGGACCTCCCCTCAACACCAAGAGCTTGTTCTTGCTGGGTAAGTTCAAGCTCAATTTGTTGCAGCTTTGGCCGTAACTGCTCTAATTCAGATTCTGCTTCAACTACCCTGTACATTTCGGCAGAGATGCCGGTAACTGTATTCTCTAGCCCAGATATTTGTTGACGGAGTGTGTCGCAAGCCTTTTGCAGGCGAAGAGCTTGTTCAACTGCCACCTTCCTGCATTCTTTGTCTGACCTGAATGTATATATTCTTAGTAAACAAATGTGTGGCCAATAAAACCATTCTTACGAGGCAAAGGCCGAGTTTGAGCATTCACTTGCTCTGTCCACTGAGCGGAAAGAAAGTCACGATAGTATCTGGATTTTGCAATAATATCTCGAGCCTCGAGGCGCTTGGATTCGGCCTGGCGCCATTTTCAAACAATCCAGGCTGCAAGGTTCTGACTATTTTTGTAGTCAGCATGTTGAACTTGCATGTCAATGGTGTGTATATGTGAATGATACTACAAGCATATGAGAAACAAGCAGAGAAAGATAGAGACCACTCACCCCACATACTCTGAGATATGCAATAAGCTTGCTGATGGAATGCCAAAATCGTTCACAGCCCTCACCATCAGAAAGTCCAAACCCTTTGCACTTTCGGGGATGATACACACACTGACATGGCCAGCCATGCCCATAAGCATGGAAGACAGAGATGCCAAATGTGATGTGGTCCAGATACTTGCTGAGAAACCCCCATTTGATACAACTTCTATGAAGAGTACATGCTATATCATAGAGAATGCCAATAGTCCAGGTCTCAGGAAGATTTTGAAAAAGTGTGTGAATAAGAGCAAGTGCATAATGCTGTCGTTCACCTGGAGAGGTCATATTCACAAGCCACAGCACGCGGTCATGTCGGCATAACATCCCCATTAGGGCAGTACAATCAAAGAACCTATTGCTAGCCTTTTTACGAGTGCCATTTGCTGCTGTGAAACTGCTTTCGCATCCGTCAAGTACAGAGTTGGGTACTTTGAGGGATCCAGTGAAGCCATCTATATTAGAACCTGACGTTGCCTTTGTAGGTTTTGAGCATTGAAACTTGAGCCACATACTCTTCCCAAGCCTGAACATCCCCAAGCCTCAACATCTGATTCTGGAATGAATACTGATTTTGGATGTGTGTGAGGGGGATCAGCAGCCATCCTGTTATGCTTTTGAGTATAGCAAGCATCAATGCACACAATTGCACTGTAACTGCAGTAGGATTGGTGATAAATCTTTGAGCAGGACAATTTAATATGAAGAACTTACTCCTTAGAGGTCATTCTTGTTTAGAGGTCATTCTTGTGCTACCATCAAAACACAGAGGGCATCTGGCCCGCAAGTACTCGCTTGGACGGGATAGAGGAGGTTGATGATGTTTGCAAGAATCAGAGAAAGATTCTGAATGGGAACTGACATTGTTGGGCAGATAGAGAGAAGCACGAGATAATGAGATTATTGAGTGTACAAACTCAGTAGTTGCAGACTGTAGGGTATTATACCACTGCATGGCATTACCAAATTGTCGTCTCAATGGGTCCTGGATACAGGTTAGAATCATCAATAGACACCCAAAAATTGAGTGTTCTTACCTCTCCCTGTATTTGATACCCTTGATACCCTTGACATAGAAAAAATTCTTCCAGTGCTTCTGACCAGGCTGTTGTGTTGGGCACCATGCGAAGAAAGAGTTGGGATGCAAAATCAAGAAGCCGAATCTCAACAGCTAGACTTGGATTCAGTGGTGCACAGGGAAATAACCCTTGTTGAATGAGCTGGACAGCAATGTGGCAACATTGGCATGAACGGAGAGAGATACGCTCAAGCCCTTGGCAATGTCAAAAACCACACTACCAGAGCAAAAGGCTAACTTACTTTGAAACCTTACAACAAGAATTGACACTTCCGAGGTACCAGCATTTAAGCAAGAACAAACTCCGTCATAAACAGGTGGAGAATGCCGTAAATTTGAAGTCTGGTGAACAAGACACATGTATGGTTTGATGCAACGGGGTATAACATCAGAAACCCAGCAGTGGTGTTGATTGAGACGTTTCTGGTGGTGTTTTGACTGGGTTATCTCAGGTGGTGCATTCAAAACACCCTCAGCCAATGGAATAGGTGTGGGGGTCATTGAGTCAAGTAGTGGTTCCAGAAGACAAATTTGGTCCACAGGTTGAGGAAGATGTGGTTGCTGGGACAATGCTTGTCCATTAGCTGTGAAAATGAGAGGTTGAGTGCGCAGGTGTTGACGAGGAGTGACAGGGATAAAAGCATAACGGCTCCGCCTGGAGGGTGAATTGGGGATTGACGGGTTTGGTAGGTGGTTGGCAGGAGAGCTAGGGGGATGAGAAATGTAGTGCTGGGATTTCCGAATACAAGGACAAGACATTTGCAATCTGTATCTGTGCCAAATATTGGTAAATGTACGTGGTCAAGATTGAAAAATTGCTCACGTGCCGTTATTTTTTGGCATACAAAGAATGTATAGCTGAATAAACTCAATATGCGTGATTATATAGTGGTACTGATTGCCTTCAAGTTGTAATGCCAAGTAATAAATTGAACTATTCGTCTTGTACTACCTCATACTCTCCTCCAGCAGGTGTATCAATCCATACATATGAATGCATGATTCCCTTCTTCTGGCACTCCAACACCCAATCTTCCACAGACCCTTCTGCCTTCAAAATCTCTGGCCACTGTGTCATGAACTCAGTATCATCTTTCAGTTCTGCTTCAATAGCATGTTTTACAGCATCAGGAGTGATGCATTGGTCCTCTCCATGGATCCCTTGTTCAGTTGTTGTAAACTTGTGATATAATAATGCTTGTGTCTGTTGAGCAAAGTAACGTACTGCCAGGGTTGGAAGTCTTTCAGCAGTCTCAAGGCCATCTGATGCCTCACTAGACTCGCTGCTGCTGACCAATACCAGGTGGAAGTGCCTAAAGAGCCAGTCTTCTATATCCAGAACCTGAGCTTTTACCTCAGCTGCATGATGCCTGATTCCCTTTGGAACTGAATGACCTGGTTGTGAGGAGTAGGAACTGTTCTCTTGATACTCGCGTACATCAAGAACACCTCCAAGTTTGATGATATTTGCCAAGCTGAGAAAGGCAACAATATCATCAAGAAGCTGGAAGTTTGGTACATGTGGAATGATTTGCCGGTCTACCAAGGTATCAGATATGTCATTGCACAGATTAGAAAAGGCATACCATGTTTTTTCAGCATCTCCAGATAATCCTCCTCATTATCTACGATTTGATTAGACCAGTACTGAACAATCAATCGAAGTCCTTCTGGTGCATTGAAATCAATGGTGTTGGTGAGTAAATCAGATGCCACAAATGTCTGAAGGATTGCGTAGTTGGTCCGCACTAGTGTCTGGGATGATACAAAATGTCCACCATGACATATGGCAGCTTCTGGAGTCAATACAAAGTGTGGTGTGCATGGTGGAAAAACCCTATAGTGATTATACAAATTTAAGGCTCCCAACTGAGAATCATTTAATGCGAGGACTTAGAGCTAATCACCTGGCCAGAGAAGGATGCCATAAATCTTCCAGCTCTGACTGTTTGTCATATCAACATCGTAACCTTCTCCAAATGCCTCCAACTGTCCAAGGTCAGTGTCTGACATTGGAACCGCCACAATCCAATATTTGAACCCAACCTTGACTTGTATGAAGGTACCACATCCATCAGAATCAATGTGACTGGTGTGAAGTGCATGAGAGGATGCAAAGAGACCCCAAGTCTTTCCTACATGGGAGATAGGATGACCGGTTTCAGCTTCAGCTACATCCCGAGTGCATAGCCCAGAAGGGTACTGAACTGTTGATGGTAGAAGGGGTATTTCTAGACAATTGGCCACTTTCCTTCCACTCTGTACAACTTCCTGCATAACTGCAAGGGTGCCATGTGTGTGTGTGTCTAATGCTTTCTTTGCATGACGTGACCCATCTAAAACTATTACTAGTTTTCCAGCTCTAGCAGATACTGAGGTAAAAACTTACCCTGTATAGTCCGAACCCTGTCCAAATCTCCAACTAGGGCTTGCAGATGTGATTTACTACCTAGCTGATAGGAAGTTGGCAGATTACTCCTTCGGATGACTAGAATTTTGTTGCCCCCAAACCAAGCTTGCCGCTCTTGAGGTGAAAGGCAATTCCAGCTGTCAGAGCTCAACTCTGAGATGGGATACTCATTCGGATCATCCCCACCGGGAACAAATGTGCCATTTTTCAGGAGGCGGCCATCTTTTTAGCTTGTGCATTGACACTGTTTAACACTGTATTCAGATGCTTCAATGACACATTGTCCTGGATAATTCTTAGATGTGGCTGCTACCATTTCTATGTGAAAACTTACATGAGCAAAGTGTGTGTACTCCAAAGAGTGTCTACCATCGTGATTAAACAGGGTGTGCGTTGCCCCTTCTATCAACTTGCGGAACAAAAATATGTTAATAAACATTGATTCAGCGACACAAATAATGAAGCTCACCATGGAATAAACTTGGATATCAAATTCTGAAATTTCTTCCTTTTCACTTGATGGGCTTGCACTGGCAGCCTTGGCACGCTTGTGTGGTACTGATTTGGTTATAGGGATGAATATCTCTTGATAATCTCCTGCCAATTTCTTGGCCTCTATACGAGCAGAGTGTCGAGTGGCTAGATTTGAAGGAGTACCATTAGATGTATCGCTCTGCTTGCGCTTTTTGGCTGAGGAATTGTAAGTCTTCATGAGCTCAGAAATGTAGAAGGAGTCATATCTTGGTTATTTGATTCATCCGGTGCTCTTAACCTGGTTGTAGCTTCATTCTGAGATTCATCCTCCCGTGAATTAATCACTCCAATACCAGTAATAGCTGCGGATAGTGACAAGGAAACAGTATTTCCCAAATCCAGATCTGAAATTGTATTCATAAATGCCAAGGTGCTGCAGAATCATGGGACTTCCTACCATCTCCTGCTACTTGATCATATGCACCCTCACAGATGAGAGGAATGACATCATATTGATTATTCAAGCCTTTGATCACATGAACCCTCTTGGATGAGAGGAATGGATGTCATACTCGTTGGCCGAAGTTTTGATCACATGCACCCTCACAGATGAGAGGAATGACATCATATTGATTATTTAAGGCCTTGATCACATGAACCCTCTTGGATGAGAGGAATGATGTCATACTCATTGGCCGAAGTTTTGATCACATGCACCCTCACAGATGAGAGGAATGACATCATATTGATTATTCAAGTCTTTGATCACATGAACCCTCTTGGATGAGAGAAATGATGTCATACTCATTGGCCGAAGTTTTGATCACATGCACCTCACATGAACCCTCTAGGATGAGAGCAATGACATCATGATGATTATTTAAGGCCTTGATCACATGAACCCTCTTGGATGAGAGGAATGATGTCATACTCATTGGCCGAAGTTTTGATCACATGCACCCTCACAGATGAGAGGAATGACATCATATTGATTATTTAAGCCTTTGATCACATGAACCCTCTTGGATGAGAGAAATGATGTCATACTCATTGGCCGAAGTTTTGATCACAGTCACCCTCACAGATGAGAGGAATGACATCATACTGATTATTCAAGCCTTTGATCACATGAACCCTCTTGGACGAGAGAAATGATGTCATACTCATTGGCCGAAGTTTTGATCACATGCACCCTCACAGATGAGAGGAATGATGTCATACTGATTATTCAAGCCTTTGATCACGTGAACCCTCTTGGATGAGAGGAATAATTTTTCTCAATGCACTTTGGAACTTCTTCCAACTCTATTTTCCTTTATACATCTATTTGCAATGGACTTAATTTAGAATGCCCTCAAGCCAGATTCTGCTTGTCACTATAAGTTTCAGCAGTGAATGGTCCATTTTTCCTCATGTAATTCAAAAATGCAAAAATTGTGAATGCCTGGCTAAACAGCTCAAGATTGAGTCAACAGACATTCACAGATGGAGAAGAGTTCCATGCCCTCATATCTTTTTAGTTTGATCAGCTTTGCTCCAGAATTCTTGGGCTAAGTATTTCTAGCTTTATAGAGGTAATGCCGCAGTGCCGCTTATTTGACAGTAGTACTAGAGCTGGTCTCAAAAACCATCTTCTGTACTTTGTATACGTTATCTGTAGAAGTTGGACTTGCAATGTGTTCAATTGAGGTTCAATGTCCGAGATGACATATAACTACTAAGCAAGCTGATTACCAACAACAAGGGTCATTTTCTCTGTCATTTTTGGTTTTTTCCTCATTGTTCCACTCCCTTTTCTCACGTCTTCAGAAGAACCAACACCATTATGTCCTCGTCTGGTATTTTGACTCGCTCGCGTGCAAAGTCTGCCGCTGCTCATTCTAGTACTTCTAATACTGTTTCCAATAAGGATACAGCAACAATCCCACAAGTTGAGCAAGCTCCAACAAAACAAAGGAATACAACCAAAAAAAAAAAGTTGATTGACATACAGCAAGCTGCGGAAAAGGTGTGGAATATTTTCTTTCAAATTCATATGCTTAACAGCACTCTAGAGTACAAGCACTTCCGGAAGTTCGGCAACAAATTTGTTACAGCAAGCTGCAGAAAAAGTTTGGAATTTTTTCTTTCAGGTTCAAATGCTTAACAGGACTCTAGAATCCAAGCATTTCCACTTCTGCAGACATTGACAGCAAAGCAGTGCTGGTTGCAGAAAAGGTCTGCCACCTGTGACTCAATTTTTTGATGCTCTATTAATGACCGAGTAGATACACCAACATCCTACCAAGAATGGAAACAAGAACACCCCCTTTGATGTTGAGAAGAACACCTCTCGTGCTTCTCAACAGACACTGAAGAGCAGCAAAAATGCTAAGGTCTCAGAACTTCAGACCGTCCAAGCTTTTCAGAGCCCGAGCCCAGCCGAACAAGCTACTAATTATAAAGATAGCTCTTCTGATACTCCCCCGGTACTACCTCCAACACTCACAATTGGCTACAGACCCCTGTTGCTTCTAATGTCTCAGAGCTTCAGATTCAAAACCAAAATTCCCCAAGTCCAGCTCCTGCCGGCAATACCCCACCACCCCCATCCATGACAATTTTCCCCCTCCCCAACTCCACAACAACTCTCCACCTTCTCCCATCCACAGGGGATCACCTATTCCCATTCCCTCCAAAGAAGACATCTGTCACATCTTGAACATTCATCTACAACCTGACCAGTCTCTCTATGAATTAGCTTTCAAAGCTGATTCTGTACAGGCTGACTCAATCAGAAAAGCTCTTTGGCGTTCTTGGCTTAAGAAAGCTGGTCAGCTACTCCAGGTCAATGGACCTTACTCAGACGAGTTCAAAATCAATGCGCGACTAGCTGTGTATCAACATGACAGCGGGGCATATGAGCGTATTCGGCAGCGCGCTCATTCAGCATGGGAGGCCACCCTGACTGAGAACCCCTCTGATGGCAGTGAAGATGAAGAAGGTCCTGAGTGTAAAGATGAAGAAAAGGATCTTGACCTATGGACAGCCGCAGCTGCAGTTGATAGAGCAGGAGCAGATGGTATTTGGAATGAAATGCTTGACCAAATCTACGAGCTGGCAGGATTATCCTTGAGCAAATCCCAGTACCAAGCACGACATGTTGCATCACACAAAGACTCCTTACAGTACGACAATATCAGATATTCGGCACATGTTCAGTGGGCAGCTATTACCGTTTGCAATGTGGGACTCTTCCCCCAAATAATGCTCCACCTCAAGATCGTTACTTTCGCATAGTAGAGTGGGATGCCGGTTTGTGGTTTTGATTTATCTATCTTCATCCAAAACTGAGAGCTTCCTTAATTTAGATGAAAAAGCTCTTGAGCTTGAGGATCAAGGAATGGTTCCCCTTGTTATGAACATTAAAGGTGATGTTGTCATCACTGTTGGGGACGTTGAGCCCTGGAAACAGGCTGTCAACATTGCAGTGACATCAGCTCCATTATATGATGACAAGGACAATGACTCTGGCAACAGCAACAACAACAGCGGCAGTACAGTGAAATGGCCTAGCCAAAATTCAAGTTCCTCAATGTCCCACCTTCAAGCCTTGAAAGTGAAAGCACCTCTTTGTCAACCTCCCCCCCCGCCAATTCAAGTGAAGGTGTGTCTTGTAATTGAAAAGTTCTAGTAGTGGCTATGCTAAATATGGTCCTCTAGGCGGCTATTGCTACCAGTGCCGCTTCATTAAAACAAGGGAGCCGAGGACCACATCCTATGCTCCACAAGGTACCAAGACTTTGTCCTGAAGATATATTTTGCACTTACAACTCATAGTCAGGCCTATACCAGAACTGCAGTGAATTCAGTAGCAGGTCCTTCCAGACTATAATATACAGTACCAAATAAGGTATCAATTTCTCAGTTTAGTAAAATATTTGATGCTCACATCTTGTGTTAGACCCGTACAATAGATACAGATAATGCAGTTGCAATTCCTGGGCGACTAGCTGCTTGGAATGCTCCCTGGACCTCAGGGTCTATTCTGTCAAAAAGGGGCCATGTTAACATGAAGAATGATGAAGATTATGTCACAGATTCGGATGAAGTAGTGTTGAAGAGGCCTCGAACAGTATTCTAGGATGATGATATACATATATATAAATGGAGGCTCAAAATACACGATCAATGCCAGTCTTATCTCAACTATCAAAACTAAACCTAGTATCCTTGGCTGTGCATTATTGAATTGGCTCAGAATTTCCTAGTAGAGGGATTCCCTGATAGAGGGATTCCTTGTTAGAGGGATTCCTTGTTAGAGGGATTTCTTGTTAGAGGGATTCCCTGACAGAGGGATTCCTTGTTAGAGGGATTCCCTGACAGAGGGATTCCTTGTTAGAGGGATTCCCTGACAGAGGGATTCCTTGTTAGAGAGATTCCCTGATAGAGGGATTCCCTGATAGAGGGATTCCCTGATAGACTCGGGATTCCCTGACAGAGGGATTCCTTGTTAGAGGGATTCCCTGACAGAGGGATTCCTTGTTAGAGGGATTCCCTGACAGAGGGATTCCTTGTTAGAGGGATTCCCTGACAGAGGGATTCCTTGTTAGAGGGATTCCCTGACAGAGGGATTCCTTGTTAGAGGGATTCCCTGACAGAGGGATTCCTTGTTAGAGGGATTCCCTGACAGAGGGATTCCTTGTTAGAGGGATTCCCTGACAGAGGGATTCCTTGTTAGAGGGATTCCCTGACAGAGGGATTCCTTGTTAGAGGGATTCCCTGACAGAGGGATTCCTTGTTAGAGGGATTCCCTGACAGAGGGATTCCTTGTTAGAGGGATTCCCTGACAGAGGGATTCCTTGTTAGAGGGATTCCCTGACAGAGGGATTCCTTGTTAGAGGGATTCCCTGACAGAGGGATTCCTTGTTAGAGGGATTCCCTGACAGAGGGATTCCTTGTTAGAGGGATTCCTTGTTAGAGGGATTCCCTGACAGAGGGATTCCTTGTTAGAGGGATTCCCTGACAGAGGGATTCCCTGATAGAGGGATTCCCTATCAGAGGGATTCCCTATCAGAGGGATTCCCAGTAGGACTCCCTGATAGGCAGCTTTCCAATAGGGGTTCTGAACAAAAAGCGCCACTTGTGAGTTGCTCTGATGAGTTTGGAATCATACATATATCAGTAATTGCATCTGCAATACTATCTGCCTTACCCTTACCCCTTTTGTACACCTTTAGACTATTTCAATATGAGATGTGTGTACTAAGTACCAATGGAAAACCAAACTAATAGTTTCTATATTTTCAGACAACTATTTCCGGACAATATGCCAACAGTTGTGGTACTGGAGGGATTCCCTGGAAGAGGGATTCCCTGATCAGAAGAGGGATTCCCTACAGCTGCCAGGGAATCCCTCACCAGGGAAGTCCTGTGGATTTTGATCTTGTTAGCCAGGAATTTGTCAACTTAAACCTATGTAAGTTGATATATTTTGGGGTTGCCTGAAGTGCTGAGACCTTCTACATTGTACAAATAATTTCCCTTCAAATACAACACCTTAAATACGCTTGAGTGGCCAGGTTCTAGGTACCCAATAGTACATGGTAGTGCAGTGGGTTGTAGTGTGCTGTAGTATGGTAAACTGGTTGTTTGAGAATTGGACCTCCCCAGTATACTCGGGCGCACGGAAAGTAACGGTCCGGGACATCTCCGTTGACTTATTTGTTTTGCGTTTCACTGCCCCAAAACCTTATGAATGTCAGCTAAAAAGTTTGAGCATGGTCTCTGGATATTACTCCATTACTGAGACTAATTTGAAGATGTAAGAGTCACTGTGACTCCCACTTGCAGACCACTCTTTTCTTCATCTATTGATTGGACCGGACCGTTACTTTCCGTGCCCCCGAGTAATTCAATATCCTATGCTATCCTGTACTGTCTGTAGAATTTGAACTAAGAGGGCCACAGTGGGAATTGCCAGGCTAGGTTCACCCGGATTGAAACAGGTAGGGGAAAATACATGTGGAGGAAAGGAACTGGCAGCCTGCAGGCTGGTCTGACAATATATAAGAGATTCCGGTGTGCAACAATTTACATAAAAATTAAATTGAGGTGCGGGAAAATCACTGTTCGAAGTGCAAAGCTCAATTTGTACGAGTCTCCTTGCAATTTTGGAAATTAGCGCGGCCAGCGTCGGATAATGATTAATCATTGTATAAACCAGAAAATGTTTTAGTTCAACAGACCTGTCAAAGTCTGCATGCAGTATCAGGATATAAATTTTGCATAAAATATTCCGCCAGTTTAAGCCATTGCTGGCACATTGCATTTATTTTCCACCATCTTTGGATTTTGTTCCCAAATTCTAGATTGCTCTGTGATTTGCTCAGATACATGGAACGACTGCCTATGGAACCACTTAAGAGAGTGGGCCATTGCAAGAAGCTCGCGTGGCAGGTACGAGTCCGAGAGGGTCTAGGGCCTAACCATAACCCTACTAAATCCTAGCTGATAGGGTTTGATGAGACTGCCAGTATATTGCCGGGCAGTGAAAATCTGATTGCGTCCATCGGCACCTTGAAGGGCAATAAACGGTGCTGTTAGTTTCAACAAAGGGTATTGGGGGTACGTGGTAGAGCTGAATTCGAAAAGAAGTTTGATGAGAAACCAGTACAAATATAGAAAGAGTCGCCAATCGTCAAGAAAAACCAGGTTTTGCCGATGTGCTAAATATGGGTGAAAAACACCCCCGACAAGGGCGAACTTTCACTAAAGTTCCCGACTAATAATGCCGTGCAGTTTTGATTTATGGCAGGCAGAAGACATCTATAGATTCGAATGAAGAAGTTGTTCTGTACAGCATGCAGGAATCTATAAATGAGGGGAAAAACTATGAATATTACACTGCAAGCAATCATTCACAAGGTACAATTTGGACGAGTTTACCTTCGCTTTGTTCTGGACTGGTGTTAATATGCCACTCAGGAATGAGGCTGTAGTATAAGAATGATGCGAGATGGGGGCCCGGAGAACGGTAAAATGCATCATCGATGGCAGCGCATAATGATCACTTGTCAGAAATGCCGGTGGCAAAACTCAAAGAAATATCATATTATAATAAGGCTAAGTGAATGATTGGTCCAAGTACAGAAAAAGCTAAAAAGCCAAAAATCCACCGAGCGGCTGATCTTTTGCCTAGTATGATCATGAGTATCTAATTGTTGCTCTAAAAAGGGAAATTTTCCCAGTGAAGCTTGCAAGTTTCTTTTTCTTCCATCTCAGCATGCACGTCGGGCCAAAACAGGGAAGACTCGGTTTTTTTGTTTTTCTGTATTGCCCCCATGGAGTAGTAGTTTTTCCATGGCAATACATGGTACACTGTACAGAATCTAGTGTTCCTATCCCGCTGACTGGGAGAGAAACATGTAACACTCTTCCTCGCGGCCTCGACTGCTAGAATTTGAAAAAATTGGTGTTTTTTGCGGCCTGAATTCTTGCTGACGGAGGGGTTACAATCAGGAAGGAGGTGCCCGTGACTCGTGAGTACTTCAGCACAGTTTCTTCAGTCACCTGGCGGAGTCTGTGGTCCAGCTGATCACATACTAGTAGCACCGATGTCCAAGGGTTATCCCACACTGCGACTCGCCGCATACACATGCACTGGACGCGACAACATATGATCATGATGAATTGTCACATTCCATCAACGACCCGCTGACATGAACAAATAAGACAAAAAGGCGAAGCTTTGATTTCATAATGGAGCCTGTATGTCACAAAACCTTATACTCCCAATTTCTACGGAATGCGGCTCAGTTTGAGGTTACAAACGTACCACATTCTTGTAATTTTCCATATTGGCAGTAAAACTTGCAAGTACATTGAACCAAGTGTAAGAGTTGCTAACTGTTCAAGGATCCCAGCGTAGGTGGCCCTCTGCGGTTGCGGCCGTACTCCCCGGCAATCATTCTACCAACGGATGAGTTGCGCTCTTCACTGAACTTCATCAAACTGCCGGAGACTTTCTCTAGGCCATTGTATATAAAGAACTCAATAATACATTAAACCTTTATATTGACTGTATAGTTACGAGTCCGGAACGAAGTGAAGGTTAACTCGTCCTCGTCGGGTTGTTGGTCGTTACATGCGTGATGTTTTTTCCCTATATTGAGCAACTGTACCCATATACTATAGACCACAGACTACCCGGCCAACTAGGAGCAGATGAGATATCACCCAAACACTCCCCAATTCCGCGGAAAGAATGGCAGAGTACTTACCCCCGGCCGGGTACCCTGTAGTGTATAGTATGGCCTGTGACTGATGTGACTGATTTTGAATGCTTCAAGTTGATCTTCTTGATCTTCTCCGACTCTCGCCGCTTTCTTGGCAGTCTCGCCGCTCTCTTGGCAGTCTCGCCGCTCTCTTGGCTCCATACAACAAGTCACAAGGCTAGTAGTATATAACAATGCCACCCTGTAACCGTCGGACTCGTATTTGCCGCGCGACCTAGCCCACTTTCACAAGTGGTGATATCAGGTGTCGACTCGGATCAGTTTCTATTGAAGGACTCTTGATGGTGCTATGGGCCTATCCGCACTTATGACCCGTGGTAGCTGTACTATGACCCGGCATCATTATCATAGCGCACGGCAAAGCTTCTACATTAGCGGCCGCATTAATGCATGACAAACATGATTGACATTGACCAGTCTAGGCTGCCTAGCAAGCTTGTCGTTGCCGCACTGAAGTCTGATTGAAATGGGACATCAGTTGAGTGACAACCTCGGGGACTACTATGCTGAGTAGTGTACATGGCTTCCCGGTGCTTGGAAGATTTTGGTCGCTCTGACTCTCAGTACCTATGTGACTTGTGAGTACATGCAAGAGAAGTCCGTGGTTAGCGCGCCTGCCGCTTTGCTAGAGAATGCCATATTCTTAGACGTTCTAGCCCTGCTGATGGAAAATTTTTGCATCTGTCCCCTCTCTCTATTATTAACTGGTTCAGCAAGCACCATATGTCAAAGAGGGCGGGTCGCTTGAGAATAGCCATATTCTTAGATGGTTCATATCCGTCACGACTCCTAAATCACCTGAGGCTGCCCAAGTACATTATGAACTCGTTGTTCATAAAATCACTGGAATACAAGGCATACAGGCATTCGGAAGGTTGGGTTGGGCAAAGCATATTGAATGAGACTTAGCTAATTCTATTATTCTACAGGCCGAAGTTTCTAAACTCAGAAGAGCTGTTCAATCGGATCATCAATTGTCAATTGTCAATCGCTTGGGGATCGAAACTTGAATTAAAAAAAGAAATCAATCCATGGGTTTGTACATCAGTACATCGAACGCTTGGAAATTGTTATTTATTTTCCGTAACTTTTTCGGTTTCGCCTAGATCTATATACTATTCGAGCAGTTCGGACATCACAGTGTCACAGAGGGTTCAAAAATGCCGAAATTCAAGGAATGTCAGACGTCCTACTGGTCATGACCGGAAAAAAATCTGATTTCAAGTTGTTATAAATGTGTCAATTCCTTATCCTTGCCGAAATTTTTAGGTATGGTCACAGGTCATGGGTGCCTTGACCAAGAGAAGTAATTCGGCTGGGGTGTCACAGGTCCCTGTCAAACTGCTCAAAATGGTACAGTAGCTAGATTCCAGCGGCATGGTGTGACACTATACAGTCATTGAAGTTATTGTTTACAAATGTCAGTGCTTCTTTTATGAAACAGATTCCTTGATCCTTGATTAGTGATCAATCTCTATTGAAGGACTCTAGAGATGGTGCTATGAGCATATGACCCGTGGTAATAAAGGAAGGCCTTCTTAAAGAACGGCTTCACTACTTTGGCCCGAGTCCAATTATTGGTGGAGCTTAAATTTCCCTGCTCTCAAGCACTATCGTTAGCCAGGTCCTCCAGGATTAATAAGCTAGTCCTTCTAGCGCTTTCAACCATGGCAGATCCTCCAGCACCTACCGTATTCCACGTTCAGCTCTTGTATGTTTTATTCTCCCTGACAACTTACTCAAAATTTTCAGAATTAGTCTCAACTAAATAATCTCTCCAGATTTGGGCCAATGCTCCTTGGCGTTTTTCTAAACATGATTCTGTATGGGGTGAGTGTTCAAGTTTTGGGACACTTGAAGTGAAATTGACAAAAATGTCATGGATTAGGTTCTCCTCAACCAGGTTTGTTAGCGTACAGATACTGATAGCACTGCAAGAGAAAATGTCTAACCATTACTATGTAGATGTACTTTTACTTTCAAACCTATAAGACGTAAGTTTTTCACAGATTAAATCTAGCTTAGTTACCCTCCTCTTTCTGACTTGCCAATCTTTTTACATAGGGAGGTGATTTGGATCCGACTATTGGTAAGTTATCCAAGCAAGTTTGGTGCATGACTAAGCTGAACATTGTGAAAGGTCATCTATCTCTTCATAGTAGAGACTGCAAATACGGTATTTGATATGGTTATGATGTACCAGCCTTTGATCGCGGAGTATGGTGCGTTTTTTCTGCGCTCCCTGCAGTGTCTAAACTAGTAAGTTTACCAAAGTTCTCCGTAGGTACAACAAAAGCTGTTGATAATTTCCCTACGCGTATGCTAACTGCTGTATTTGAAAGTCTACACTGGTTGACTACCAGCTTCTACAGTTTTTGCTACAGGTCAGTCTTGAAGCCTGGAAGACAAAAAGAAGTGGGGTGCCCTTCATTTATACTTTGCTTTGGTCTTTTTAACAGAACCTATTATGGTCGCAAGTGTCTAATTCTCTGCGAGCTCATTGAGACAGATCAAATGACATATGTATTCGATTCAGGTTGCTGTTTCGGCTCCCATCCAATGCTTCTTTGCCTGGAGAATTTGGAAGATTACGAAATCAATGTGGATACCTGCTATCATCATAGCTCTCTCTTTGGCATCATCGGGCAAGTTTGTAATTTATATGTCGTGCTTCAGTTGAAACTGAAAAGCCAACCAATCAAATCCAATAGCCGGGGGCCTCATTACTGCTATCAAGATTGCAATTATCAAGCTCTTTGCTAGGAAGCCTGAGCTCCATTGGCCCGCTTTGTTGTGGTTTCTTACATCCTGTGTGGCCGATCTTCTCATCACAGTGACACTTGTTCGAACCTTGGTGCGTTCACATTCTGCTCTATGATCTTGCTCGAGTCCGTCTTTTTTATAGATTTGGGTTCTGGTTTGTTGCTATAGTCTCAGCGCAAAACCGGATTTGGTGCGACAGATACTATGATTGATAAACTTATACGATGTGCGTCAAACCTTTGCAGTTTTCAAAAAGAAAATTCATCTTGATCACTTTGCTCGTAGTGACTGTGCAGACTGGTATGATAACGTGAGTCCTATCTTCTTCAGCTCCTTCACTTCTGCAGAGGCTCATACAATATATGTACAGCGCTATATGTGCGATTGGCGATGTCGCTTTCTTCATGGCTCTACCAGTGCGTAACATGGATTTTACTACGTGTTGTTTTATAACCTCATATCACTATTGATCTGCTGACAACAATGATAGCATGCCGCTCTGTAAGTTCAGAAGAACTTTTGTTTACTTGAGAAGGTTTCCAAGGCTAGTATTTACTGACATCTTTTCTTACCTTGGGTGTTCCTTTTTGTTAGCAACTTCGTCTGGGATCTTATGTTGTCCAAGCTCTATGCCAACTGTCTGCTGTCGACGTTGAATGCTCGCTCAAACATTCGGCATGGCAGTCAACGTGGTTCTTCTGTTGTGTTCAAAAATGGATTAGACGGTATGAACTCGAGGGAGGCAAGGAGACAGGTAATATCGCCTTTCCCATATTTACAGCAAATCTTTAACCATAATCACGCTTGTAGACCGATGTCCGACTGAATCATAGTGTCTGTCGTCTTGATTATCTCTCTCATCCAGTTCAAGACTCAAACTACATCATTTTATTCTTACAGACCATAGCTGCACCTGAAGCATATGAGCTCAACAGTACCAAAACCTTTGATGCGACGACTCATTCAGGTATGCCATTGGAGTACCATGGAGATGGAGAGGGCGACGGGTACGGAATCACAGTTACAAAGGTCCGTCATTTGCACGTTCTAAATTTCTTTTCGGTGGGAAGATCAAGAATGTCTGAATCTTCAGGTTGTGGAGACAATGGATGATCATCACGACAACACTGGAATGGTCTAAGACGTTTTAAAAAGTGTATACTTCTGGGACTTTGTAGAGTACTAGTTATATCAATTGTGTACTGAATACTAGGTACCAGCTCTAGTATAACTGAAGAATTGTCTGTTTATAGTAAAGCCTGAGTTATTCTTTTCTTTTCATTGTTTGTTATCCGTTAACACTGTTCAATGTGCATGATTCCCTTGTACAAAGTTGTGCTATTCTGAGTCCTGGCCCCAAGCAGTGATATGAGCGGCTTTTCCCAGATAGTTTTACAATTCCGCTGAAGGCAAAGGGTCCCGGAGGGTCTCCGAGGAAATAATTAGTAATGGTTCAGGATAGTGCCCACTAATCAGCACCCGAGATGATGAAGAGCACGATAGTAATTTGTGTTTGATCGGACATAGTCCCCGGCATCACAATATTCTGACAAAGGCACACAAAGATTTAATTGTATTTCAAAAGTCTCAATTCCTCTCCAGCTGTAGTACTTTAGTGATTTGTATCGTGAGGGGTCCAAGATTTATAATGAATAATTTACTGAGGGGGAAGATTGGAAGATCGAGTATTATAGCAGAGATATAAATGGACCTTGTTTTTACGTGAGAGGAAACTGAGATCAGAAATCAGTGAGATGCATCAGTAGATCCCAGTCCGATTCTACCGTATATGACTGTTTGATGATACCTATAGATAAAACTTTCCCGGAGCGAGTACTCCCACAAATCTTCTTGAAAGATGAACAAGACAAAGGCCGTGTTTGGTCTGAGAGCAAATATAACCGCCGGCTTCTTGACATGTGTCGAATAGCATGTGGGCTAATTTTTCCACGCACCGCAAGGTCCCCCACGCTTTTCAAAAAGCAGGAAGATATACAGCAAGTCTTAGATGCTGCAGCCTTTTTTACGATTTGGATAGCAAGTTACAAGCCAAAAATCAAAAGTGTACTTTCCTAATATGGGAATGGTTTGTGTGCCGTGGCTCACTCGGATCGCGACCATATATAGTTACTGAATCTTTAGCGTAACGCATAACGCTCAGTAACTCTTTCCATAATCTGATGAGGAATTTGAACTCGTGTACATACATGCGTTGTCCCCGGGAGTCAAATTGAACCAGATCATTTTGATCATTAGTAAGTCGCTGGGAATCATTCAACCACATTGCACGCTTTTTAAATCGAAGCCAAAATTTTTAGTGGATAGTCCGAATCCTCTTCTCTTTGAACTTCCGGCTCATCCCCTCCCCCTTACTATGATGGAAAAGTCTGAAGATATCGAGTCTGGAAAGACTGCCTCAGTAGATAGCTCGTCTGACTTCCGGCGTGCTGTCGAAGACCCAGCGATGGAGAAGAGAGTATGGCGAAAGATAGATCTCTATGTTCTACCTATTGTGGCAATGTTCTATCTCTTGTCTTTTCTGGTGAGCAAGGTGGTGTAAATGACTTGTATTTGTAGCTAATTCGAAATCGCAGGACCGAACTAATGTCGCCAACGCTCGAGTTGCTGGACTCCAGACGGCTTTGAAGATGACCAATAAGGAATATTCAATTGCTCTTACTGTGACGTACGTCCCGTATATTGCAACGGAGCTCCCCTCAAACCTTTTGCTAAAGGTAAGATTCTTATTGATTTCTCCTACAGCTTCAACAAAATAAGTTCACTTTGAATTTCGCCTAGGCTGTGGGACCAAACTTGATGCTTCCCACAATGTTGACGATCTGGGGTATCGTAACCACACTCCAGGGCGTTGTTAAGACCTACAGCGGACTTTTGGCATGCAGGTTCTTTATTGGTCTTTTTGAGGGAGGCTTGTTCCCCGGACTTGTACTCTATCTCTCGTATTTTTATCCCCGACACAAAATGAACTTGAGGTAAGTCTGCTTAAACTTTTTATTAAAATTGCAAATTACATTTCGACGCGGGAAATCATCTCTGGCTCGAACCACATGGATACTATGGCTCGATGAGGAGTTACTGCTCTTTACTCTTGCTGACCCTGGATGCACAACGTGCATTCTAATCCCTTCATCTTTCGTCACCTTCTTACTATTTATTTCAGAGTCTCTGCCTTCTTCTCTTCTGCATCTGTATCTGGCGCATTTTCCGGTATCCTTGCATTTGCCATCATCAAGATGAACGGTGTAGGAGGACTTCAAGGATATAATTGGATATTCATCCTGTGAGATTTGTACAAACTGCATCCACTTGCTTCTGATGATGTATGTATAGGGAAGGCCTATTCACTGTTGCGTTTGGCATATCTGCCTACTTCACCCTTCCACGATCTGTTGATAAATGCTGGTTTTTTACGCAAGAGGAAAAGAACTATGTCAATGCAAGACTTTTGGAAGATGAAGTTCGTGACGAAGCAGGATTTTCATGGAGAGAGGTCATCGAAGCGACCAAGCTCCCTCAAGTTTGGTTTCTTGCTGTTGCATACTTCCTCGACGGCACTGTTCTTTACGGTCTAGCATAGTAGGTGTTTGATTGCACTCTTTCTTCAAGTTCTCTTTCTTCTAGAAATGCCGGCTAATGAACATTTTTAAAGCTTTACTCCTACCATCATTCAAGGATTAGGATATACTGCTGCTAGAGCTCAATTAATGAGTGTTCCTCCATTTGCTGCCGCTTTTGCGCTGGCCATGGTCTGCGCTTACATTTCTGATCACTTCCGATGTCGTGGAATTATCACTATTGCATCTTCTCTTCTTTGTGTAATCGGATTTGCAATGTTCTTAGGTATGGTTTCTAGCCTCCCCAAATGTCTTCCTTGCAGTTGAACATTCATAACACAACCAGGCTCAAAATCGCAAGCAGTTCAATATGGCTCTCTCTTCTTGTCGATATCAGGAACCTATGTCACTGCACCGACACTCAGTGCATGGGGTTCCAATAATGCAGCCCCACAAACACGCCGTGCAACAGCTATTGCCATTGGTTTTATTATGACTAACTCTGGTGGTATTCTAGCCACATGGCTTCTGGGCTCCCTCAGCCCTGCACCTCGATATACCAAAGCTACCGTCACGCTGCTTATCTTCAGTGTCCTGATGGCTCTCTTTGGAGCTATCAACCTCTTTTACCTATGGAGCCAGAATAAGAAGAAGGCCGAAATGAGGAAAGCTACGACAAAGGACCAGGAAGATCCTGGCGTTGGAAATCATAGTGCTTGGTATATATACAATCTGTAAAAATATCACTTTCTTGTTGTTTTTTTACATAGGGTATACTGTACTATTTCGAACACTTCGTTCCGGGATGTGACCGTGATAAAATCAAATGTAAGTATGATAATACATTATCTTTCTTGATGTTTTTTTACATAGGGTACATGATGATGCATTAATGTTGGACTAGTAGCTAGCGTGGTTCAGGCCGCAGTGCACCAAACACACACAATACTAAGTTCAAATGGTAAACAGTTGACTTAGAAGTTCATACTTTAAAAGTATCAGAGGGGGGGAGTTGTAGAGTTTTTAAGGTCCAGAACTGATAGTGATGATTTGAATTAAGTGCTACGGCAATGCGTCAATCCTGTCCGTTTGGCTTTTATATTGATATTAAGAATACTTTTTATAGACTTGTAATGTCTCTGGATGAGGAGCTGTAGGTTCGAGAAAAGGAGCGTCTATTTGCAATAGAATATTGCAATAGAACAGGTGAAACACCTATTCTATTGCAAATGGATGCTACAATAAAGAAACAAGCATCAACATTAGATACTTGTGTTGGAAATAAAAATAGAGGTTTAGGATTGGAGATATGGGTCACTCTTTAGACAATGAGCAAAGAAGGTGATAATTCCGTTTGTCCTCTACATGCTGAAGGAAAGTAGACAAGGGACAATCGGATGAAGATACATCCGTGTAGACTACAGCTTATATACTGTGAAGGTATGTGGATACTCTGGGAATGTATGTGGATACTCTGTGAATGTATGTGGAGTTTTGTAGCTAAATATACCTTTGTATCCTATATTTGTGTTATCTGGTTTATTCTCGTGAAATGGTATTTTCGTATATTCCAACAACTTGTGATCTCGATGATGTTTGCGTTGATATGACTGTAGTCATATATATCCTTTTCTTGAACCTACAGCTCCTCATCCAGAGACATTACAAGTCTATAAAAAGTATTCTTATTATCAATATAAAAGCCAAACGGACAGGATTGACGCATTGCCGTAGCACTTAATTCAAATCATCACTATCAGTTCTGGACCTTAAAAACTCTACAACTCCCCCCCTCTGATACTTTTAAAGTATGAACTTCTAAGTCAACTGTTTACCATTTGAACTTAGTATTGTGTGTGTTTGGTGCACTGCGGCCTGAACCACGCTAGCTACTAGTCCAACATTAATGCATCATCATGTACCCTATGTAAAAAAACATCAAGAAAGATAATGTATTATCATACTTACATTTGATTTTATCACGGTCACATCCCGGAACGAAGTGTTCGAAATAGTACAGTATACCCTATGTAAAAAAACAACAAGAAAGTGATATTTTTACAGATTGTATATATACCAAGCACTATGATTTCCAACGCCAGGATCTTCCTGGTCCTTTGTCGTAGCTTTCCTCATTTCGGCCTTCTTCTTATTCTGGCTCCATAGGTAAAAGAGGTTGATAGCTCCAAAGAGAGCCATCAGGACACTGAAGATAAGCAGCGTGACGGTAGCTTTGGTATATCGAGGTGCAGGGCTGAGGGAGCCCAGAAGCCATGTGGCTAGAATACCACCAGAGTTAGTCATAATAAAACCAATGGCAATAGCTGTTGCACGGCGTGTTTGTGGGGCTGCATTATTGGAACCCCATGCACTGAGTGTCGGTGCAGTGACATAGGTTCCTGATATCGACAAGAAGAGAGAGCCATATTGAACTGCTTGCGATTTTGAGCCTGGTTGTGTTATGAATGTTCAACTGCAAGGAAGACATTTGGGGAGGCTAGAAACCATACCTAAGAACATTGCAAATCCGATTACACAAAGAAGAGAAGATGCAATAGTGATAATTCCACGACATCGGAAGTGATCAGAAATGTAAGCGCAGACCATGGCCAGCGCAAAAGCGGCAGCAAATGGAGGAACACTCATTAATTGAGCTCTAGCAGCAGTATATCCTAATCCTTGAATGATGGTAGGAGTAAAGCTTTAAAAATGTTCATTAGCCGGCATTTCTAGAAGAAAGAGAACTTGAAGAAAGAGTGCAATCAAACACCTACTATGCTAGACCGTAAAGAACAGTGCCGTCGAGGAAGTATGCAACAGCAAGAAACCAAACTTGAGGGAGCTTGGTCGCTTCGATGACCTCTCTCCATGAAAATCCTGCTTCGTCACGAACTTCATCTTCCAAAAGTCTTGCATTGACATAGTTCTTTTCCTCTTGCGTAAAAAACCAGCATTTATCAACAGATCGTGGAAGGGTGAAGTAGGCAGATATGCCAAACGCAACAGTGAATAGGCCTTCCCTATACATACATCATCAGAAGCAAGTGGATGCAGTTTGTACAAATCTCACAGGATGAATATCCAATTATATCCTTGAAGTCCTCCTACACCGTTCATCTTGATGATGGCAAATGCAAGGATACCGGAAAATGCGCCAGATACAGATGCAGAAGAGAAGAAGGCAGAGACTCTGAAATAAATAGTAAGAAGGTGACGAAAGATGAAGGGATTAGAATGCACGTTGTGCATCCAGGGTCAGCAAGAGTAAAGAGCAGTAACTCCTCATCGAGCCATAGTATCCATGTGGTTCGAGCCAGAGATGATTTCCCGCGTCGAAATGTAATTTGCAATTTTAATAAAAAGTTTAAGCAGACTTACCTCAAGTTCATTTTGTGTCGGGGATAAAAATACGAGAGATAGAGTACAAGTCCGGGGAACAAGCCTCCCTCAAAAAGACCAATAAAGAACCTGCATGCCAAAAGTCCGCTGTAGGTCTTAACAACGCCCTGGAGTGTGGTTACGATACCCCAGATCGTCAACATTGTGGGAAGCATCAAGTTTGGTCCCACAGCCTAGGCGAAATTCAAAGTGAACTTATTTTGTTGAAGCTGTAGGAGAAATCAATAAGAATCTTACCTTTAGCAAAAGGTTTGAGGGGAGCTCCGTTGCAATATACGGGACGTACGTCACAGTAAGAGCAATTGAATATTCCTTATTGGTCATCTTCAAAGCCGTCTGGAGTCCAGCAACTCGAGCGTTGGCGACATTAGTTCGGTCCTGCGATTTCGAATTAGCTACAAATACAAGTCATTTACACCACCTTGCTCACCAGAAAAGACAAGAGATAGAACATTGCCACAATAGGTAGAACATAGAGATCTATCTTTCGCCATACTCTCTTCTCCATCGCTGGGTCTTCGACAGCACGCCGGAAGTCAGACGAGCTATCTACTGAGGCAGTCTTTCCAGACTCGATATCTTCAGACTTTTCCATCATAGTAAGGGGGAGGGGATGAGCCGGAAGTTCAAAGAGAAGAGGATTCGGACTATCCACTAAAAAATTTTGGCTTCGATTTAAAAAGCGTGCAATGTGGTTGAATGATTCCCAGCGACTTACTAATGATCAAAATGATCTGGTTCAATTTGACTCCCGGGGACAACGCATGTATGTACACGAGTTCAAATTCCTCATCAGATTATGGAAAGAGTTACTGAGCGTTATGCGTTACGCTAAAGATTCAGTAACTATATATGGTCGCGATCCGAGTGAGCCACGGCACACAAACCATTCCCATATTAGGAAAGTACACTTTTGATTTTTGGCTTGTAACTTGCTATCCAAATCGTAAAAAAGGCTGCAGCATCTAAGACTTGCTGTATATCTTCCTGCTTTTTGAAAAGCGTGGGGGACCTTGCGGTGCGTGGAAAAATTAGCCCACATGCTATTCGACACATGTCAAGAAGCCGGCGGTTATATTTGCTCTCAGACCAAACACGGCCTTTGTCTTGTTCATCTTTCAAGAAGATTTGTGGGAGTACTCGCTCCGGGAAAGTTTTATCTATAGGTATCATCAAACAGTCATATACGGTAGAATCGGACTGGGATCTACTGATGCATCTCACTGATTTCTGATCTCAGTTTCCTCTCACGTAAAAACAAGGTCCATTTATATCTCTGCTATAATACTCGATCTTCCAATCTTCCCCCTCAGTAAATTATTCATTATAAATCTTGGACCCCTCACGATACAAATCACTAAAGTACTACAGCTGGAGAGGAATTGAGACTTTTGAAATACAATTAAATCTTTGTGTGCCTTTGTCAGAATATTGTGATGCCGGGGACTATGTCCGATCAAACACAAATTACTATCGTGCTCTTCATCATCTCGGGTGCTGATTAGTGGGCACTATCCTGAACCATTACTAATTATTTCCTCGGAGACCCTCCGGGACCCTTTGCCTTCAGCGGAATTGTAAAACTATCTGGGAAAAGCCGCTCATATCACTGCTTGGGGCCAGGACTCAGAATAGCACAACTTTGTACAAGGGAATCATGCACATTGAACAGTGTTAACGGATAACAAACAATGAAAAGAAAAGAATAACTCAGGCTTTACTATAAACAGACAATTCTTCAGTTATACTAGAGCTGGTACCTAGTATTCAGTACACAATTGATATAACTAGTACTCTACAAAGTCCCAGAAGTATACACTTTTTTAAACGTCTTAGACCATTCCAGTGTTGTCGTGATGATCATCCATTGTCTCCACAACCTGAAGATTCAGACATTCTTGATCTTCCCACCGAAAAGAAATTTAGAACGTGCAAATGACGGACCTTTGTAACTGTGATTCCGTACCCGTCGCCCTCTCCATCTCCATGGTACTCCAATGGCATACCTGAATGAGTCGCATCAAAGGTTTTGGTACTGTTGAGCTCATATGCTTCAGGTGCAGCTATGGTCTGTAAGAATAAAATGATGTAGTTTGAGTCTTGAACTGGATGAGAGAGATAATCAAGACGACAGACACTATGATTCAGTCGGACATCGGTCTACAAGCGTGATTATGGTTAAAGATTTGCTGTAAATATGGGAAAGGCGATATTACCTGTCTCCTTGCCTCCCTCGAGTTCATACCGTCTAATCCATTTTTGAACACAACAGAAGAACCACGTTGACTGCCATGCCGAATGTTTGAGCGAGCATTCAACGTCGACAGCAGACAGTTGGCATAGAGCTTGGACAACATAAGATCCCAGACGAAGTTGCTAACAAAAAGGAACACCCAAGGTAAGAAAAGATGTCAGTAAATACTAGCCTTGGAAACCTTCTCAAGTAAACAAAAGTTCTTCTGAACTTACAGAGCGGCATGCTATCATTGTTGTCAGCAGATCAATAGTGATATGAGGTTATAAAACAACACGTAGTAAAATCCATGTTACGCACTGGTAGAGCCATGAAGAAAGCGACATCGCCAATCGCACATATAGCGCTGTACATATATTGTATGAGCCTCTGCAGAAGTGAAGGAGCTGAAGAAGATAGGACTCACGTTATCATACCAGTCTGCACAGTCACTACGAGCAAAGTGATCAAGATGAATTTTCTTTTTGAAAACTGCAAAGGTTTGACGCACATCGTATAAGTTTATCAATCATAGTATCTGTCGCACCAAATCCGGTTTTGCGCTGAGACTATAGCAACAAACCAGAACCCAAATCTATAAAAAAGACGGACTCGAGCAAGATCATAGAGCAGAATGTGAACGCACCAAGGTTCGAACAAGTGTCACTGTGATGAGAAGATCGGCCACACAGGATGTAAGAAACCACAACAAAGCGGGCCAATGGAGCTCAGGCTTCCTAGCAAAGAGCTTGATAATTGCAATCTTGATAGCAGTAATGAGGCCCCCGGCTATTGGATTTGATTGGTTGGCTTTTCAGTTTCAACTGAAGCACGACATATAAATTACAAACTTGCCCGATGATGCCAAAGAGAGAGCTATGATGATAGCAGGTATCCACATTGATTTCGTAATCTTCCAAATTCTCCAGGCAAAGAAGCATTGGATGGGAGCCGAAACAGCAACCTGAATCGAATACATATGTCATTTGATCTGTCTCAATGAGCTCGCAGAGAATTAGACACTTGCGACCATAATAGGTTCTGTTAAAAAGACCAAAGCAAAGTATAAATGAAGGGCACCCCACTTCTTTTTGTCTTCCAGGCTTCAAGACTGACCTGTAGCAAAAACTGTAGAAGCTGGTAGTCAACCAGTGTAGACTTTCAAATACAGCAGTTAGCATACGCGTAGGGAAATTATCAACAGCTTTTGTTGTACCTACGGAGAACTTTGGTAAACTTACTAGTTTAGACACTGCAGGGAGCGCAGAAAAAACGCACCATACTCCGCGATCAAAGGCTGGTACATCATAACCATATCAAATACCGTATTTGCAGTCTCTACTATGAAGAGATAGATGACCTTTCACAATGTTCAGCTTAGTCATGCACCAAACTTGCTTGGATAACTTACCAATAGTCGGATCCAAATCACCTCCCTATGTAAAAAGATTGGCAAGTCAGAAAGAGGAGGGTAACTAAGCTAGATTTAATCTGTGAAAAACTTACGTCTTATAGGTTTGAAAGTAAAAGTACATCTACATAGTAATGGTTAGACATTTTCTCTTGCAGTGCTATCAGTATCTGTACGCTAACAAACCTGGTTGAGGAGAACCTAATCCATGACATTTTTGTCAATTTCACTTCAAGTGTCCCAAAACTTGAACACTCACCCCATACAGAATCATGTTTAGAAAAACGCCAAGGAGCATTGGCCCAAATCTGGAGAGATTATTTAGTTGAGACTAATTCTGAAAATTTTGAGTAAGTTGTCAGGGAGAATAAAACATACAAGAGCTGAACGTGGAATACGGTAGGTGCTGGAGGATCTGCCATGGTTGAAAGCGCTAGAAGGACTAGCTTATTAATCCTGGAGGACCTGGCTAACGATAGTGCTTGAGAGCAGGGAAATTTAAGCTCCACCAATAATTGGACTCGGGCCAAAGTAGTGAAGCCGTTCTTTAAGAAGGCCTTCCTTTATTACCACGGGTCATATGCTCATAGCACCATCTCTAGAGTCCTTCAATAGAGATTGATCACTAATCAAGGATCAAGGAATCTGTTTCATAAAAGAAGCACTGACATTTGTAAACAATAACTTCAATGACTGTATAGTGTCACACCATGCCGCTGGAATCTAGCTACTGTACCATTTTGAGCAGTTTGACAGGGACCTGTGACACCCCAGCCGAATTACTTCTCTTGGTCAAGGCACCCATGACCTGTGACCATACCTAAAAATTTCGGCAAGGATAAGGAATTGACACATTTATAACAACTTGAAATCAGATTTTTTTCCGGTCATGACCAGTAGGACGTCTGACATTCCTTGAATTTCGGCATTTTTGAACCCTCTGTGACACTGTGATGTCCGAACTGCTCGAATAGTATATAGATCTAGGCGAAACCGAAAAAGTTACGGAAAATAAATAACAATTTCCAAGCGTTCGATGTACTGATGTACAAACCCATGGATTGATTTCTTTTTTTAATTCAAGTTTCGATCCCCAAGCGATTGACAATTGACAATTGATGATCCGATTGAACAGCTCTTCTGAGTTTAGAAACTTCGGCCTGTAGAATAATAGAATTAGCTAAGTCTCATTCAATATGCTTTGCCCAACCCAACCTTCCGAATGCCTGTATGCCTTGTATTCCAGTGATTTTATGAACAACGAGTTCATAATGTACTTGGGCAGCCTCAGGTGATTTAGGAGTCGTGACGGATATGAACCATCTAAGAATATGGCTATTCTCAAGCGACCCGCCCTCTTTGACATATGGTGCTTGCTGAACCAGTTAATAATAGAGAGAGGGGACAGATGCAAAAATTTTCCATCAGCAGGGCTAGAACGTCTAAGAATATGGCATTCTCTAGCAAAGCGGCAGGCGCGCTAACCACGGACTTCTCTTGCATGTACTCACAAGTCACATAGGTACTGAGAGTCAGAGCGACCAAAATCTTCCAAGCACCGGGAAGCCATGTACACTACTCAGCATAGTAGTCCCCGAGGTTGTCACTCAACTGATGTCCCATTTCAATCAGACTTCAGTGCGGCAACGACAAGCTTGCTAGGCAGCCTAGACTGGTCAATGTCAATCATGTTTGTCATGCATTAATGCGGCCGCTAATGTAGAAGCTTTGCCGTGCGCTATGATAATGATGCCGGGTCATAGTACAGCTACCACGGGTCATAAGTGCGGATAGGCCCATAGCACCATCAAGAGTCCTTCAATAGAAACTGATCCGAGTCGACACCTGATATCACCACTTGTGAAAGTGGGCTAGGTCGCGCGGCAAATACGAGTCCGACGGTTACAGGGTGGCATTGTTATATACTACTAGCCTTGTGACTTGTTGTATGGAGCCAAGAGAGCGGCGAGACTGCCAAGAGAGCGGCGAGACTGCCAAGAAAGCGGCGAGAGTCGGAGAAGATCAAGAAGATCAACTTGAAGCATTCAAAATCAGTCACATCAGTCACAGGCCATACTATACACTACAGGGTACCCGGCCGGGGGTAAGTACTCTGCCATTCTTTCCGCGGAATTGGGGAGTGTTTGGGTGATATCTCATCTGCTCCTAGTTGGCCGGGTAGTCTGTGGTCTATAGTATATGGGTACAGTTGCTCAATATAGGGAAAAAACATCACGCATGTAACGACCAACAACCCGACGAGGACGAGTTAACCTTCACTTCGTTCCGGACTCGTAACTATACAGTCAATATAAAGGTTTAATGTATTATTGAGTTCTTTATATACAATGGCCTAGAGAAAGTCTCCGGCAGTTTGATGAAGTTCAGTGAAGAGCGCAACTCATCCGTTGGTAGAATGATTGCCGGGGAGTACGGCCGCAACCGCAGAGGGCCACCTACGCTGGGATCCTTGAACAGTTAGCAACTCTTACACTTGGTTCAATGTACTTGCAAGTTTTACTGCCAATATGGAAAATTACAAGAATGTGGTACGTTTGTAACCTCAAACTGAGCCGCATTCCGTAGAAATTGGGAGTATAAGGTTTTGTGACATACAGGCTCCATTATGAAATCAAAGCTTCGCCTTTTTGTCTTATTTGTTCATGTCAGCGGGTCGTTGATGGAATGTGACAATTCATCATGATCATATGTTGTCGCGTCCAGTGCATGTGTATGCGGCGAGTCGCAGTGTGGGATAACCCTTGGACATCGGTGCTACTAGTATGTGATCAGCTGGACCACAGACTCCGCCAGGTGACTGAAGAAACTGTGCTGAAGTACTCACGAGTCACGGGCACCTCCTTCCTGATTGTAACCCCTCCGTCAGCAAGAATTCAGGCCGCAAAAAACACCAATTTTTTCAAATTCTAGCAGTCGAGGCCGCGAGGAAGAGTGTTACATGTTTCTCTCCCAGTCAGCGGGATAGGAACACTAGATTCTGTACAGTGTACCATGTATTGCCATGGAAAAACTACTACTCCATGGGGGCAATACAGAAAAACAAAAAAACCGAGTCTTCCCTGTTTTGGCCCGACGTGCATGCTGAGATGGAAGAAAAAGAAACTTGCAAGCTTCACTGGGAAAATTTCCCTTTTTAGAGCAACAATTAGATACTCATGATCATACTAGGCAAAAGATCAGCCGCTCGGTGGATTTTTGGCTTTTTAGCTTTTTCTGTACTTGGACCAATCATTCACTTAGCCTTATTATAATATGATATTTCTTTGAGTTTTGCCACCGGCATTTCTGACAAGTGATCATTATGCGCTGCCATCGATGATGCATTTTACCGTTCTCCGGGCCCCCATCTCGCATCATTCTTATACTACAGCCTCATTCCTGAGTGGCATATTAACACCAGTCCAGAACAAAGCGAAGGTAAACTCGTCCAAATTGTACCTTGTGAATGATTGCTTGCAGTGTAATATTCATAGTTTTTCCCCTCATTTATAGATTCCTGCATGCTGTACAGAACAACTTCTTCATTCGAATCTATAGATGTCTTCTGCCTGCCATAAATCAAAACTGCACGGCATTATTAGTCGGGAACTTTAGTGAAAGTTCGCCCTTGTCGGGGGTGTTTTTCACCCATATTTAGCACATCGGCAAAACCTGGTTTTTCTTGACGATTGGCGACTCTTTCTATATTTGTACTGGTTTCTCATCAAACTTCTTTTCGAATTCAGCTCTACCACGTACCCCCAATACCCTTTGTTGAAACTAACAGCACCGTTTATTGCCCTTCAAGGTGCCGATGGACGCAATCAGATTTTCACTGCCCGGCAATATACTGGCAGTCTCATCAAACCCTATCAGCTAGGATTTAGTAGGGTTATGGTTAGGCCCTAGACCCTCTCGGACTCGTACCTGCCACGCGAGCTTCTTGCAATGGCCCACTCTCTTAAGTGGTTCCATAGGCAGTCGTTCCATGTATCTGAGCAAATCACAGAGCAATCTAGAATTTGGGAACAAAATCCAAAGATGGTGGAAAATAAATGCAATGTGCCAGCAATGGCTTAAACTGGCGGAATATTTTATGCAAAATTTATATCCTGATACTGCATGCAGACTTTGACAGGTCTGTTGAACTAAAACATTTTCTGGTTTATACAATGATTAATCATTATCCGACGCTGGCCGCGCTAATTTCCAAAATTGCAAGGAGACTCGTACAAATTGAGCTTTGCACTTCGAACAGTGATTTTCCCGCACCTCAATTTAATTTTTATGTAAATTGTTGCACACCGGAATCTCTTATATATTGTCAGACCAGCCTGCAGGCTGCCAGTTCCTTTCCTCCACATGTATTTTCCCCTACCTGTTTCAATCCGGGTGAACCTAGCCTGGCAATTCCCACTGTGGCCCTCTTAGTTCAAATTCTACAGACAGTACAGGATAGCATAGGATATTGAACTATACTGGGGAGGTCCAATTTGGTGAGGTATTCTTGAGTTCAGCCACTGGCCGCTCCGCTGAGATGACTCTAAGTATGTACTTTCCATACTATTTAATGTTCATCCCAATTCCCTCCGTATGAAACATAGTATAATATTAGATAGTGGAATCAGCAATATGTACTCTATAACAAGTTTAGAGGCTCGGAGCCCGCAAAAACATCGCTGGCTGTCCAAAAACCTACCTGCCCACACCCCTATCGAACTATTATCATGGTCTGTTAACTTCATGACTGGGGGGTATGGCCGCTAGCGGCGAGGGCCGAACCTAGGACAATGTATTAAAACAAAAAATATATTATTCCCATAACCATGTACTTATTACGTAGTATTAGAGAGGGTCGAGCTGGACCGAGAGCTGGAGGATGGGGAATCAGCCAATTTTGTTTTTTGGACGGGCTCGGGGTCAAATGTTAACGTCAAACTTTCATCGCTTTCTTCATCATCCAAGTCAATGAAAGTGGCCTTACGACGTTGAACTTGCTTTGTAGGGCTTTGTGCAATCTCAAGCTGCTTCTACATTTTTTTTTATTGAGTTCGACACTAGATGATAAGTATAAGGTGGGTCAATGCGATACCACTTACCTTGCCAAGAACTTTAATTGCAATCAATTGGAACTCCCAGCTCATTTGGTCAGTGTGAACATATGCCTGAGATCATTTTATACGTCTGATAATGTATTAATTCTGGTAGTACCATGTCAGCGATTCTCTAGGGCACCCTGTCTGAGAGCTCCTGTTGATCCATTTCAGCACGGAGTTCTTGCGAAATATGATTCTGAATTTTTATTAGCCCAAATGGGCGCAAAATACATAACCCTTTGAGTGAACGAACCCGGGAAATGCATTACATATGCGCTTTGAATTGGAAGAGCGATTAACTCGAGAGCAACACGTATAAGCAAATTTGCTAAACAGCTTGGTAAGCAAGTCAGAAATATATATTGAAAAGGGCAACCTAATGGAGATATGGGCGAGGAGAGCACTTGGATAAGAACCCAAACCTATAGGTTCGGCAATAACTGGATTTTTGAACTTCCACGAAGGAATCAGAAGAATGGCTGATTTTGGCAGTCAGAAAGAAAATCAGCCGATAAATGATTATGATCGCGGTGGAAATCACAAAGCTGTACCGCGATCACTGGTATGGCAGAAAACTCAGTTCCTTGCACATTCACGTAGCAATCTAAGCCCAAAATATTCTTCAATCAGGGCTGCCACATGAGTTTTGAACTTAAAAATTAATCAGCATCTTGCCGTAAACTTATAGATTGATCCCATTCTTGTATCTGCTTTCAGTTACGTTTTCTATTTCTTGCCTTTGAATAAATGTCTGCATACCGTGTGATAACAGTACGTATTTCGTGACAGCTACAATTATAATGATAAGCGTGAGACATCCGCAGGTTCAGAGTTGATATACATGGAAACATTTATATGACCCAGGGAAATGCTCCCTCTTGCTTCAAGTCACCCTTTCCTAAAGCTTCGACCACTCCAGAATCATGACCACCGACGGCTCTCCTAAATTTTCCTCCCGTCTAGAAACCGGCCGAGCTCTAGCTGAGGATGTATGGTCTACTTTCAAGTAAGGATGAATAAAGACCTTGATGCGTTTGATTTAGTACAAGCTACTCACATGCCAATTCTCCTATTCTCAGTGTTGCCAACCTACCTCCTGACTGCATTAACCTCGGTCAAGGATACATGAACTTTGCTCCTCCAATTTGGATCAAAGATGCTGCTGTAGATGCTCTCAATGACGTAGCTTGCAATCATTATTCTCACCCAAGAGGCCGCTTGCGCCTTCGGGAAGCGCTCAAGGCAATATACGACACCGAGCTCCATCGCGACCTGGATGTCGAGAGAGAGATTTTGATCACAAGTGGTGCCAATGAGGGTGGGTTTTTCCTCACTTATGAATTGACGACATTCCAATCATGATGGCTCTATGTCAGGTCAATACGCTGTATTTACTGCCTTCTTGGATCAAGGTGACGAAGTCATAATGTTCGAACCATTCTTCGATCAATATCTTCCAAGCGTAACATTCAACGGTGGTAACCCGATCTATGTACCTCTACATCCTCCGGTTAATGCCACTGGCAAATTTTCGAGCAACGATTGGAAAATACACATTGAAGAGCTAAAGTGAGTAGTACTGTTCCTAGTATTTCGTCGTTCTTTTCTGATAATGCGTCTTATCAGAGCTGCCATCACACCCCGTACAAAAATGATCATCGTGAACACCCCTCATAACCCTGTGGGCAAAGTGTTCACCAGAGAAGAGCTTGAAATGATCGCTAATTTGGCCAAGAAACATGATCTTTTAGTTATGGCTGATGAAGTGGTTCGTACTGTTCTTGTTGTGCGTTGACGCTAATTGCGTATATTTCTTTAGTACGACCGTCTTGTTCTTGATGGAGAACATGTCCGCATCGCAAATTTCCCGGGAATGTGGGAGCGTACGGTAACTGTTGGGTCCATTGGAAGTGTGTCTCCACTGTGTAAAATATAATTCAGCTCCTCTGACTTCCAGCTGTAGAAAGTTTTGCTGCTACCGGCTGGAGAGTCGGCTGGCTTATTGGGCCCGAATCTATCATCAGACCCACTCTTGCTGCAACAACGCGCATTGTTTTTTGCACAAACTCCCCTTTACAAGAGGCTGCCGCTGTGGGACTTGAACAAGTCAAACAGCGCAAATTTTTTGAAACCCAAGTAGCAGAATATGCTGAGAGACGCAAAGTCTTGACGGATTGCTTTGACACTCTAGGACTCCCCTATACTTACCCAGAGGGAAGCTATTTCATTCTTTTGGTATGTTGTGAACCTCTTTTTGACTAGCAGATGTCATATTAGCATACCCACCTCTAGGACATATCTCGTGTACAATTCCCTGACAGCTATCCATTCCCTGACAGTGTTCTTGGAAGAGGAAGAGACTTCAGGTCAGTCACGATACTTCCAATTTGCAAGACTTGTCCACTTCCTCATTGAAAATCCACATCAGAGCTTGCTGGTTTATCGCTATTGAAATTGGTGTTTCTTCTATACCCGTCAGCGAAGTAAACCTTCTGCTTCACACTTGCATATGTGATGTTAAAGTCTCCCTGATAGTTTTATTGCGCAGAGCATGCCAGCATAGGTGAAATTTTTGGTCGGTTTGCCTTTTGCAAAGACGTGGGTACCCTTAAGCGCGCTGCGGAACGTTTCAAGAAACTCAAAAAGTACATTGACTAAGTACTGTACTTATTTCTACTCGTACTACATTTTCAATGTTTGATTGAATAAATCGGCTATGCTGAGCCATTCATTCTTCCCTCGAGTCCCGGAACCGGGCCGGTTCCTTCTCGACTTCCAGAATCTCCAAAAACTCGGTCGTTCGCGGTGTTCCTCGAGGCCTGAATCCTTGCCGACGGAGGGGTTGCTATCAGGAGGGGGTGCTCGTGGTTACCCCGGCACAAGTTCTTCGGTCACCTGGCGGAGTCTCTGCGGTCCAGCTGATCATCCCCTCTTGATCCCCTCCTTGAAATTCTTAAATGATAATGGAAAGATATATATGATCGTGAACAAAAAGGTCAATTGAGGATTTTTCCTCTCTCCCATTCTTCGACGTGATGAAAACCATCTATCGTCCAGCCGTTGCTCTATTACTGTCTCCTTTGCTCAGCATATACGTTTCAGCTGCCGTTGAATTACCTCGATTCCCTTTCACCCTTTTCTCTTTGAAATCGTTGTTCAACAATCAAGCTGCGTCCGCCAATGGATCCCTGGGAAATTTTGACGGGGCCGGGGGCAGCTTCGATGGCCAATTCCTGCCTGTGGAATCTTTTTCTTATGATGGGATAACAGTGCGTTGAGTCTTCTGATCTCGGTTGGAACCTTTTCGGATAATGACTCCAGTATGACCTTCCTGCTGCTTGGGGAACTGGGAACGATAATATGATTATGAACGGTCAAACATTGAGCTTGCCGAATAACGCATTTGTGCATGAACTGCACACTTTGTATTCGGGTGACTCTACTGAAGGTATGAGGGGTTTTTTTTTACCCATTTTTGTTACCTCGTTGCTAACTACCTCGCAGACCAAGCACTTACGATACAGGATCTTAAATTGAACTTTGCGGATGGTTCCAGCCAGAATATTACAAGTTAAATGCCCTTTCATTAGCTTCCTTTCCTTTTCCGAGACCACACTCAAGTGAAACCTATAGTGGAAGCGAAGAACTGGTGGGGATGGCCTCTCTTGGTTACAGGCGTCATTCAGACGTAAGCGTCATTGTACACGATGTGTTAAAAATTTGTTCCTTACAAGGAAATATAGACCGTACAGCTTGCAAAAAAATGGCACTTCGAAGAATCTCAACACTAGCTCCATTTTTCAATGGTCGACAGCTATACCGTCGGAGAAACAGCTGGCAAGCATCACATTACCGAATGCTGGGTCTCATAAGATCCACGTGTTCTCCATGGGATTTTCCAGTGTAATCAATCCAACCAGCCAGAGCCCGGCTTTGGTAGTTCGAAGGGCAAAATTTAGCTCAAGGTGGGAGACGGTAAATAACACACGTACTCAAGCCGTCCAAGTCACCATCGCGAACCTTCTACCCTTATCCTCTACTTCGCTCAAGACTTCGGTGAACTCGAAGCATACAATCGAAATATCTGGCCCAGGCATAACCACCATAGCTCCAGGCGTGTTCAATAGGCTGGTACCCGGAGATCAAATCAGGACAGACGTTCTCGTTACGGGAAGCACCACCGGCTCGAATGCGACAATCGTTCTCAAGAATTCCGCCGGGGAAGTTGTGGGACAATCGTCTGGTTGGCCCGTCACTGCTTTGGTGGAAAAGTATACTCCTGATGAGAGTTCTCTGAGTGCTCACGAAACGCCTACTTGGGTTTGTCGTTTATGAAAGTCTTGCCCTCGAATTATCCCTCACCTTTTTTTCAAGTGGAACAAAGCCAAATTTGGTATTTTGTGAGTGTTATAGCGTCGTCTGCTCAGTCGGAGAGAGCTGAACAGACATGCCATACCATTAGCATTCATTGGGGAGTATATAGCTATCCAGCATGGGTAAGTCGAACCGGGCTCTAATCTCTTGGAATTAATATGGGTACAGGCTCCCCCTGGAGAATATGCTGAGTGGTACGAGTAAGTAAAAACACGTACGTCGCAATGGGCAAATTTCTAACACTTGGACGCTTAGCTATTATCTCCATAACCCGCCAAACTCCGGTAGCCCAACTTGGGTCCATCATCTTGAGACGTTTGGTCCGGTAAGTCATATTTATCCATTATTTTATTGTTATAGTCTGAAAAAGAGCGCAGGGCGTTGTTTATGATGACTTTATCGCCAACTTCACGGCCTCGAAATTTAATGCAAGTGATTGGCTCGATGTTTTCGACCGTGCTGGAGCAAGATATTTTGTGTTGGTGACGGTGTGTGGGAGGAACCTTACTTGCATACTCCATCTCTCATACCTTCGTAGAAACACCATGATGGCTTCGCCTTGTTCGATGCTGGGAACACTACACAGAGATCATCTATCAATTTCGGACCCAAACGAGACTTGCTGAAAGAGCTATTCGACACGGCAGCGGTTGAGAAACCCCATATCCATCGTGGGACCTATTACTCTCTCCCGGAATGGTTTAGTCCAGACTATGCAAAGTACGGCTTCAGTCAATGGCCTGGGGGTCTCGCTCGGAATGCTTTCAATGGCACACCAGAGTTTGAGCCATACACTGGACGACTCAACATCTCTGATTATCTCGAAGATCTGCAGCTTCCGCAAATGCTTACTTTGGCCAATGATTATAATACTGAGATTATGGTGAGCATTTTTGATACGTATAAATGACTTGGGACTCTAAAAGAATGTACAGTGGTGCGACATTGGGGGCCCGAACAAAACACTCGAGTTCGCTGCAGAATTTTACAATAATGCTCTGACTAAAGGTTACCAAGTAACACTCAATAATCGTGCGCTCTTTTTTCGACTCACTCGATCTTTCGCTAATCTGTGATCAACCAAGGATGTGGAGGCGTTCCAGACTTTGCTACTCCAGAATATGCGACGTTCAACTCAATTCAAACCGCCAGTTGGGAGTCTAACGAAGGAATGGACCCTTTCAGTTACGGACTAAACTCAGCAACTAATGCCAGTCAGTACAAGAATGGTACGACAATAATTCAGACCCTGGTAGATATTGTTTCGAAGAACGGGAATTTGTGAGTGAATCATTGCCTTGCTATGCCAGATTTCCTGATTCGTGGACTCGCTAGCCTTCTTGATATCGGTCCCACTGCTGAAGGAGAGATCATTGCACCAATGGCAGACAACCTCATAGCAGCTGGATCGTGGCTTGACTACGCTGGAGAATGCGTTTACGACACGGTAAGAGCATTGGTGCAAGTACAGTTTGTCAGCTTAAATGATATTCATGAACGTTAAACAGGAATTCTGGTTCCAGACCTCTCAAGATCCCAGTCCCCCTAGCGGTCTCGCACCTGCTCGATTTACAACAACGCCCAATACGTTTTGTATCGTGGCATTTGATGAGCCAACCAATGGCCAGCTTGTAATTCACAAGCGTCTTCCTCTTCTATCTGGGGATGATATCGTGCTGTTAACCCCGAACAGAAGCCAGACACCTCTTCCCTGGTCTACTGATTCATCGGGGAACCTGCTGGTCAATGTTTCTACGGCAGATACATCGCAGGTACAATTTGCATGGGCATTTAGGGCGACTTTCAAGCTGGAAAATTAACAAATGGGCATCGGAAAATGTAAATAATACCTCGTTGGGAGGGAATGTACACAGTATATCCAACACGCACTTTCATGATCCATCGTAAGAAATGGCACACATCGTATTAACAATGTGATATTAGAAATCCTGCTTTAACGAACGGAAATGATTATCCAGGTTTACCTTATCGAGAAGGCCAGTTTGGCTCATTCGAGGCATTAGCTTCCAACTTCACTCTCTGCTCCCGGTTGCCTTCTTGTTACTGTGTACAGTAGGCCTGCTTCTGATCGACTCAACGATGATTCGGATTGCGTGTTGTCAATCTTGAGGATCAGCTGGACATTCTGTCTTGTCACAAGGCCGAGACGATCCTACTTTCGAAGAAGTTGTGCTCTAGGTAACCGCACACAAATGAGAATCAAGCAAAAAATGTGCAAGGGAAATATGCAAGTTAGGTACAACTCCAGAATATGTATAGCAATCCAGCAAATCAGAAATAGAGGATGAAATGTAGAATAAGTTACTTGTAAAGTGCCGCAGAACTACCAAGAAAAAAGAGAAAAAGAAGAATATCCCCTATCGGGCATCCACAAAATCCAACGTCGACTCCAAACCTTGCAGCAACTTCTCCGCCCTTTCCCTGACAATGTTTTTCTTCTTCGCCGGAGGACTCTTGTTTCTGATACCCGCATGTGAAATAGACACAGGACCATCTTCAGCCGAGAATAAGCTTTGACCGGATCGAATACGACGAATACGGCGTTTATGATCCAAATCCGGGCTCGTAGGGGGCAGACTAGTGGTACCGGATGTAGAAGCTTGATGGGAATCCATAGACAGTGATAATCGTGGACGATAGGCCTTGTCATCCGTCGGGGCTTCCTGCACAAGGTCAGGCGTGTGTTCCCTCTCTTTTCCCTTCTTTGACTTTTCCTTCCCTTTATTCACGCGTAAATCTCGTTCCCGATCTTGTTCTTCCGCAAGCTTAACTTTCGCACCCTCTGGATCCTTCTTTCGTAGTAGCGTGGGTTTGCCTAGCATACTGGACGAACGGCCGACAGATGACGTTGAGACAGAGCCCATCGTGCTCGACCGGCGCGGTATAGTTGGATGGACATCAGAAGATTGTGGCTGCGATGGCTGTAACACAATAGATCGCGCCAAGGAAGCACTTGTGCCCCAACGTTCCACCGCAGGCCACCCACCCGAAGTTGCACTAACAGAGCTTGAACTTGGAATAGTAGGCGGGACAGATGATAAACTATCCGGCTTCACAGCGGAAGTCGAAGAGCCAAGTGAGGGCATACTTGGCCTACGTGCGGAAGTGAGATTGGAATTGTTAACATCGCTTTCACGAGTTTGGGTCATGGACCCGCTTGGTGAACCAATCCATCCTGTCGAGGCGTAGTGTGACAGATGCGGACCATCTCGAGCACTGATTTTCCGGTGATGCTTGCTTGTTCTTGCGGCGTTCTGATCATAAACTTCAACACCGTGGCCAATTTGCGAGAGAGCGGGGGATGTCGCAGAGGATGGAGGATCAGAAGGCGAAAGTCCGAAGCTTAGTCGACGTCCCTGCGATTTGCCGAGACTTTCGTTTGATGAGGGAGAAGTGAGAATCGTCGATCCACCGATTCGTCCCGAAGGAGTCGCTGGCCGATTAGACAGCGCCGACGCGGTATTGCTCTCCAGAGAGGCAATTGATGCCAATGTAGCATTCAAAGAGCGGTCCGAGGCCAGGGAAGATCCCTGCATGCTCGCTGTAATAGGCGTAGTCGGAGCAGTGGCTTGCGGGGAAGATGAGGTAACAACACCAAAAGGTTCAAGCGCTCTTCTTTCTAGTTGATAACGACGATGATCGTCTTGCTGTTGGTAATCCCAGTAGTCGTTGAAATCTATATCGCTTCCAACACTTTCCGTCTCAGGGCGATCCCCATGTATAGCCTGCTGCTGTAGAATGTTGCCTTGGCGATGAAGATCCGCCATCCACCCCATCCATTCAGCGTCACTGCTCTCTTCCCCACTCTCGCTCGAGTCTGCATCAGCATAACTAAGCTTTAGAGAAGGGTGAGCAATGTCACTGATGATAGGCAGGGTAGAGGTCGACGATTGCTCTGAAATGCTATTGGAGGCAGACGACACGTTGCGATCGACAGAGTGTTGGTTCACGTCGGTAACAGTACTGCTAGACGCGGCGGTGGAGCCGTTAAATTCTAGACCCATAGCAATCCTCTCCTGCTCCAGGGTCATCTTCTTCCTTCGACGTTTCTGCTTCCGTATACTAGAAGCATCCTCCGTACTATCCCCATCTCCGTTGATAGAAAACCTATCGCCGGCGGCAGTGTGAATACTTGGACTCCTGAGTATCTCCATCGGAGCCATACTCAACCCAAACTCTCGGGAAAGCAAAGCAAGGCCAGGATTATCACTCCACAAAAACTGGTCCATCGCCCGGGTAAGTTCTCCCATTCCCGCTCTCTGCGCCTTAGTGACGATCTCCAGACGCCACTCAGGGTATGGCAGGGCACCTAACGTTCCAAGCGAGTTTTTCTGCATTGAAGTCTGAATGTATTTAGATCCCGTTGCTGTGCGACCGCCGAAAGCAGCGCCGATCATGGGGGATGTTTTTCCACCGGCACGCGCGTTTTCATAGGTAGGGGACGGGGGAAGACGATAGAGTTTGGAGTCTTGAGGAGGAGAGATAGGTGTCCGAGGATCCGACGGGGCCTCATTCGGATGACATTGCGGGGGGTGGGGAGCCGCTTCGGTGGGAGGTGATAAAGGGCCTGGCTTAGATTCAGGCGATGCGGGTTTATCGACAACCGGAGTTGTGACAGGGGAAACCTCCTCAGTTATGGGCCGTCGAACTTGCTCCAGGCGGGCAGTATTCCATGACCATTGGTCAAGCGAGGTAGGAAGCATGGATTGATTCGGGCTGGGGAAGGGAGACGTAAAATTGGGCGTTGGCGCAGGAGCAACGGGAGATGGAACACTTGGATTAGGATATGGCCTTTGAAACGCAGGAAGAGTCGACAAAAAACTCGAGTCAACGATATGCGGCGCGTGACGATGAACGACACGTAGAAAAGACCTGAAGGCTGCCGAAAAGACAAACGGTATGAGTTTGAATGATCAACAGAGAGAAAAAACTGTACACGTGCCGAAATCATCCCCGAGATCTAGAACAATCCATTCAGAGTCGGGATCAAGTTTCTCTCGATGGACACTGGAATCCTTCGACGCCAACGTAGCCTTGCTCGCACTGGGCTTCGGGCCTTGTGCCACGGACGCACTCTCAGCCCCATCAACGACAACATAACTAGAATCCGCCTCAGCGTTCTCTTCATCGTCGTCGTGGCCCCTCTTCGAACCTTCTTCAGCTTTCTCTCCCTTCTTCTTCCGCCACTCCGAATTACCACCAAACCCATACCCGTAGCTCCGGGATACCCCTGGCTGCTCTGCAAGGGGACTACTGTCGTCGTCACTATGTGCGAAAACCGGAGAGGAGAGCGAACCACCGCTCGCGTTCGAATCAGCGTCGGACTCCATCGCAATCGTAGGATGCCTTCGCTCGGTAGGATTGATCACAGGTGACTCACGGAGACCCTGCTTCATCCTCGGTCTCCTGCTCTTCTTCCTCTCCCCTGCCTTGACCAACTGTCCAGTGCCACCGGCGTCAGCATCGTCGTCAAACTCCCCCTCCGATACAGCACCTTCCTCGTCAGTGATGTTCTCATCGAGGATCTCGCTTGCCGCTGCGCTAGGAGGTCCACTGGGCACATCCGAGGAGGGCTGCGACGTCGGCGCAGATACTGAAATTGTTTCCGGGGCCTTTCCGTTTCCTCTATCCTTCTTGTGCGATACAACATGTGCCAATGACGAAGTCCGCTCTTGAGTTTGTATAACCCTAGAAGTAGGCGCGGGAGGAGGAAGAGGGTTGATTTGCAGCATAATCTTTGGTTTTAGCGACAGAGGCGATGTGGGTCTCAGAACATTTGGACTTTTCGAGCCCGTACCTAGACCGGAACTGGATTGTAAATTATGATTGTGATGATATTGGTGCGTATGATGAGCACCACTGCCGCTGGCCAACACGCCAATTCCATTGTCAAGATGCGAAGACGACGAAGCGGGAGCTGGTTTGGACGAGGTTCTGTTGGAGCCATGGGTAACGAATGTCGCCAGAGCTGAACTCTTTGACGGTTTGGACGAATGTGTCAATTTGGATTTAGGACCGTAGTTGGCGCTTACCACAGCGCTAGAACTAGCGTGGCTGGTGACGATTTTACCCAATGAGCCCTTGCGCGAATGAGACGGAGTAGGTCGGTTGGATTCGGACGCGACGTTAGCTGATCTGCTGGTAGTCATCCGTGTCTTGAATTTTGCACAAACAATACGCATGTTGGGTGTTTGCTGCATCGCACTCGCAGTTCTACCAATATGATCGCCGCCGCGTAGCTCCGTCAGGGAGTCCAAGGGAAGAATCTGAGTGGTTGATAGCGGAGATTCCTACATTTTCGTAGTCTTTATCAGGGAAACAAACAGAGGGAGGGGGACTGAAAATAACTCACTGAATTTTCCTTTTTCAAATGTAAGACCCCGTCCTTAATAAAAACCCAACGCTCTCGCCATTCGAGCTGGCCACCCTTGCGTCGAGAGTTACTGACACTGGGAGAAGACGTGGTAGGCTTTATGGAAGATATAGTAGAGCTTCGCCCCAACGATGCACCATCTGAAACTGTCAGATTCGAGCCCTGCCGCCCCGATTTCGTCATGGGAGGTATAAAGTCCAGATCATTCGTTACCGAACTTTTGACATTTTTCCCTTTGAGCTGCGAATGAGGGGGCCGCAAGCCAAGCACAGTGTCTGCAGGCCCAAGTGAAGCCGCCTTCGTCGACGGCACAGGCCCTCCCGCCAGAGCCTCCATCGCTCTACGAGCACTAGCCTCCGCGGAAGAGTTGGTTTTAGTCATGTAAACACCATCCAATGCGGTCTTTAACAGCTCCTCGACCGGAGCGTCTTTCCGCAGCCCTGCATTTCTCCGAACCTCCATTCTGGCTTCGGCTAGTGCCCGAGGCTCTCGAAACACCACTCGAAGAGCTTTCACGTAGCCTTCCCAATACGGTTCAATATATTTGAACGTGATCTCCCGGGGCAGCTTTGTAACGACGCCATAGCGATGTATCTCGAGTAGCTCATAAGGCTTGAGCTCGTAGTCTTGAACGGTCAGATGTCTTTCGAGAATCTGACCGGTGGAGAAGCGTATGACCGTAAGAAGACTGGGATGGTAAGTGGTGTACGAGCCTTTGGGGAGTGATGCGGGATTGATCTTGGAGAGTGCCCTGGACGCAGCAGACGGAGGTAACGCGGAGGCGGACTGATCAGTCAAAGGTCGATCGCGAAAGCCGAGGTATTGATTCCGGTTGGCCCGCCGGCCCAAACGAGGCTTAGAGTCAAGCTCAAGCTCGAGATCCTCAGCATCGGTGCCATCCTCAGACGACTCCCATTCGTCGTCTTCTTCGTAGCCCATACCAATCACATCGCCTTCTCCTTCGTGAGACTTGAATGGATCATAGTCACTCTCATCTTCAGGATCTGCACCGCCAATAGGCGCGAAAGTAATGGGAGAAATCGGTCGTCCCCGACCTCTGCGTTTCTTGCCCTTGGGCTTCTCCTCTGTTACTAATTTTCCGTCATGATCGTAAAGAGGGCCACGGACTGAATTTCCGTCGACAGGCGAAAATTCTGCGAAGACGATCGGGGACGCTGGACGACGGTCTGGCCTGGTCTTTGGTTTTGGTGGGGGATTTATGATGGGTAGATTGGGACTTGGAGAGGGCGGATTGCCGGAGGTACTAGCGATGCACTTGGCCAATATCCAGGCCTTGACTTGGGAGATTGTCCAGGCTGAATCAACGTGCGTTACGAGCCATTGATCGTATGGAACTGAAACAGAATGCGGTTACATTCGGTTTGCCAAAAAATTCAAGGGGGGGTTTACGCACCAAAACGACAAGCTATTGTCAATAATTTAATCTGTCTCTCTTCTTCTTTTTCGTGGAAGCCAGTGTCCATAACCTCAAGCTTGCCTTTGCTGCCGAATGCGCCTTCTACAACATACAATTCGGCTGCCAGCAATACCAGATACAGAGATGATGGGAGAGAGAGGGTCCAGTACGCAGGTGGACAACGGCGAATCGTCCAAACAGCGGTGGTCCTGGTACAGAATCCGGCCGGCAAATTCTTTCTAATAAGGATATCACGTGATGTACGCGAATCTGACGCGCCAAATACAAGTTTCTCGGGATCCCACTGAGTTCCCAGCTCCAAAAGGTATCTACTATCCAGCCATTCGGTATAAATACGAGCTTCTTTTCTTGATTTTAGCCGGGCGACTCACCGCTTATCGGTTGACTCATCCGTACTTTGTACATACCAACCCGCTATCACCGTAATAACCTCGCTGCGCAGGTTGGCATCAGCATAGTGCATACAGCCATCACGTATACGGCCATCTATCTGCCTAGCTCGACGGGTCCTGGGGAGATAAAGCCTCAAAAGGCATATTCCCCGAGTATGCTTACCAAGTCCATCATCGCTATTTAAAAAAACCAAATTGCGAAACGAGCTGAAATCGATCCGAATAATCAATCCCTTGCATCTGCTTCGACTCTGCCTTTTTACCGAAATCGGCTTCCTACATTCTTCCGGATTTATGAAAGTACATAACACAGCGAAACTATTCGGATAAGTCCATTCCTCTCATCAAAGGTTACGGTCAGATCCAGTCGTCTTATGAAGTATCATCAAACAGGGCTATCAAGGATGATGGGCTCGGTACACTAGTGCAACTCATTACTTTACAGAGAGTGAACTCGAACGAAGCCTGAGGACGCCTGCCGGAACCGCCCACTTCCGATGCATCCCGAAAATTTCACAGACGCCCTGGACCTGACCCTCTGATTAAGTTACATGGGATCGCTGATGTACATACGATGCATCCTTGGCAACAGGAAGTCTCCCATATTATCGGATCCCATACATAGAAGAGGAAGATCAGTTCATGTACGTAGTAGCTTTTGTTTCGCTCAAGTACATATCATCCAAGAAGTGTCGAGTCACCCAATCTAAAGAGGCCTATGCAGACACGCCGGTTCCCGGGTACTCATAATGCAGTTTGCTAACCCTAGTAAGGCCCAGAAACATTATCTCCAGTACGGAGTCTCTCGGCATGCTTTCAAATTTCAACAGTTCATCTCAGGGCTCATTCTTCACCCGATCACCTCGTAATTGTTGGTGGCACTGGTACAAGGCTCCCATTGGTCGAAATTCTGTGCTTGATATCCTCTATGTATAGCGCAACCATTGTCCAATCAGTAACGTGCATCGCACATATTTCATATTACAGATTTTCCGTCGGCGTGTAAAATTTTCTGAGAGCTGTCGACAGATACATACGGTACATATTCCGCTCTGTCCTCTACCTAGAACCTGCTAAGCCCGAACTGGAATGATAACGATGAAACAAGGAAGAAAAAAGGAAAAAAAAAAAAATCTCCCATCTTTGATGTACAATTCGCCTGCACTCATCCCAGCTCATTCTTAATCATGGCAGCCGCCCGTTCAGCAATGACATATACCGGTGCTTGTGTATGCGCACTGGGCACAAATGGCTACAAAAAGTCATCCTCGTTAAATAAATAGAAATACCTCAAGGAATTATGTAGAAGACTCACAAAGATTGAAGCATCAACAACCCTCAGCCCTTTGACGCCCTTGACTCTGAAATCCGGATCTACAACTCCATATCCCGCATCCAGTCGAGTCATTGCAGCCGTACCAACAGCATGTGCGGAAGTTCCCGTACCCATTCTAATATACTCGTCTAGCTGCTCATCATTCGTCGCTTGGAAAGAGGTATTTGCGCCTGGTACCATTAACGTGTTTGGGTCACCCAAGATGTACCCACTCCAAACTGGCGCTCGTAGAAATTGGATCCCAGTCCTGACGGCTTGTCTCATAGCAAAGATATCAAAATCGGTGGAGAGCAAAGCCGGATTGATAATTGGGGGAGAGAAAGGGTCGGTAGTGTTTAGTGATATGGAACCGCCTAATTTCAAGACGTCGTCAATAAGAAAAAGCACACTCCGTGTAAAAGAGGGGGCAGATACAAACGTGAAACTGGAGTGACTACCCGAGTTGTTATGCCTATATAGTGTCCGGTGGTTGCGACACTTATATCCCCATTCTAGAAGGGGTTTTTAGTCAGTAATCACAAACAAGTCATAACCAGCTGGGGGCAGAGTGATAATCCACAAAGCATACCGAAAACCCAAGTTCATAGTGCGCCGTGTGCTCTCCAGCAGCCGGATCCTCTCCAAACCCATCCAATGCCGAATGATTCAGCCTTGCAAATAACAAATGGCTAACAAACGTATCCACCAACGGACCCTTCCCTTTCGTATTCCAAAGATTTTGCAATGCCTCCGAAAGTGTAGAATTCCGATAAATCTCATCAAAGGTTTGATTTCCGCTCACAGCCCAGCTGTTGACCAGTCGTGGATGATCGCTGAAGTTTTGGCCCACGCTGGGGAGGTCGATGAGGGGTTTGATTCCAAGAGAGGCAAGGGAAGTCGAGTTTCCTATGCCAGAGTTCATGAGGATCTGAGGTGTACCGATGGCTCCTGCGGATAGCAAGACTTCTTTGGAGGCCGTCACTCGATGTCGGGGACCTGCAGAGAATAAATTAGCGGAGACTGGCGCTGTAATCGAAGGCCGAACACGGACCAGTCGGAGTACTAGCGAACTCGACAGTCGTCAACATGGCTGACATGTCATTTGAAGAAGCGTTATTCTTCTGGAGGATCGCTGTGACTCGAGTGTTGGTCAGGACGTGAAGATTTGGTCTATTAATGAATCTAGGTCCAAGGTAAGAGGTAGCGGCGCTACTGCGATTTCCACCATCGATGGTGGTTTGTAACCATCCTTCATAAACTCTGTAAGCATCCTGCCCATAGTCACAGTAAAACAACGACTTGCCAAGCCCCAGAGGATTTCCTGAATTCATATCAAGATTATACTCGAAGATCCCGCCAAGCTCGGAAGAAGCTTGAATAATTTTGCCATTGATTGACTGAGGGAATCCCGCAAGACTGACTGCATTGATCCCATTCAAGCTGTGGATAGAAGGATCGTATTGACCGGTAGTGTTGTGATTGTCAGCGGGAGGTGTCCATCTTTCGTTCTACATGCGTATGAGAATTCGGCACGGCCGAAAACAAGCCTCATTTACCCGGCGAAAGAACGGCTGGAGATTTTCCCAAGTCCATCCTGAGTCCCCCGTGACATTGGCTAGACGATTAAAATCGTCTTCGGAGCCGCGAGTATAGAAGAGCCCGTCTATAGGGGTGGTAAGTTGATAGGATTCAGACGAACGATAAGCGCGACGATACCGACTAATAGAACTGCTACCTCCGAGTATAAATCCTCTCGCAAATCCTATTTTTCTGTCATTCAGACCTACTTGGGCCGTCGTCGTGTAATTCCAGTCATACTGGGGGTGCGGCAACGTGCAAAAGAATGGGATTTCTGTCGGGACCGCACCAATGTTACTTGTAAAGAAATGGTAAAAATAAGTCTAGTCTGAACGAACTTATCTTACCTTCCTCCAGCTTCTAATACCAATACGGAGATAAGCGTATCTTCAGTTAATCTATTCGCAAGAACGCTCCCTGCGGTTCCTCCTGCGGAAAGTACTCGCAGAAGTAAGCTTTAGGGCCTCTCGCTGATACACAAACGTACCTCCTATGATAACATAGTCGTAACGAGCGGCCGGGTCAAGCTCACCGTCGTTTTCGTAAAGAGCCGCAAAAGAAAGGGAAAGAGATGGGAGGATGATGAAAACTGTCTGAACAATGCTCTTCAGCATGGTGGAATGCGAAGGCCCTGCGAATGATAATTTGAAAAACGAGAGTATTTATACCAGATCCTTAGAAAAAAGGTCAAGTGAGCGGTACCTATCCTACATTATCGGGGCTCTCTTCTAAGCAATATCAACTTGGTGGTCCTGTCGTAGACGTTGACGAACTGGTGACCATTGTCCGCAATTACAAAGCCCCCGGTTCAAAATTAGCTGGAGGAGAAAGAATAGACGCTGTATTTATTAGCCGTTTATAGGCAAATGTGTGTGTGATGTTGATTGAAGGTTGTTTGTTGCTGAAGGGAAGGCTAGAGCAACGCAATGGAAAAAAAAATTTCACAAGTCACGGCAAAGTCACGTTGTCGTGGGACTAATGTAATGAGTAAGGCTTATCGAGCGCTGTAACTTGTTCCCGGACCACCATCATCTCGACAAGGGAGACCATCTCACTCGTTTCATCTCAACTTTACTTCCATGTTCACAGTGGCATCTGCACAGAGTCTTGAGGATGCCGCGAACCTGGCCAGCGAATTCGTATACAGTTGCGTACCTATTTTTGCCACTGTAAGTGCGGGCACAACTGACACTCTTACTTGACATAAGGTCTCGAACACGTACCTCTGGAGGTAAAACATTACTTGGAAGAGATTCGGCATAAAGAACACCGCGTACAAGGTATGAGGAAACCTTTCTTATGCTCAAGATATACGTTCAGCAGCTCAAGATTTTTTGTCCCAAGAATTACAGCAGCAAATCGAAAGTGACAGCGCGCGCTGGATCAGACATAACCTTCCCAATACTCAACAAGAATCGTCCCCTTCGTCATCCCCTGCCCCTACACCAAAGTCTCTCACTGGAGTACCATCCAAAATCCAACACGGCTATGCCGAAATCGAGAGACTTTCAAACGAGAAGATGGTTCTAGCCGAGAAAATTACGACACTTTTGTTAAGAACCCGGAGTCGTCTTGAGTCCGACCTTAACAAGGTTCGATTTCTTCAAGGAGAAGCTCCCATCGAATCCGCCAAAGTTCTGTCTGCTGCACCAACATTTAGTGGAGTCACTCTCGGCCATGATGCCGCAGCGAGTCTTAGTGAAAGTCTGAAACTTGCCCTTGCACCCACCATAGCTGCCCCTGCTGAAACCCGCAAGTCTACTGTTACGGCTATCGTCACGACGAAGAGTGAGCCTGTTTTACTTCTTCGGATATTCAACTAACACCTATACAGGGGGACGTCGTATCACTGCTTCACCCTCTATTAAGCTTCCAGCCGCCAATAGCCGCTCTATATCTCCTGCTGCCGCCGTCGCGCCAACGAAAGCCACATCGCGTTCGAGTCGTTTGTCGAGGCAGATACATCCTCCTCCTATTGACGACGATATCGAGATGGGAGATGAAGACGCAGATGGGGATGATGATATTGAGGAAGTGGAAGGGGAGGAAGGAGATGATGCTGATGATGACAAGCTCTATTGTTTCTGTCAAGCAGCGAGTTATGGCGATGTGAGTTTTTCTTGGTTGGCCAGTTTGCTCTTCGGTGTAGTGGCTCACTAAATTAACAGATGATTGCATGTGACAACGAGGGTGACTGCCCTTATGAATGGGTAGGTCTCCTTCTCTCTCCCCCTCTCCCTCTCCCTCTCTCCTCCTTGTTTTTGCGCTTGGCCAATCATGCTAACACCTCTCCTAGTTCCATCTGTCATGTGTAGGATTAAGTAAACCGCTCCCAGACAAATGGTATTGCTCCGTTTGTTCTGTAAAGATGGTCGCTGTCACAGCCACCATCAGTGTTGGGAGGAAAGGGAGAAAGAAGTAGTACAGTCGCTGCGTGTCGGCCCAAAGGGTGCCTAACGGATATTCTGGGATTTGAGTTGAAACTTGAGGGTATATTGTGGATATAAGATGATGGATCTATGTATTGGGGTATACGTGTATCGGACTATGTTTGTTTTATTATCCTTGTGCTTATATCTGTATCTATGCTTTACTTATGCAACTTGCTGTACTATTGTTTTTGAACCGAGTTTACTGACAGATACTACGGGCTTCCTTCGTTCTCCGTTTCACTCTGAATCAAGCAGTTTCGGGATAGGGGCATTTCTGATGTCGTGTCGACGCACGATTCTCTGGAATGTACATAGACGATCCAGCTATCCGTTTGAGTCTGACTATCAGTTTGAGTTTGACACTTGTCCAGATTATCCCATGTCGATGCCGACGAAACCATTCACATGGGAAGACGTACCCGAATCTTCCTCCGCCACACGCGAAATCACCTCCGACCAGCTCTCCGAATGACAGGCCAATCCCACTCTCTTACTCAAAGTATCGTTCTTCTCTGTAACAATGAGGATCACTATGAAGACGACGAAGAAACTGTGTACAGGGTAACGGCGGTGATGTATATGGGGAAAGATGAGGAAGAGCCTGTGGAACTTTATGTCCAGCGTGTGGACGAAGATGGGGCTGTTGGGTATAAGCTGAGCTATTTTGTTGATGTGATCAAAGAGGGAAAATGGATCGAGTAAATAAATACTGTAGCGGCGCAGAAGCATTTGTTTCTTAAATGCTCTCGAGTGATGTATGGAATCACAACTAGCCGAGTACATTTGTGCATCATTGTAGTACTCGGCTGAGCGCGTCAATCCAAGCAGATTAGGTCCAAGACTTTTAGCGGTGTGAGTTTCGTTTTGAGGGACGTCCTCGAGTTCAAAGACTTCAAAGACGATAAAAAGGAGCAGTGTAAGGGGTAGTGTTGAAAGGACTGGCTCCTACGTAGACTAGCATGAAGTTACCAATAAGGAATAGAAGAACGTATACATATTCTAAATAAGGTAGTAAGCGACGACGAATTCTAGTAGAATATATCATATCAAAGATGATCTATGTTGGCAGATAGAGCAAATGTGTAGAAGGGAGCGGGGACAAGAACCGCTGCAGTCATTTGCGAGGCCCAAGTGGTAGATATCATTTTGAAAGTTGAGCGAATCCAACAGCGTTCTCATCGAAACTGAAAACGGTGTAGACGTTTTTCATGAAGCTGTAGAGATAGAATCAGTCAGCGAAGATACATGGAACCAGGCCATAGGGTATAAACCATACCTGGCACCAAGAAGCCAAGTATTCTCTCCAAGTCCTGCGTCTTGAGTGGCAAGGGCACCGATACAATCAGATGATCCTTCTCCAGTCGTTCCGAGGTTGAAGCTAGCCAAGAAAAAGTCGTATTACAGTACCGAGTTGAGTTAATACATGGGACGTACTTCGCATCAGAGATAGCAAAGGAAGCATTGCCCCAATTGAAGGAGACTTTTGGAGGGCTATTGCAAGGGAACGAGTAGAATCCGTGTTCAGAGTCAAACAACTTTGAACCAGGAACCGTCGAGTAAAAGGTCTCAACGGCCGAAGGAGGTCCATGCATGATACTTGCCCCAGAATCAATGATAGTTTCAAAGTCGGATACGGCCTCAGTATCTCCAGTGAAAATGCTACATCCAGAAATTTGCCAGAAACCAGTGCTGACGTTGACGTCATGGAACTCGAAGGATCCTGAAAACTTATCAGAGTCGGTACCTCCCAGGTAGAGGGTAGAATCTGAAGATGCGAGGTAGAACCCGAATTCACCGACTCCTATCGCGTTTTGTTCCAGCGCGGCATTGAAGAAGGGTTGGGCGTTCAGCTGGGAGATTTGAGGGAAAGCCAGGCCAAGAATCCCGTCGAAGGAGTCACTGGTGATGTTGGACGACCAAGTCGTCGCTGCCGAGAATGTCTGATTGGTCACTGTTATACCAGCGACTACAACAGTATCGTTGTAAATGGAGCCGGAGACTGTGGTGTTATCACCGTATTGGATGGTGAAGGTGCCTTGTTGTTCGGAGGATGTCGAGGATTGGCTCGCATCATACTTGCTCTTCGACTGGCATGCTGAACTAGTACAAGAGGATGACGGAACCCATAAGTCCGAAGAACCGGCTAGATTGATACAATAATACATTAGGTCATCTGAAAAAAGGTAACCGTACTTTGACTTACTATCGAAATTGATACTGAAACCTTGCGCAGGAGTACCAATCGACAATGGTCCTGGAACGTTATTTTCTCAGCATAACACTGGGACGAGCGGGATATTCGCTTACCTGACCACACTGTCTCATCCTCGTCTGACAATTGTACAACCTGTCGCCTTTTGAGATTTTCTCCGACATTCAACGGAAGTGCTGCAACGGGTTTGATCTCCCAACCCTAAAAATATTTGTAAAAATTTTCAGGTTCAGTGCGAGGTCAAGAGAGTGACAGTGTAAAACTCTACCTGTGGAAGACATCCAGTATTACGGTGTAAGTTTATCAAATTCTGACGGTACTTGTTGAAAATGGCGATGTTCTCGGCATTAGCTCGTTGGTGGTCAAAAGTTCCATCGGGTTTAGTGAGGGAAGTTCGCTCTGGTAAAGGAATGGATGATCGCCGTTGCCGATGTAAAGGAGTCGCTGTAGCGAGAACGGCTAATAAAACGGAAGCAAGGGAAGTTTTGTAGAGCATTCAAGTTTGCGAAGCGAAAATTGTACAAACAGAAGATGAGCGGGAACGGGAGAAAACGGGAAAGATGCTGGTTTCACAACCCAGATTTATACTCGTACATACCCCTTCATTCTTTATTACGCGCGTCCTTGAAGCGATTAGCATGAATCTAAAGCCCGATGGCATGCTGAATGCTGAGCTTCGGGCGTACTTAGCGATGCGAAGTGCCAAAATGCAAACGATAAAATGGGGCTCAGGGTCGAATTCCCATTCACGACATGTATAAAGTGGGTTTTCAACCACGAAAGAGAAAATCAAGTGCCATAATGAGGAACTGTCGGCAAGCTGTCGGTTCAGATAGGTAAGTACAAAACGACGGATTATGTAATGATAAATCAGAAAATCAGACAGCACATAACACAGAGTGACAAGTCCTCAGAGCCCCTATTCGAGTTTGGTGGGACCATCCATCGGTTTCGGTGGATGATTCCTCCACAAGGATACAACTACATCGCACCCGCAGGATAGCATCCATCGTCAAAACTTCCAGATTCCAAGCCCTATTAGTAAAGCATCTTCCACACTAACCTGAACTCGACGATTTTGGTTTCAGAGCGGCCCGGCGTCCCCGCCGCCCATCCGACTCTTTGCGGCCGCCACCTTTCCCTTTCCGAGTAATGACCGTCGACAAGGGCGAGCTAACACCGTTGCGGCCCCCGTCAGGAAAGGAGAACTTGGCTTTGGCTTTGGCTCTCGCTTTCGATTCGCCACTGTGTCCACGTCTGAGTCTGCATCTCTAACCCTCTTTCTCTTCTGTCTCTGTCCTTGTTCTCGTTATTTCCCGCTACAGCCTCACTATCGTTGTCCGAATCTCCACTCTCCTTTTTGAGTTTCGGTTTTTCTTGCGTCCTAGCCATAAGCGAGCTAACGCCGACGTCGCTGCCCTTCTCCCACTCCTTTCGATATATTCAATATACAGCCATCGTTGCTCGTGCATCCGTCAACTGAATGGGACGAGCTTAGCGAAGGGAGGGGTTCAGAGGTGGGGGAGTGAAGATCAAGGGAAGGATGGAAAGAGCATGGACGAAAAACGAACAAAAAATGAACGAATCGGCCAGGAGAGTAGGGGAGGAGGGGGGGCGACATAGGAAGTTTATGTTTGCCAGCAAAGTATTGAGTGTCGCGCGTGAGTGGCCATGGATGGGAGAGAAGAAGTGCCTGCGCGGGTGAACGCGGTTTAGCATACTATCCAAGGGGGAAGGAGGTGAGAAATACCTTGAGATCGTTGTGAATAGCATGCCCAACAAGTATTCTATCTTTTATTAGCTCCGCGACACGCTTTTGAACGTCCTTGAATGGCTTTGCTAACAAATAAGGTCATTAAGGGGATCGTGTAGATTGAGAACCTGCATAATACGAACCACCAACCATATCCTTCTCCCGAATCCCACTCCACTGAGTCCGGTAGTCCACGACCCTCTCCCGCTGCCTTACAAACTCATCCATCATGACGGCACCATAATAGTTGACGATAGACACTCTAGCCAATGAAGAGTCGCTTCCGTCGATCCCGACCATCCCGCGGTCAGTTGCGAGGTATTTACCAGGTCTTTTTTGCTTATTTTTCTTCGGAAAAGGGAGCTGAAAAAAGGCATCCAGCTCACTGCTTCAGGTCATCCGCAACTTCCCCGTCTTCTTCACCCAGAGCCATCTTGCTGAGAGCAGACATCGATTCGCCGTTGTTCATGGCCTCTGCAGCGAAGGACTGAGGAGCATTCTTCCTCGAAGGCCCAGCGGCAGTTAGTGATGGATCCCCAGCTTCGTGGGCGACCAGATTTGTCGGTACTTTGACATCTCTTTCAAACTGGCCATCATGCAAGCGCAGAAAAATCTTCAACAAGGGAAGAATCCTTGGTTGTGGTCATGATTTTCTGCTCGAACTCTAGTCGGACCCTTGTATGGTCTTTAATAATGTGAAGAATAAATACTTATTGCAAAGGTAACCAGTTCGAAGACGCGATATTGGAAGAAATCCAGGTTTTCGTTTTCGTGAGCGGACATGATGGTGGTTCGGAACCAAGAAGTTCCGGCCAAGCTGCGGCCCGGCTCTTCACTGGCACCCTCGTCACCTTGAAAACCATTCTTTCATAAACAGGGCTACAGGGCTACGAAGCCTATAGCTCTCACTGTTAGTTTCTCTATCACGCGATTTCTCTTACCTCCCCACCGGGTCTGAATACAACTCCCCAGATAATCAGAAAGATAAGTGTACAAGAACAGAGTTCTACGGAATACTGGAGAACCTGAATAGATCATGATCATGGGACTTTCCAATTTTTTTTTCGCAATTGAGTCGCAGAATATTTTAATAGAGCGATTGAGAATGTTTTCCTCTCCCGAGTCCCCCCCCAGCACCGTGACAAACGCCCAGATGATCTTTCAAACACTTTTGGCATCGGCAGTGCTCTACGCTGGAGCTCTGGTTATTTACAGAGTATTTCTCCATCCGCTCCGCAAATATCCAGGCCCGGTTCTCGCTGCTATGACGGAAGGATATGAGGCTTATTACAACATTGTTAAAAAAGGAGGCTTAGTTACCGAGATTGAACGTCTCCATACTATACACGGTAAATTCTTTTCCGTCGTTCGTTCTATTTCGTTCATCAATGTAATCTGGTAGGTCCGGTAGTCAGAATTGGGCCCAATATTGCAAGTCTAGATATATCAGTTTTAGCTACGCTCATTTCCAATCATTATACTACAGCTGCATTTCAGGGACAAGAAGGCGTTCCATGATATCTACACCCATGGAAGAACCTTAATCAAGGAACCTCAGTTTTATCATGGTCTCTTCGGTCATTGTGAGGAATCCTCCATTGGATACAGTGATCCCGAAACGGCAAAAGCCAGACGGAGCCTCTTAGCTCCATTGTTCTCTCGTAGGGCAGTGGTAGCACTTGAGTATACAATTCAGACAAAGGTACGTGATTTAGACCAGTCATAGCACAACTACTGATGGACGGGAGTGCTGACTCGTTGATTTACAGATTGACCAGCTTCTCACCCTACTCAAAGAGAATTACAATTCTCCAGATTCAAGTCTAGAAATATCGTCTGCCTATCGCTCTCTCACCCTGGATATCATTACCTCCTATTGCTTTGCTGAATGCACCAATGCCCTTGATTTCCAAGACTTCTCTCACCCTTTCATACATGGTATCCAAGAGATGCTGCAACAATTATGGATACAAAGGCACTTTCCCTTCCTTTTGCCTCTTATTCTCCACATGCCACAGAAGCTTGTTTTACTACTCTCTCATACATTCAAAGGGTATTTGGAGCTGAGAGGTAATCTCGAACGACAGGTGGATGACCTCGTGAAAAATACAGAGTCACTTTCTATTGCTGAACACGAAACGATCTACCATCATCTCCTGGCACCGCCTAAATTGCAAGATCGGCCCTCAAGAAAGTCGCTTGTGGATGAAGCAGTTACATTAGTTGGCGCTGGAACGGAAACAACTAGTTTGTCTGCGTTTACTTTGCTTTTACTTTTTTACTTCATTGATGGTCCTTTGGACATGTGCAGGTAATGCATGTACAGTTGGCACATTCTACTTCTTAACAAACAGAACTATTCGCCAAAAGATATTACTGGAGCTTGATGAAGCTTGGCCCGATAAAGATAGACCAATTAGCTTCGTCGTCCTCGAGAAATTACCATATTTGGTTTGCAGCCTGAGTTGCCTCAATTTTGTTTGGAAAAACTGACGGATTGCCCACTTAGACTGCCTTTATACGAGAAACCCTTCGATTTTCGCCTGGAGTTATTCATCCTCTTCCTCGCCTGACTAGTGGAACGACGACTGTAATAGGTGACTGGGAAGTTCCTCCCGGTGTAAGTGCTATCGATCTTAAAAGGCCCTTTTCTTTCGGAATGGTATTCATGGAACTTACACAGACTGCGGTGGAAATGGGCTTGCTCTCTATGCATTTGAACGCTGAAGTTTTTCCTGATCCGCAAACATTCAAGCCGGAACGTTGGTTGACTGCGACGGACAAGGATTTGAGTGAAATGCTAGAAAATCTTTCTCCTTTCAGTAAAGGACCTCGAATCTGTGTGGGATTGAAGTGGGCATTTTACATCTTTCGTACGAGTCATGACTAGGCTGACTGGCTTCCAAATTTCTTCCATGTAGCCTCGCTTGGTGTGAATTGTATCTCATCTTTGCAAATATCTTTCGGAAGCTTGACCTCACACTTCTTGTTACTGATGACATGTAAGTGTGGTATAAACGGCCCTCGGGAGCCAGTCCCAATATTATTGTTACTAAATACTATAATTTTTCTATAGGATTGAGGATTATGGCAAGAATCATGTCGACGCACTTGTACCGAATTGGAGCAAAGGATATCGCATTGTTGTTAACGGTGTCCGGTCGGAAGAATAAAGTCGCTGAGCCTACGTTTTAACTCTTACTGTGATACTGTGTAAGTAGTACTAGTTGCCACAACAGCGCAATCTCTGCAGTCACCAGAAAGTCATCCAGCGTCCCGAAACAAGTGGCGCGAAACGACGAATCGGAGAATGCCGGGGAAAGGCGTACGGTAGTACCCGATTTCAAGCAGACAACGAGTGTTGGGCCTGAATTTCGAAGATGATGACCTTGGTAGATTTTGGCGGTACGGCAGCCTGCCAGCCTTGCCAGGGAACTAACCGCTGCCAGAGAGACATTCGAGAACGGATCTTATGCTAATATTCAAGCACTTAAGTACTTACACTCATCAGGTTACAACAGGCCCGGGAAAGAAACTTTTTCATTCTCGGATTGGCTAGTGGCGGGCCGCGGCAGAGTTAACGCTTCATTGGCAGTGAAGAAGCAGCCATATCAGGTACCAGTCCTCGGATAAATTTGGGTTCTCTTCTTGAGCACGAGCCTCTTCGGCTCTAGCCTTACTAGAGGGCGGCGATGGTTTGCGCACTGTGTATCGGAATTTCCCCGAATTTCCCTCGCCTGCCAGAGCCAACAGCTCAGCCTGAGATCGATGCTAGTCTGAACCTGGATTAGTAGCATTGCGATAAATAGTGTACGTATCGAACTTTTGGTACAATCTACTAAGTGGTCCTCGCATATTAATATGCAGAGGATTGAAATGCGTTTCGTTATCCCCCCCTGCCAACATTGTACCGTGGATTATACATACCGAAATGATCTTTCAAATGCTGTTGGCTCTGACAGTACTCTATCTCGGTTCTCTAGCCATGTACAGAGTCTTTTTCCATCCACTCCGCAAATACCCAGGCCCAATTTTCGCCGCGTTGACTGAAGGACATGAGATGTATTATAACATTGTAAAAGGGGGAGGTTTGCTTGCCGAAATTGAACGTCTTCATCATAAGCATGGTGAGTCCCATTTCCCGGTCATGATTTTAACGTAAATTGGTCCCACCCTCGGCAGGTCCCGTAGTCAGAGTTGGGCCCAATACGGCAAGCCTTTCTTTTCTTCTGAGTATCTTGTCTTAAATTTACTATACAACTATCTATCCAGCTACATTTCAAGGACAAAAAGGCGTTCCATGATATCTATACCTATGGAAGGACCTTGATCAAGGAACCTCAGTTTTATCACGGTATCATGGCCCATTGCAAAGATTCGTCTATTGCATACATCGATCCCGAAGAGGCAAGCAACAGACGAAATCTGCTAGGTCCGCTGTTCTCTCGTAGAGCAATAGTAGCGCTTGAGTATACGATTCAGACAAAGGTGTGCGAACTGACCATCGGACTTTCCGACATAACCTGATGAACGACTCATTCGCCGAACCTATTGATGATTCACAGATCGACAAGCTCGTCATGCTGCTCCAGGAGAATTACAATTCTCCGAGTTCAAGTCTAGATATAACCTCTGGCTATCGCTCTCTGACGCTGGACATCATCACTTCCTATTGTTTTGCAGAATGCGCCAACGCCCTCGAGTTCCCACATTTCTCTCACCCTCTCATACTCGGTATGCAAACGACAAAGACACAAGTGTGGATAACAAGACACTTTCCGTTCCTCCTTCTGGCCTTTTGCTCATACCACGGGCGCTTGTCTTGCGGCTTTCTGAAACGCTCACGGCGTATTTGGACGTGAGAGCTGGGCTTGAGCGACAGATAGATGATCTTGTGAGGAATCCAGAATCACTTTTGATTGCTGAGCACGAAACGATATATCATCATCTCCTGGCGCCGCCTAAATTGGAAGATCGGCCATCAAGAAAATCGCTCGCGGATGAAGCGTTCACATTAATTGCTGCGGGGACGGAAACAAGCAGTTCGTAACTTCGTCTCCACCTTATTTTTCCTTTGTTTTTCCTGCAAAGTTTGTGCTAAAACAGATCATATAGGTAACGCATGTACAGTCGGCACGTTCTATTTCTTGAGTAACAGGGCTATTCGTACAAAGATATTACTGGAGCTTGAGGAAGCATGGCCCGATAAAGATCGACCGACCAGTTTCATGGTTTTGGAGAAATTGCCCTATCTGGTTCGCAGTTTGACCTAGCTTTTGATTTGATTTCGAAAAGTTCACTGGTTATCTGAACACATAGACTGCATTCATACGAGAAACACTCAGATTTGCGCCTGGAGCTATTCACCCCCTTCCTCGCTTGACAAGTAGAGCGTCGGCGACTGTTATAGGTAGCTGGGAAGTTCCTCCCGGGGTGAGTGGTTCCGATTTATTTACTTAGGGCATGGTCAAGTTTTGATGTTCACGGCGCGTCCACAGACTATCGTAGAGATGGGCGTGCTCTCCATGCATTTGAACCCTGATATCTTCCCCGACCCGCAAACATTCAAGCCGGAACGTTGGCTGGCCGCAGCAGATGAGGACCTTGGTAGAATGCTGGAGAATCTTTCGCCGTTCAGTCGAGGTCCTCGAATTTGCATAGGTCTAAAGTGAGTATCTTTTTTATATCTTTGAAATGACGTTGTTATGGCTACCGAATATCTCACCGTTCATTCAGCCTCGCTTGGTGTGAACTGTATCTCATTTTCGCCAATATCTTTCGGAAGCTCGATCTTGCGCTTCTTGTTACTGAGGACACGTAAGCATGGAGAATTTTTTTACGGAAATGATAGTGACACTTAATGTCGCTATAGAATTGAAGACTATAGCAAGGATTATGTTGACGCCTTCGTGGCCAGCTGGGGGAAAGGATATCGGGTTTTTGTTGATAAGGTGCGACAGGAATTACGAGTCCGAACGAAGTGAAGGAAACTCGTCCTTGTCGGGGAGTTTGGTGTCACGAGCGTGATTTTTTTTTCCCCATATTTAGATAAAAGTCGCTCTAAATGGTGCGTCACATCAGTGACCGCTTCTTGATCTTCTTGATCTTCTTTGGCCCCATGACCTCTTTCTTTTGAATATGTGTCCACCCTTCTTGATCCTTCTTGATTCCGTTGTGCCTACGACCTCGTTATCGACTCAAAGGCATCATTTATTTCGTTAATAGAGGGCATTTCATTGCCAGAGTCATCAACAATGATGGATTCGTGTTCACACACGACTCGGATGGTATGCAGAACTTTGGTGTCCCGGTGCTAGAAGCTGAATTGCTTGATCATATTCAGCCTATTCAGTGTCGAGGTGGTGTTCCCTGTGCTGCCATGTATGTATATGCGTGTGTAATATTGATATTCGGACTCGTATTTGCCGCGCGGTGCTCCGCGGCGGCCCACACTCTCAAGTAAAGTTTGTCTTACAGAGTCAATGGCAACCTACGTCCATTCAATTCTTGGAAGCATTCATAGCTTCTTGCTGGGTAAGAGCATCATATGCATGACACGGATATCTTGTTAGTATTTACTATGCTCAGAGCATAATTCATCATTAGAGTAGAAAAGTCAAAAATCAACGGGCGACCAAATCTTCAAATCTTGGAGTTCTCACCACAAAGATGAAGTATGGGTTCATAAAGAGATTTCTACACCAGTTATCTGGCTGATCAGGCCCATGTTCTCAATGAAAGTCAATGTAACGAGGATGGTGGTCAGAAAAAGAAGTGCGGCTGTCGTCTCGGCGCCGCTCCGGTCCGGCTCTTGTCTCTCAACCTCCATGTTGAAAAACGCGAACGCGCAACAAGAACAAAACTTCGCTCGATACTTGATCGAAACTTATGATTAAGAACACGGTCCGGTTTCCGGCGATTATCCTGCCAGAAGAATAATTCGAGAATCGAAAGCTTACCATAATCTCATCCAATTCGCTTTGCGAAAGTCCTTCTGACGGAGCTCCGAAAAGTTCTTTCACGCGACCAGAGCAACGTCATCATCTTGGGAATAAAAACCCTTGTTTCGTCTTTCCCAGATGATCTAAGAACAAGTACGTCTAAACATGGATAGTATTTGAGGGTTATTTATGACCCTTTGCTCGCCTCTTTCTCACCTCATCAACATGGTAGCCATCTCAACCCTTATCGTACTGATCGCTTCAGCGGTGGTTGTAAAAGCTGCTTCTACTGTAGAACTGGACTGTACGCCCCAAATTTACCTGCAAATTCACCTACGAGTCACATATCTTATTTTTCGGCCTGGAATTCATCAGATGGGACGTTTATAGGTGTACAGGACACTACGACAGGCATAACCTCTTTCAAGGGAGTACGCTTTGCTGAACCTCCTGTTGGGGATTTGAGATGGAAAGCGCCTGTCTTTCCTCCGAAAACACAACTTGGAACAGTAGATGCTAGTTCAGTAAGTGACTGGATTCATAGCATGGAATGCAGCTTTTCTGACCAGCTTCTGCAGTTCGGTAACTCGTGCATACCTGTCCCTCAGTCCACTGTCGTGCCGGGTACCTCTGAAGACTGTCTCTTTGCAAACGTGATACACTATCCCTTACATCTAGATCTCGAGCGAATCTCGGAGGACTAATGTGATATTTTGCCAGGTTTATGTACCTATAAACGCAACATCGCACTCAAAACTTCCCGTCATGATCTGGTTCCATGGTCAGTTCCGCATATCAAATAATTCCTCCGGGCGTAAACATAGGGACTCAATCATCGTTGCAGGAGGTGGCTTTCAAACAGGAAACAGTCAAAATAACGCTGTGCCGTTAATGCAAGCCGCATCTTCTGGAATGATCTTTGTGGCTTTTGAGTATCGGTTAGGACAGTTTGGATTTTTAGCAGGAACGAGTTATGTGGATGCTGGTGATGCCTTGAACGCTGGATTACTCGATCAAGTACGTGTTCCTTGAACAGCAAAAATATCTTTTTTGGTATCTATTCCAGACTGAGTGCTGCCATGATCATGACAGAGAGCTGGTTTGAAATGGGTTCAGAGATACATTTCAGACTTTGGTGGGGATCCAGAGTGTGTGGCCACACTTTACTGGGACAATCCTAATTCTAATGATCTCCGCAGGAAGGTCACAATCTGGGGCGAATCTGCAGGTGCTGCCTCCACATTGTTTCATGTGCGTACCATACATAGTATCAGTCCATGGTCTATTCACGATCGTCTCGGTAATATTTATACTACAGCTTATAGCAAATGGAGGCGATCGAGAGGGCCTCTTTCGTGCATCTATGGGTGACAGCACCCCTCTGACTTTCATGCCTTCCTGCGACAGCGCTTATCTTAATGGCATCTTTGACGCATTTGTTGGTTTCGCGTAAGTTTCGGTGATTTCTAGTCCTCAAAAGTTCTGTCCAAAATTCTTTGGTAGTGGTTGTTCCTCGTCCCTAGATGCGATGAGCTGTCTTGCGAAAGCAGACGCTGAGGTTCTGGCTTCTGCCGGCACAGAACTATTGGGAAACCGAACTTCGACCTTATTTGTTTTTGACCCGTGTCTGGATGGTGTTTTTCTGGCCACTCGGCCAGTTGAAGCTTTCAAAAGTGGTAAATTTTCCAAAGTCCCGGTTTTAGTTGGGTGAGTACTTCATCCGTCATTCAGCCCTGATCAAGGATTTTTGAAGAAATGTTATTTATACGTTTGCTGCAGATCCAACACTAACGAAGGCGCACATTGGTCTGCGGATCTTCCCAACCCAGCTGCAAATACTTCTGAGCCTGATGCTACGGAGACTACAGTGTTCAACTTTCTCGCCGGTCAATGGCCTGGCCTCACAGACGACTCATTTGCGAGGGCGTTGGAACTCTATCCCTTGGAAGACTATAATAATTCGTTCAGTCTGCAGGGTCAGCAAATGTATGGAGAGGCGAGATATATATGTTCTGGAGCTCTCATTGCCTCCGCAATGACGGAAGAGGGATTGACGGCGTTCCATTACCAGTCAGTGGGCCTTTCAGCTCGTTCGTGTTGATTGATCAATATGGCGTCTGAGCAGCTACGATAATCCCGACTTGGGATCCGACCACGGATCAGAGTTGACAGGACTGTTCGATCTTGCTTCCGAGTTTACTGGAAACGACGCTGCTTTGTTTCTTTCCATGCAACAGTTCTGGGCTTCTTTTGTTATTACTCAAGAACCTCGCAGCGAGGCAATGGCTTGGACAGTAAGCTAACATATCTCGTTCTATTTCCGCCCTACCCTTGCCTGATTGAATTTGTAGGCTGTGACCAATATTACGTCTGGAGCTCTGAGAATTCTGTTACATCCTGGGGAAATTACTATGGAGGATATTCCTGATGCGCAAACTGAGAGATGCGCATTCTGGCATAGTATTAGTGAAGAAATGAGTACCTAAAATTAAAATTTCTGGAATGTAAAGTAGAGTACCACGTATGGACCGCGGTATTCGAGCTCTTTTTCATTAAAGTACTGCTAGGGGCTACGACAGATCCATAGCATGAGGGAGGGAATAATTTTGCCATGGGGACCCGTTAGAGAAATGGGCTGAGCCAAAAAAAAGACCGGTGTCATACCGGCCAAAGCAGGGCGGGGGGGTTCTTAAGCCAGCTGCTCTTGGTCTGTTTCTGAAGTTGAAAGGAATTTTAACCAATGCTACCTTCATCTCAATCGTGGGGACGAGCGCTCTATTCAAGTAGCCTCGATCCCTTGGCCCGAACATTTATGCAGAAACAATCCATTCCATCGGACTTCCGATATATCAGCCATAACTATTATTACCAAGCGGAAATCAAACGAGAAAAGTACAGGCTTGATTGTGCAAATGAAGAATAAACATGCAGTGATAAATGGGTGAATCGAATGTAAATCGTCCATGCTAAGTACTAAGGAATACGACGCAAAAGTCCTTTGTAGGAAAAGTAAAAAACATTGAGCAGTGGCGAGCATAGGGAGAGCATACAAGGGGCACACATGAGGTGAGGGTATTATGAAGCTATTACAGGTATTAGGCGGTTTAGGGTATGGGGACGACTATTTTATTTGGGCGAACCGGTACATAGTTGGCGAATTCTCCATCAGGTTCGTCGTCTTCATCGACCTCGGCTATTGGGGAATCCAGTTCGTCTTCGGGGTCTGCTTCAGCGTCAACATCTGATTCGTCAAAGATGACGTGATACTATTGGATGGTCGTGAATAGAAGGTCCAAAAGAGATAATGTGATAGACGTACATGAGTGACGAGCGCTTTGACCAATTTGTGAGTGAAAGGCATATTCGAGAGAACCATAAGAAAGTCATTGTGGGGAGCACGTAGCAGGTTGGGACTGAAAACAATGGAAAGGGCTTCAGCAGTCATCTGATTTTGTTCTTCAAAGTCGGTCACTCTGGAGCAAAGAAAATCGTCAGGGTGGGCTTCAAAACAAGGTATGAACACGACCTACTTGTCCAGATGTTCAGAAATTCGTTTTAATAGATCAAAATTTGCGCGAGGAAGATTGTGAATTATTTCTCGGATGTTGGTTAAACGATCGTCGAGGTTTTCAAGCTCTGGGAGCGAGCGTGAGTACTGCGGACAGCGATTGCCAGGAGACTAACTTACTCATTGTCTCAATAGCTTCGTGGTAGGACGAGGGAGGAAACATCGGTTCAGGCAGTGTGCGGAACCAAGACTTAATGAGATCACAGATTGCGTGGACGTCTGTGGAATCGTCCAGAGGGTCCTCACCTGGTCGGATAAAAGAGATGAGTTTTAGCCGACGGGTCGACCGATTAACCTTCTTACCGCGGTTAAAAGCTTCCTTGAGAGAGGCAATCACAGAAGTTGCACCCGCTATTCGATCTATTCAAAACGTAAGCGTGCGAATAAACACACCCTTGTCATATTAACTCACAGATTCCGACTTCAGTTAAGCCTCGGGTTTCGACCTCAGCTATGCATCGCTCGATGACAGATGGAATGATCCCGGGAAGTACATGATCTCCGTTCTCCCGCTGCAATAGAAAATCGAGCTCTACCCCGAACACTGAAAGGCGGATTCAGTATTGAACGAATTGGAAAAGAAATCATGTCCCTAACCTGCTGTGGGATCTCTTGTAGCAGTTACAGAACGCTCATGCAGATGGTCAGATACTTGAGGTTTGGGCGAATTACCAATATAAGTGAGACGGCGCTTGGCAGCGGTTTTTGATACTTGAGAAAGCGTTTCTATCCACTTGTTCATTTCCCGCTTCGACATGGTCTGGAGGAGGTAATGGCCGCCGTCTTCGGTGTCGAGCTGGAAGGTGAACGATCTATCGTTGTTTATAAACTGAGCAACGTGAGAATCTGTGAGGTTCAGGACCAACGTCGGCTTTCCAGAGGGGACAAAGTCGAGTTCGGCAGCGGTCCTCTTCGGGGTCGGAGTATGGGATGTATCAGCACCGAAAGCACTCGAAATCGGCCGCATGAAGCTGAACAGCGAAGACATGCTCTTTTTATTGCGGTGCTGCTTCTGTGCGACCGACGTTGGTCTCCGCCCACCCCGCATTGCCCTATTCAACTGCTCTTCTCGCTTCTCGTTCCGAGATTGTTCCTGCATCTTCTCTTTCTGCAAACGCACCCGCAGGTTCTTGTCCCGCCGCAGTTTATCCAGCTGCGCGGCGATGAGCTTTTGGAAGGGACGAGAAATTTTATTCCTTGAGGGCGTCCCGGCGGGGTTGGCGGTGCTTTCTCGATAGGCTTCGTCTTTGATACCACGGAGATCGAACTGGATAGAAAAAATTTCTCGTTCAATGTTGTTCAGACGTTCGAAGCCGCGTCTGTTAATATCACTTTGATGGGCGAGCCTTCGTGAGAGCAGCGATGGAGCATTGGAGATAAAGTTGCACAGGTTCCTGTAACGCATGATATGCGGAGGTTAGATTTAGGAGCAATTACCATGTTCGCAATCAGACGCACCTGCGTTTATCGAAATTGACAAGGTTCAGGCCTTCTTCATTATGAGATTCAACAAGGTCCGGCATGGCGATGACGTCTAGAACTCGCTCAATCAACCAACCCATATCCACTGTCAGAGGATCCTTGGACGAGATAGACTGAACGGTAGGTCGAGCCAACAGCTGCACAAGAGTCTCGTAATTGCACCCTCGGCTCACAGCGATGTTCTGCCACGCGCGCTGATGCATTCGACATTCGGGGCTGAGAATGGCAGAGGTCACTGCGGCTTCGACAAAAGAGCGCACACAGGCCTGTCTCGAGACATTATCGGGCGATAAGGAGTCCGCATTACGCAAACGAGCAACTTCAATGACCTGTAATAGAAATTCTAGTCGAGATTGACGTTTGTAAAGACCGAGACGAGGAGCGACCACTTTCGAAATGATCCATTTGCGGAGGATCGAATGAGCTCGGATGCAACTTCGGATTCCAGGAGGAAGAAGGCGATACAGGCTTTCTGGGGAGAGCTCGGATATTAGGGAAGAGGGATCGATTTCTTGAAGGTAGCTATGAATGGTTTGAATCTCAACCTGATCCTCTTGTGCCAGCGGCTCCCTCGATGGGAACCATCCTGTTCGGTCAGCGCTCTGGACTTCTAGAAGGTCGGTAGTGATGTAAAGGTCCTGTAGGGAACCAAGATCAGCAGGGCCTACAGATACGGTGAGATTCCGAAATATTTACCTCTTCAGTAACATTGTTGAAAGCTGCGAAAGCCATGCCATCGATGTTATCCACAAACTCTTCCGGACTGATTCGATCCAGGTCCGGAGGCTCCCTTGTACTTAGATTACGCACGCGAGATTCTGACGTCGTCACTGTACTTCTCGAAGCCGGAGCCGATCGATAATTAGAGGGTCTCATAGTTTGCGTACGAAGCAGACGTTCAAGGGCCTCTCTTGAATCATTCAGTGCGTCCCAAGCCAGGCGGATGGCTGTGTCTTGAAGAGCGGTAGAAGCAAAGTGGATGATGTGATCGCTTGGGCTAGCGAAGAAGGTCCGAAGAGCTTGGAATAATTGAGCGTCGTCCAGTGCATCTTGGGCGCCACCACCTTTAGTTAACCATAACTTGATCGTTTCCAGGACGTGAGACTTTGATGATATAGCTGTAAGGTATTGATCGGGAAGAGGAGGGGAACCTGATGGTTGAATTTTGATGTAAATCTTGCGTAATAACTAAGGCAGAGATTTAGTCTCTGGCCGAAAAAAGTATGAGAAAAAGAACAATACACTCACCTCGAAAAATATCAGCGGCGTTACAAAGCTCCGGAAAACATTCCACCAAACTCTTGAGAACTCTTTATGATCCAGCAGTAGCTCCCTCGTCATCCCGACCCTCAGCGACATCTCACCATTATCGTCCGCAACAGAGACGGATACGTTATGCAGTCCATGAACGAGAGCACCAACAAGACGGTCCAGCGTCCCAGCCTGGACGAGAACACGTAGAGGAGGCTCAGATGAGTTTTCAGCAAGGGTGAGTGGTTGTCGTTGAGATAGAGACGGAAGAGAACTCCTTTTTGCCAAACTGCTCTTGCGTTCCAAACCAGCGGAGGAACCGGGCTTGACTCGAATAGATGGCGTCCGGCTCATGGGTTTATCCGGCTTGGAACCGTCCAAGAACGATGTATCCAAGTCGGCAGCACTTGGAGGCCTCGATCTGACAAGGGATGAAGGTCGAGAGCCCGTGGATGAAGAGTCGACGGAAGGGTTTTGGACAACGAGTAAGAGATCACCATTGTACACCGGGATTGTTGTCCCTCCCTTATTGAGGACAGCGAAAGCACCATCAGGTCCAGGTCCAGGCTTCCGGTCATCTGGTCGCAGGTGTCCATCCACAGCACGGAGGAGCTGGATATCCTTGGTCTCGCTGTCCACACGTCCGCGGGCCAATTGCGAACGGTCAAGCAGGGTGATAGTCGGTAATGGTTCGGGGAAAAGGAGTGGAAGTAGAGGAGCAGTTGAGGTGGAGTGGTTACTAGATTTGGTCCAGTAGAACGGTTCGTATAGGCCTTTCCTCCTTGGTTCAGCAGCGAGCGAAAGGGACATAAACTGATCCACCCTGAAAAAAAAGAGGCCGTCAGCATTTTTTTTTTTTAAAAACCCCAGAATTGAGGTTAAAAAATACACACCGTTGAAATTTCATCGCCAATCCGCCCGAAACCCCACCATCAGCAACAATATCCCTCCAATACGACACCAGCTTTAGCACGTCCTCCTCCCCCTTCTCCTCGAGCCCCGCTGTGTTCTTCCTTGGACACGATGAAACCGCCGTCCTGAACCTCTCAAATACCATTCTCATTCCACTCAACGGTCGAACGATCAAAACATCTCCACCAGGTCCAGAAACTACCGCTTTACCCAGCTCTTCCCTGATCAAACTCTTCAAATCCCCACCCCAGGGTGTAATTCGAGATTGATCAACGAGAACCTCGCCCTTCCCTCTATCTGTATCCTCACCCTTAACAAGTTGAACCCAGGTATCAACAACCGCCACCGCCTGCGGCTCAACCCTCTTCCACGCCTTCTCCAACCTCGCTACAGGCATCGAACACACCGCACTCATAATCGCCCTCCACGAACACTCATCTCCATTCGTTAAACATAACTCGCCTATTTTTATCCAGGCCGATATGACTTCCGAGCGAGAATGCGTGCGGGAGGTAGCGGCAGCTCCGACGGTTCGATCTTCAGATTTCCTACCCCCACCGGTACTACTCGCACCACCACCACCACCACCACCACCACCACCAACGGTCGTCGAACCCAGCGGTCCAAGTGCAGGACTGCGCAAAGTAAGGCTGATAGAGCCTGCGCTTGAACCTGCATTGGCATAACCAGTAGACGTATCAGCCCCAAGAATCTGCACCAGCAACAACTTGGTCAACCAATGTGGATGTTCATCCGAACCAAACAAAGGCGCAGCCGAGCTTGAGTCTGACTTCAACACAAAATCAGCAGTAATATTTCGCGGAAGCCGCTGCAGTGCCTCAGCATGGAACTTGCTCAAACTGCGCGCCAGAACATGCGGGTCGATCCGGAGAAGAACGTCTCTGGAGAGACCTTCGTGGTCAAGTGCAGAGGCCCACGAGGAGGTAAGACCGTCAGGATGCAAATGGGAGTGGGAAGGAGAGGCGGCGAGAGAATGGGGATAGCCTTGGTGTTGATGTTGTTTAGACGTCGGAGTTGAACCGGGGGTAAGATCGAAGTAAGATGATGACATTTGACCTTGACCCTTGGGTGTCGTGTGTAAACGACTCCCTCCTAAAGCATCCATTAAAGACGATTCCTTCACATCCTCCGGTCTAGGTGAGAACATGCCCACATTGGGTGAAGCGACTGCAGAAGGGTTGAACATTCCTCGTGTGGATGCCGACCCGAATATCGTCGTTGTCGCCGAAGAGCCCGGAGGTGAGAGTGTGTATCCGGCCAAAGCGATCTCCTTCCACTCTGGCCAATCCGGAAAGTCAAGCGTACGTCCATGATAAGCAAGATACTGTTCAGTCAACCAAACTACCCTAGCCTTCTCCACGCTCCCAGGAACAGTCTGTACGTCATCGACAGTCTTTCCATCCGAGCCCTTGCCCTCTGACGATGTACCACCACCACCTGCAGCTGCGCCCGTAACGAGATACTCGCAGCATCTCATCAACTCAGCTTCAAACTTTGTCTGATCAACCAAGTGAGGGAGAGCCAACAAGATACTAGACGCAAACAACTTCCACTGTTCTAATGCTTTCGCTTTCGCTTTCGATGCTGTTCCATCCTCAGCAGCAATCAGACCTCCCTCTTCTCCCTCTTCCCCATCATCATCAACTCCAAAGAACGTCGTTCCAAAAACAGCTTCGTGAGTCAAAGCCTCGAACGTTCCTTTTTCAATAACGGCATCCACATCTCCCTCACCAACCACACCGAGAATCAAATCAGGATGTGTCCTGCGTCCCCAAAACGCTCGCTTCTTCCTCTGTACACTCTGATAGAGCGGTGCATCTTGATGTTGTCTCGAACGCATATCTATCCTCGCGCCAGAAGCAGGAGAAGAAGTCGCTGCGAACGGATCATCGTCTGCTCCGTCTGCTCCTCCTCCTAATCCCATTCCAGGACCTCCCAAAAACCCACTGGCTCTTCCTAATCCGGCACTAACATCACCCCGGCTGCCCCCGCCGCTCCACTCACCACCCTCATCTCTTTCCCCTTCCCCAGCTCCCCCACCACCATCCAAATCATCCATCTCATCATGCACAACCCCAATCGGGAACAACTCCTTCGCGCCCCCAATTCGATCCGAAGGCGGCTTATAGAAATACAGCTTGCTCCCTTTCAACTCGACCTTGAACGGCTTCCAAGCTTTACTCGACGTTAGATTCGCAGAATGGAACTGGAACGTTCTCGTCGCTGAAGCCGAAGCCGAAGAAGAAGAAGCAGCAGCAGCCGAAGAGGAAGAAGCAGAATGGGACATCAACGAAGTAGGTATCAACGTTGTTGATACAGCGGAATAGGAAGAGATGGCGGCTGCGGTCGTAGAAGTAGCGGCATGGGAAGATGACGGGCTATTGTCCACGAACTTATTGATGAACCCACTGTTGTAAACGATCTGAGAAGAGCGTTTGGTTGGAGAAGATGGAGAAAGTCCAGAGCCTGAACCAGAACTCGATCCTGTATTTGTATCGAGTGGATCAAGAACTCCTCCACCTCCACCCATACCCATTAGGTTCATCGGGGGCGCCAAGAGTGCAGCAGCATTCACGGAACGACGCGTTGGCTGATGAGAAGATTGCACCGAAGAAGATGAAGACGAAGCGTTCACGTTTGCATTGAACGAAAACGCACCCTTCAATGAAGGAGATGGAGGTAGATCCGTCATATCCGACCCCGCGGAGCCTTTTCGTTTCGGGCTTGCAGGCATGAACCTAGGCGCGGATAATTTTGCAGCCAACTTGGGTGTGAAAGAGTGTGAGCGGATGTGGGTGTGTGGAGGTTTAGGCGACGAGGAAGAGGAGGAAGGGGGAGCAGAAGGGGGAGCAGCGGGAGCACTTTCGTCGATCGCGGGGGCAGATATTGATATTGAAACCGTCGGAGTAGTCGAGGCTGCAGACGTATAAGACGTAGCAGATTGTGAGGAATCACTTCTAGCCATTGAAATTGTCGGAAACGGCTGCGGGGATGGAGACATTGACCCGTGGTTAAACCCTCTCTGGAACAACGGCGGAGCGGAGGGTGGAGTTCCGGGAGTCGAGTTTGAATTACTTCGGTTACGGTACTGCGCGATACGCTGCTCCATAGATATGGAGGGGGAGAGGTCCGTCGTCGTTGTTGAAATTTTACTGAGATCATCAGCTGATCTTGACCATCCTCGTTTGGAGATGGCGCGAAGGTCACCAAGGGGGGCTGAACGAAACTGGGGACTGGACGGGCTCGAAGGTTGGCTGGCGTTGAATTGGATGGCGGAGATGTCAAGCGGGTTGGCGTTCCGAGACGAAAGATCCATAACAGATCTGTACCAAAAAAAAAAAAAACCGAACACCGAAAAAAAAAAACAGCAAAAAGAATTTAGAAACAAAGAATTGCGCCTTTTTTTCAAGAATAAATACACACCTGGTACCAATTGCATTCGAGTACGTGTCTAATATCGGTCTCGGGTCTGTAGGACGCGATATTTTATGCTTCCTCCCTGAAGAACTGCTGGCTCTAGGTTCAGCGGAAGAAGCGACGCTTGAAATCTTTGGGTTCGAGGCACTCCTGGTGAACCATTTCGATGGTTTTGAAAGAAAGTTTGTAAAGCCATTTACAGGCGAATTTGAACGGGGAAAACTCTGAGAAGACGTGGCCTGGGTGTGGTCCTGTGGGCTCAGAGTGTCTGAAGTAGACGTTGTGCGCCGCGGGGCCATATTCCAGTCAATTTCTGGTGAATTTTTGAGTGGAAACCGGGTCAGAGAATGGGTTTGGTGGGACGGTACCGGTCAGCGTTGGCTGAGAACATGGGAGTTGAAAGCAAAACGCGTTTGATCGTATTCTCCCCCTTTGTTCGGCAGGTTTCCTTCTTTGGGTTCTCACGTCCTTTGACGCTTTACAGCAGATAAGCTTCCGACCTTGTCTGCACAGCGCCCAATATCCCGATTTACACTATATCTGACTCACTTGCCTTCAAATCCTTGATTTCTTGATCCTTGCTGCTATAAAAATCGCTAACTAAACACCGGTCACCTCCAAGGTCAAAGACGGTCAAAAATCCCCTTTCTTTCTTCAAGTTGAGCTCCTACCGGCCCCGATGTACCTCCACCCAAATTTCGGTTCTGATAAATGAAAAAATAACGACCAAATGTAAAATGTAAAAAGAACTGTCAAAAGACTCGGATCTGCACTTCAGATATTTTCCGTTCGACGTGGCAGAGATAGTGAGATCAAATGCTCTGCACCCTGCCTTTCGTCTTGAGCGAGCTGCAATCTCTGTCAAGTCCGGCAGAAGCACACACGAGGGAGCTCAAACCCTAGTACGGGACACAATCAAGGTATTTCGGCCAAACTTGGCCACATGCACATCATCAAACAAAAAAAAAGTGGTATCATTACAGCCATTTAAAAACTGGCTTACCGTCCCCACTATTCGGCCTTTGAGCTGATAGATGCCAATGTCAAAGAGGGTGCATACATACAGCATACAATCAATCATGAATCATCAGCTAACCCTGCGCTGCCAACTGTGTTTTATTCAATCCCATGAACCCGATAAGCAGTACCTCACGTATGTATAGATAGATATCCTGACAGCTAAGTAACGACTATAGAGTATATATATTCAATCCGGAGATTCCTTGCGCCGAATGTGAATCTAAATCCTAAAGAGAATCTGTTCCAACTGTTCCAGCGTTCCTCCCAAATACACAGTCGGGCTGAAGAAAGTTCCTAGAAGGCATTCAGGCGATACTGAGACACCCGCCGAAACAGATAACAGCAACAGCAACAGCGGCGTCTTACTTTTTTTACTTATCAGGTGCGAGAGGGGTGGCAGTGGATCCAAACAAAGACAGCAGCCCGACTCGAGCGTGGACTACCTTACATTTACATAGCATATATCACGCAGGCATCATGATGATGATCACAATCACCGACGCTTCATTACGACGAGCATGGATACATACACTAGTGACCAATGATTTTATTGACCAATGATTTTTATTATTGGAGAGACATAGATACAGTCAATCCATCATCATTAAGCTGTACGCGAAATCTGGTAAGTGTTCGACACTCCAGTGATCCATCACGTATCATCTACGTCGGATACCTTCGATCAAGATTCATTAACTCAGTCGCCATTTACATACTACATGCACAGGAATCCCTTCATCAGGAAAAATTGAAGTTGCTACGGAAGGTTCCATAACACCCTGTAGCTCGGGTAATCAAATAGTAAAGTCCGGCTTTATCGTGAAGTTTTTGTGCTACGTAGCTCCGTCAGGGACCTATCACCCATTCCGTAACTGCCATTAAAACTACATAGTCTTCCTGTCTACCCGTTCTTTCAGGTTATGGGGCTAATTTAGCCCGAATATTCTCTTATTATGACGCTCAGTTGTTCCACATAAAAAAGGTATAACATAGATTAAAAGAACAAATAGTCATTTAGTGTACATAAACTGATGATCGAAGCAATCCTGTTACTACTACAAGTGCATGCAGAACAATACTACACCCAGACTGCTGTAGTAGACCCCAGAGCGTTGAAAAAATCCATACCTAGAGGCTAAGTTCAGCACATACAAGGAAACTAGGCAGATGGTTAGTACCCATATGTAGTCCATGCCGACTACCGAAACTTACTACTCAAGCCAAACAACAAACAAATAGTTACTGCGAAAAGGTATGAGTTAAGAGACAGAGTGAAGCAATAGCAATGACTTGGAATACACACAGAAGTTCCGAAAAGGTGAGTCAAGAGCCTAAACAGATAGTCAGTCCAAGGCAGAAAACCGCTTGAAAAGGCAATGACAACCCCACTCACTCTGCTACAAAGGTCTATTGTAGATTGCCACTAAGCAATGCACTGCACTGAGTTGAAGAGGAGGAAATCATGAAGAGGAGATGGTAGAGTAGCTGGTGTCACCACTGCCTAGTGTACGGCGTCAAATATCGTTGAACGTTGAGCAGGTGGATGTTGAACAACACGTGCACACTGCGAATTATTTTTTCGGGTTTCATGATCACGTGATTTCAGGCAGGAGGTAAAATAAATGAATTGGCCGTCGACACGTCACTTATAAAATCTCTGGAATGTGCTCGCTGCTAAAAATGCGCTCTTTCACAAAATGTCTGAGCAGTGCTTAGGCAGATTCTTTGGGATGTTTGAGTTGCCAGGATGGATGTCTGAGTTGCCATGAGTTGCCAGGATGGACAGTACCCAAGTACAATATATACCCTCTGTAGTTAACACTGAAGTATTTTGAGGCTACGGGAAATCACTCATATATTCGTCGTTAGTACCTGGGTCTATGGAATTCTAGTGTCCTGCTACATAGGCTACATCCTACTATTCATGCTGTTGTACTTCTAGTTCTATGTTCCGGGGTAGTGGATACACAGGGTGGGATGACAGTAGCGATTTATTTTTTCCTGATGTTCACCTTTCCCATATAGCTTGCTTCGCCCCCAGAGGGCATTTATCTCCCTACATAGATACATATCACGATGTATGTACTTACTGAGCCTACGGGAGCCGTATTACTACTGTTCCCGAGGCGAAGCTATGAAGTACGACACGGAAACATCGCCGCCACAATTATCTAGCATATACGAAAGCGGCGCGCCGACAAGTTCAAAAAAAGTGTGGGTCATCCAATATTGGATACTCGATCTCCCTAATACATAACAAGTACTTATCCAGTAAGCCCGTTCATTAAACGCATCCATGTATGATATTTTCAAATATCATTGGTTGCTCTTCATCGTCGGAAGATTGGTGCTCGGATACCGGATAAATAATACTTATGACCCTATACATGTACTGGCAAGGCGCTCGCTTAATAATTCTTTCAAACTACGGATCTCCTCTCAATGCTTAGGTCTTGTCCCGGATAAAGGGAACGAGACAGAATTTACTTGAGGGAACAAAAATAGCGCCTGGGAGTGTAATAAACTAGCCCACCGCGAGGGTCGAACTCGCAGCCTTCAGATCCCGCCTAAATGTAAGAGTCTGACGCTCTATCCGATTGAGCTAGGCGGGCTGATGGAGGTCAGCTACTCAGTGCAGCTAGGTTAGATCAGAAATGGACTCCGCTCAGTGGTATACTTTGCTCGGGGTATCATGAAGAAACATCAATGATGTATTATGGACTTACCCACAGGAAGTCCTCCGAACAGAGGTCTATATCAACTAAGCACTCCCGATCATGAGAAAAAACGCACCTCAATCCTCGTGGTCTAACTATGTAGTACCCATGTCAAATGTCGTTCAAGTGTCGTCGGGAACGCAGTTCACAGATACAAACTCACATTAAGCAAATTTTGCCATGAAAGATACTCCACTTTTTGGCAGACAACCTTGGGAATTCGAACTGGGACGCAGACACCTTTAACAGGGATTTCTGGCCGCTGTCGGGGTCACTGGCACTGCACAAAAGCTTCGGCGGTAGCTATCCGTAAACAAAACTTTGGGAATACGCTACCGATTGGAATTTCATCATCAATGCTATTGGGGTAGTCCCAGTGGCCCGCGCTATCCAGTGTCTGATCAACACTTGAGCATTAACACGACACGACTTAGACAGATCCCCGGCACTCCACTGACCGGTCGGCGTGTACCGTGTATAGTCTTCACTCGAATCAGGCATACCAAGAAGCATGTGCTGGCAACTTGGATCACTCACTTCTTTTGAGCGCGGATAGCTACCTCAGCACTGTACTCCACCGAGAGAAAATTTTTACTGTTTTAGGAGTTGTGAGCTCGAGAGAGACATAGCTCTATACACTAACAAGCAATCGCCACGCGTTTAGTTCGTGCAAGGCGATCTTGACCGGAGATCCTTTGCTACGATTTAGCGACTCGGTAAAAGAGGCGAGTGGCGAAGTAGACTGAACGATGGTGTAAAAGCTGCTCGATCAGTGTGTAAAACCAGCCTTTGGGGAAATTACAGTCGAGCGGTACCTAAGACAAACGGACGAGATTTCGAGCAATGATGCTGCTCAGATGAGGAGTGATGATACGATCGATACTGGGGGAGAGGGCATCTATAGAGAAAGTACTCCAGCTACATGAATTGCATATCTGCGAGCATTCTACAATATAGCCAAACGGGCGACCGAATCGTCCACTCCTCGAGTGCGCGAAATTTGCCGGGTCTGGTCACTATATTGCACTCAAAGAGTGCACAGAGGAAAGTTGATTTTGTAAATGACTTGAAATCTCAACTGGCTCAACTCATTGTAGGCGAGGAGCAGGATTCCTGCTCCACAACAGACGTCAAAAGAGAGCTCATCCACCTGGACTCGTAGAGTACATCTTATCTTATCTTTGGCCAATAACGACGACACCGGCCCGGGTTTTGGCACTGGACTACCATGTCAAAAACGCCCACGAAAACGAAAACTGGGTCTTCTCTCAATATCGCATCTTCGAATTGGCTAGCTTTGCAAAAGGTATTTGTTTTCTTCCAATAATATATACCCCACACGGGTCTGACCAGAGCTCGAGCAGAAAATTACGACCACGACCAAGAGATCGTCCCTGGATGTTGAAGACTCATCTCGCAAGCGCAGAAAAATCAGCCATGATAGCCAGTATCAGAGAGATGCCAAGGTCTCGACAGGGTTGAGACCCCGCGGGGCGGAGGATCCATCGCTAACTGTCGCTTCTCAGTCCTTTGCTGCAGATACCATGAAAAACGGCGAATCGTTGTCTGCTCTCAGGAAGATGGTTCTGGGTGAAGAAGATGGGGAAGTTGCGGATGATCTGAAGCAGTGAGCTGGATGCCTTTTCTCAGCTCCCTTTTCTGAAGAAAAAATAACCAAAAAAGACCAGGTAAATACCTCGCAATTGACTGCGAGATGGTTGGAATTGGGATCGACGGAAGCGAGTCTTCATTGGCTAGAGTGTCTATCGTCGACTACTATGGTGCTACAATGATGGATGCATATGTAAGACAGCGAGAGAGGGTTGTGGACTACCGGACTCAGTGGAGTGGGATTCGGGAGAAGGATATGGTTGGTGGTTCGTATTATGCAGCGTTCTCAATCTACACGATCCCCTTAATGATCTTATTTGTTAGCAAAGCCATTCAAGGACGTTCAAAAGCGTGTCGCGGAGCTAATAAAAGATAGAATACTTGTTGGGCATGCTGTTCACAACGATCTCAAGGTATTTCTCACTTCCTTCCCCCTTGGACAGTATGCTAAGCCGCGTTTACCCGCACAGGCACTCCTTCTCTCACATCCATGGCCACTCACGCGCGACACTCAATACTTTGCTGGCAAACATAAAGTTGTGAAATCCAAATATGTTGCTCTACGAAATTTGGTCAAGCAGGAATTGGATATCACCATCCAGGGCGGGGAACATTCCAGTGTACGTACTATATCTTTTTTTAGCTCGTTTGCGCTAAAGCTCACTCTTTCCCCTCCCTTACCCAAATTTTTTGCTTCGTTTTTCGTCCATGGCCTTTCCGTCCTTTCCTTGATCTTCACTCCCCCCCCCTCTTATTCCCTCCTGTCGCTGAACTCATCTCATTCAGTTGACGGATGCACGAGCAACGATGGCTGTATATCGAATATACCGAAAGGAGTGGGAGACGGGCAGCGTTAGCTCGCTTACGGCGTCGCTCATGGCTAGAACGCAGCCAAAACAGAAACTCAACAAAGAGAGTGGAAATCCGGACATTGATAGTGAGGCTGTAGCGGGAATTGACGAGAACGAGGGGAGAAATCAGGGTCAGAGACAGAAGAGAAAGAGGGTTAGAGAGGTAGAATCAGATGCGGACATGGTCGATATCGATACAGATGACGAGGTTGAACTCGAAGGAGGTGGCGAATCGAAAGCGAGAGCCAAACCCCAAGCCAAGCTCTCCTTTCCTGGCGGGGGCCGCAAAGGTATCAGCTCGGGCATGACGACCGTCATCACTCGGAGAGGAAAAGGGGGCGGCGACAGAGAGTCAGGATCTCGAAAGGGTGGTGGGGGTGTTGGGCCGAATCGGAATGGTTTCAACCCGAAACCCAAACCGAAACTAACATCAAAATCCTCGTCGTCGTCGGGTCAGGGCCAGTGGTGGACGAAGGTTTGAGGCTTGGAATCTGAATGTGTTGATTGTCGGTATTGTGGGTGTGATATAACTACATCATTGCAAAACATCCATATAAAGTGAATAATGCCTAACGCAGGAAGGCTGCGGTCTGTCATAAGTACGTACTGCTGCATAATCTACTACATCCCAGCATTCATCCCGGTGCGATGCATTCCTTTTTCCACGCTCAGAAGCCCACATCTCAATGATGCCACGGCCTCTTGACGCCTATTGGTAAATATTATCAAAAAATTTTCCCATCGCCCTTTTCAGTCTACTCTCATGTCTCCCTCAATCGACAGCGCGAAATGTGTCCTCGTAACTGGAGCAACTTCTGGTATTGGTCGTGCTCTAGCTCTCGCCATCGCCGCTTTACCAAGTCGACCTAGAGTTGTCGGTGTCGGTAGACGCAAAGATCGTTTGGAAGGACTGAAAGAGGCAGGAATTGAGGCGGAAGAATTTGATATTGATACCGATAGAACGAGCACCCAGCTTTTCGTAGAGACAATGGTTCAAAAGTACCCGGATGTGCGTTCATATCCGATGGATGCTATAACCAGTATCTCATTCAAGTTATACATAGATCGATACGATCATTCTCGGGGCTGGCATCCAACGTGAATTCAACTTCAAGAAGGAAGTTGACCTCGAAAAGATTGCCACTGAAATGCACGTCAATTACATGGCGGTCGTGACGATGATTTCCTTGTTTATGCCTCATCTGTTAGCAAAGGCTGTACATACATGCGGGAATCCTATAGCTGTTTCATAGCGCTGAAATTTATTCTTCATATAGGCAACGGGACAACCTTGCATTATCGCTCCTATCACTTCCGGACTCGCCTACGTCTCCGCCGTATGGGTCCCCAATTACTCGGCATCGAAAGCTGCTCTTCATTCGTTCTGCAACTCACTTCGCGTTCAATTAGAGGATACTGGTATCAGCGTCATCGAGATCAGTCCTCCTTTAGTCGAATCGGAGCTTCATGACGGTATGCCAGAGACAGCTGTCTTTCACTCGAAAATCTCACCACTTATGATCTTCCATTCTATTCCCTGGCAGTTGAAGGAACTACTGAAGCTTTGTCCAAATTCTGGGTTCCGCTCGGTGTATACACAAAAGATACAATCGAGGGGCTTCAGCGTGGCGATAATGTCGTGTGCAGTGGAATGGCAAAGATGGCTTACGAGAAATTCGAGCAGCCCAAGGAACAGATAATTAGTGATATGGCTAAACGCACGATTAACAGGTGCGTATCTTTTTTCCCTTGCTACACTGTTCATTGATAATGATACAATCCCGAAGGAAGTAGAATGCGCCGGTGTACCTCGTCATTGTAGGGAAACTTATTTGAAGTAAATAGCAATAGCGACAGATGTATAATGAACGGAAACAAAGCACATACAGAGTGGATATGATGATAGTTATTCCTCACGATAGCTCCGTCCCATCGAACGCATCGATGCTATTCGTTCGAGGTATCAGAAGCCCTTTCTCTCGAGCAAACTCCGTTGTACGGGTCAGAGAGGCAGGGTCAGAAGGAGGCACGTAAAACTTGTCTACAATGGGTATCTGAAGAAGGTTCATTTTGGGTGTAATCACAACCATGTTGTTTGTTTTGATTTCCATCCAGTCAGCTGCGAAGAAGGCCAGTAAGCAAGAGGAGGAGGAACATGTGTACAGACTCTGCCTCGACATACCTCTCTCGAAAGTAAGGGGTTCACTTGCAATCTTGTGACCGGATGAGTGACTGCAAACCAAGGCGGCGAACCAATCTAGCTTACCATAATGATATTTTCTCGCTTATCAGCCTTAGACATCTTATAATGCCCTCCCCCACCGAATTCACTGAAGGTCGTTCCTGACGAAAACCACTGCAAACCCACCGAGAGGTCAACATGATGTCAACGGGAACAATGTACAGAGAGCGTACTAGAGAGGCTGCTTCATCGGATTTGGAAGATATATACCGGGTTGCGATGACCGTCTCTCCGTCCGTTACGCAAAAGTTCATCAGGCTTGGCTGGTGGAGGGACACATTAAGAAAGCTCATGCAGACGTGTGAAGCGCTATACCTCAGCAATGCCGGCTTCCTCCGCAAATTGATTCAACGAAGCAATTGTTTTGACCATTGCATCGCGTAGCATGGCGGTAGTGAATGATTTCGCACTTGGATCGGGTAGCTAGAAACGGATAGTACGGCGATATGTGGGCCATTATTTTAAGCACGACGATATGGACATACCTTGGACATGAACAGAGCGAACGCCCATTCGGAATCTGCGTCGGGGATAAGCACACGAGTAGGGAAGACAGCAACTTTCTTTACCGGTATTTCCTTGTACTTTGTGGAATGCGACGTCTGGAAGGACCGCCTGTAACCTTCTCTTAACGAGATGGAAGTCGGCAATCGATCCATTATGCATAAACTTGGAACTGATCAATTATTGCGGCGGTTCATAAAAATACGATGTTTACCATCAGCCGTCCATGTATAAACGGGTGACAATTATCGAGCGACAGAGAGCCTGCTGTGGTCGCTCTAACATGCCCACTATAACAGAGTTAGCCGATGGGTCCTGGCAAGGTATAAGGTTGTATATACAAGACAAGAGGCGATTTGATTTTTTCAGCCAATCGGACAAGGTTGATGTTGTTCCAGGCCTAAATGGAAAGGTGAGCATCGGAGACAATGAGGTATTACTTAATATACGCACAGGGGTAATAGAGGTGAATATGCAAGGTTGGTACGACTCCTCGTCGTAAACCGAGTCATACCAGCCTACATTAACATTCCGTCATGACACGGTCAGCGAGTGAGCTTGAGATTGCTTACCCACACCAAACCCATCACCGTTCATTGGTCGACGACGGTCAAGCCGGAGTCGCGAATCAAAAGCCTGGTTAATGATGGAATGAGCTGGTCGAGTGAGAAGCTGTTTGAAATTGGATTGAATAATTTAGTTGAACGTGAGAAATTATGGTCAGTACATGCGACAACTCGACTGGAGAAGTTCCTTTGTAGACTACAAGTCGACACATTTTAGCTGAGGGCTTGTGGGAGCGAGATAGGCGTTGACAAAAGTGGTAGTTAGATGTCAAGCGCGATATGGCGCGACATTGGTATGTCAGGTCTCACGTGACATGACACGTGGCGACTTCAAGATGTTTTTGCTGGTCGACCTGGACCTTTGGCCTGCAAATTTACATCACGGTAAGCTCAGCTTTGAGCATGTTTTATATCCTTTTGATTAACGCTAAACTGAACTGTTAGATGACCGACTCTGTAATTCTTTAACTCGCAGCTTGGAACAGCCTAATCTGTACAGTCGTCTTTGTTCATTCTGTGAGGGCTACGTGCTCGGTGATGCGGAAATGGCAGGAAGGTGAGGGCAATAAGCCCGAACACTGGCGTTGATAGACTAAAGAAGACGACAAAGCGTCCGAGAACATGGCTATATACAAAACTAGAAACTGAAACACGGCATAAAACGGCACGGATGGACCATACCGTGACACTATCCCCCTCAAAAAATGAGCGACGAAGGAGGTCAAAGAAAAACAAGAGAAAGTAAAAGGAAAAAAAATGTAACAAAGGAATTGAAAGTTTGTGCGTAACAATAGTAATAGGTGCACGAGAAATAACATAAATCCAGAAACAGTACTTAAACTGAAATGTGGTGTTAAATTCATAAGTGCGGCGTTGAGTAGACAGTAGCGGGAAGACAAACAAAAGAGACCGGAGCCTGTAATGTATGTTGAACGACTCGTGTACAAATAATCATGATCGTGGAGTAAGACCGTAGCCTATTCTCGACATCATTGTAATCACCTGGGAGTGATAGAGTAAGGGCGTAAACTTGGTAAGAAGTCCTGGAGATAGAAAGAGTTCATGTATATGTGGACATGAAAATGGTACGATGAAGATCCAAGTGGAAACTCTTGTGTTTGAGAGTGATGGCATTGGTAAGGGACTGAAGATGAGTGACCATACTGCTCTGATTGGTATTGAGATCTAGAAGAGCACGGCCCATCTCGACAATGGAGCGAAGGACATCAATATCAGATGCCTGGGGCTGAGGATCTGCCTGGGGATGGGATTCGGGAATGGCCATTTCGCTGGGATCTGGAATATGGCTCATAGTGAAGAATAGGGGCTGAACTGGAGACGAAGAAGCGAAAGCGAAAATGACAGTGATGAAAACTGAAGATGGTATATGATTTGTGAGTCTATCAAACTGTGAGGGCTACGTGCTCGGTGATGCGGAAATGGCAGGAAGGTGAGGGCAATAAGCCCGAACACTGGCGTTGATAGACTAAAGAAGACGACAAAGCGTCCGAGTACATGGCTATATACAAAACTAGAAACTGAAACACGGCATAAAACGGCACGGATGGACCATACCGTGACACATTCGTACTTATATCCCCTGCAGGAGGAAAATATTCATAGCGCTTGGTAGCCCTGCTACCGTTTAAAAAGAAGCACAGAAAAAAACCAGAAAAAAACCCCCGATACCCCACGAAAAACAGCATATGCAAAGATTTCATCCTTCGGGCTCGATCACGCTTATCAGCAGCTGAAGATTACTGCCAGTCCAACCTTCAGAATATGTCAGTTAAAATGAACAAAAAAAACTCTCGACTTGACGTACGTTGTCATCCTCGCACTGGGTCTGTGCGAAATAATCGGTATCGATTCGGAAAGCGGAGGTACAGGATGCCGTTGTACCTGGTATGCAAAGGTGAGAATACACGGAGAAGGAAAGACAAGAAAAGACGACTTACAAGCTTGGCCTTGACCGTCGCAACCATTGAAGTAACTAACCGAAAAGTAGGTTCCAGAAAATGAAGCGATAAAGTAATATCTTCATTCTAAAGCTCACCTGAAGCTAGCGCCGACGTTAAAAGCATGTCTATAGTTCCAATGAATTCAAGCGCTAAGACTCTCAACATAAATTTCATTCGCGACTCACGGTGAAATAAGTGTCACGTCGGTGCTAGATCCCGCCCCTGGACTAGTTGGATTAACCAATGTTATCTCCACTGTCGTGCAGTATTCTCCGTTCAAAAGACAGGTTCCTGTATAATCAATGATTGTAGATTGAACGGAGCGGAAGGAAAAGAACTGGTTATTACGAACCATCATCCAGGTAGCTTGAGAATCCGAGCAGATATCATGAACAAAAAGAAATGTAGGGGATTTGTGCCTTAAAATCAACTCACGCAATGCCTGCTAAGAAGGAACCCGACGAAGTAAAGGAGCTGGTCGTTAGGACCTGACCGCCTTGCACCAATTTAGGCTAAAGCATCACAAGGACGTTTCAGAAAGCAAAGAGTGTCATAATTCCTATAACATACAGTTCCCTTTCCACAGTTGTTCACCAAGTTGATCGTATGAGACTCGCTCCGTAACTTGAGAGGAGCTGCTACAGCCATTCTGGTGAGGAAAAGAGCGAGGACGGAAATGATACTGAAGAAGGGGAGCATGATTTCTAGGTTCTGAATACGGTCTATGGGGGAACAATAGTGGGAGTCGTTCAACGACTTGTGCAGTGAGTCGAAGGGGGGGAAGATACGACCGGCGTAAGGAAGGGTAAAATTTGTCTGGCCCGCGCTTCCTTCGCTTATATGTGCCGTCAAAGTGATTGTCATCGATTAAATAATTTGATGTCGATGACACAATGTACCAGAGTGTGATAAACATTTCGCCCAGCTTTGCTTTGCTCCAAAATAGTTTTTGCGCCCTGCCGGCTGCCGGTTAATGCCGAATGGCAGTACATCCACAATTCGGCATTATTATAATCGGTTCGGCATTCCAGGCTTGTGGCCCGCCCAATTTTGGCGCATCAAAAAAAATCCCGAGCAAGTTGTGAGTCGCAAGCGACAAAAAGGGATTGAGATCCATATTGCCTCATCAGTCAGGGATGTTTTGTCTAATTACAAAACACAAAAACATCAGTCACGGTGGTCCACTGGCAATCTTGCGATAAGATTCGGCCGTAACGGAAACATACCTTCAAAGTATATTGCCATTGAGTCTTTTTGGGATTTACATCGCATTACGAGTCCGAATGGGAGCTGAGCTGGCTCTTTCAGGCGCATTTGAAATAGGCCGAGTACAGATAGCATGCCCTGCACAAGAGTACAAGGGTAAACTATAACGGCTCTCCCAGCACCTGTGAGACTTACCGTATGTTTATTGAATGCCCTTGCTATGGTAGAGCGAGACTACTACAATCAATATAGCCTACCTTTGAATCAATCTGATTCGAAGCGAGTTTCTGATGAACTAACGTCGTTGTGTCGCCGTTTAAAAGCCAGATACGGAGTTTAATACACCCATCAGGTTATAATGCATCAGTATCCGTGTTTAAAAGGGATGGAACTCTGAACATTGGGGAAAAAATCAAAATTTCTCACACATTCGTGACTCTGTTGTCGACTGCAAGTTGGTCCAGAGGAGCCCCCCGATGCCGGGTGACCGTTTAATGCATCGGCGGCTGAAACTGGCCAGGGATGAGCCTACGAGCCGAACTGGATATTGTTTACTCTCCTACGCGTCTTCATCACGTGGTCGTGTCCCATGTGGGATATACATGCGATGACTCTAACAATTGTCAGGACGCCACCAACAGAATTCTGTATTCTCCCGCGAACCTCCCTTGAAGCGAAGTCGAATTCAAAGTCCTATGATCGATCTGCTGCTGCAGTACGGATTGTTCGGCCGACAAAAGAATCCAGGTCGATGAATGAGGCAGCAAGCTGACTGTCAGAAAGCGGATTTTTTTCGGTTTTTTTATTCCGGCCAACCAGTGACCGGTAAAAAAAAGCGATGGACTTATCCGGTGAATCATACCGAATTGAGAAGCGGCCTTCTAACCTCGCTGATATGTCGCCATCAGCTCGGGCACCCTAGACGATCAATATTTTTTGAGAGTTCGAGGATGTATGCATGCCCTTCCTTTCTCCTTTCTCCATCTTTCTCTCGAAGGACTCGGACTCTTCCCTTCGCCACCGACGTCTGTTCTTTGTCACCTGACAAGAATAATGGATAAACTTTTAACCTCGACTGGCGGATCACCGTTCGAAAAAAGCATTTTTAGATATTGCGACCGAGACTGAAGGATCATACGCGCCAACTTCCAACTCTGACTCCAAACCTTCTGGCATGTTTATAAAGTAATTTTAAGCCGGTGCTCAATAATTAGGCTAGATTGAAAGGTACAGGCTATTCTGCAAGCGTCCGATTTTATAATAATGTACATGCGGCAGCAATCAGTCGGTCATGATTTAGTAACCGCCGCGGCTCTGCAAAACGATGTGCGAAGGAATCACTATTAATTTCCGCCATTCACCATTAGAGAAAAACAACGTATGCTTACGGTAACATCATTAATGCTGAGCTACCATCTGGTTGGATATGCAGGATAACAGTTCCCTGAGCACAAATCAAGCGGCAAGGGGGTGAGCGTTGTTGTTCAATGTTGTATAAGATGCTGCAACCGAGGGGGGAGAGGGGGTTATACTCACATCGGCAGTCGTTGAAAACGAACGCACGGTACCTTCTATACGGCCTTGGGCATTAAAAAATGCAACGCGGGTTCCAAGAGCGTAACGATCCATTTTCTTCTGTTTCAAAACCTGTCCTAGTCCTCGATCCTTCGTACACTTTTTAAACCAAAACGCTCTGGCGGCCCGTTCCATCTATCCATGGGTGATTTGCCTCCAAATCCAACCTATCTGCGCAAAACTGCCGTTGAGATCTTCTCCTCCCTTGTTTTTTCGTTCTACGCTTCGCAAGTTCTCGACACACACACACACTGTGCACCATCTGACGTACATAGGCTTACTGTTGAGTTCCTCGACTCGGACTTTAATTCTGTCGACGCCGAGTAAAGAAAGACCTACAGTTGATCGTGACGCATGCTGAGAGGCGAACAAAGAAAACGAGGGTCAGTTCTATCCTTTATACTTTCACACACGCGTCTACGGATTCATCTTTTTCATTCATCTTACATACAGGGCGTATCATATGCCCTTCCGGCTGTTATAGTAATGATCTTCATGCTTTCCCTTTTAGTGAGATCGTCGTTTTCATTATGACAAAATGAATGATTATGTAGTTGGAGCCGTCTATCATCAGCTTGAATGTGTTAATTCGCCCGAGGCAATATTTCCAGCTTTGACATCCGACATATGTGGATTCGAGATGGTCGAGGGAAATGAGTAACAGGCTTTACAAGGTGAAATTGTGTTATCTACAAGAGCCTTCGTTTCCTCAGTTGCGGTCCAGCCGTGGACCCACCATCAATGGTGGCACTCGGGCGAGAAAAGAACTTGCAAGAAGGCAAGGAAATATATTGGCATGACGTACTAAAGGTGGGCAGGCAGCTGTTCGAAACGTGAAAGTAGAGGCTCTCGCAAAAAGAAAAGCCCTTAACCTTAAAAGAAATCGGTCATCAATCAAGACTCGACGTAAGTAATGTATAAAGTTGGAGTCATGACTCGTAAAATTTCGGGGGCTTTGACTCACCTACAAGAAGCCGGATAATTCTCACCTTATAATTTGGATATTCTAAGGATCACCTAAAGCTGACTCGATGTGTGTGCATGTGTGTGTGTGCCCAAAGGATGTAGTACCATACCGTCCATTCGTCCTTTTTAGACTTTTAGTTTCCTGAGTTTTCTGAGCTTCAATATTGTCGGGCTTTCGAACAATTGCCAATCGCAGAAGACTCGGTTGAAAACGCGTGAGAGTTCTGGCTGAATGCCTAGGACAAATCTGATCATGACTCTAAGTTTCTGGAACACTATTGACGCGATAGCATTAGGAGGAGGAGGAGATAAGTTTCCCTCAGGCTGCACGTGCGTCACGGTAATCTTCAGTTGGAGAAAAAACGTGGTTTAAAGGAAGATAGCAAAGGAATTGGTTTCCAACTGACCAAGGAGACGTGCAAAGTCTCGCGATAGCTCCGCCGGTTGGGGATAGGGGTCAGACCGATTTCAAGTTGAAGTCAAGTCGAAGACGGGGAGATACTACTAGATGCTTGTTCAACTTTGCATAATGTCGCGGGGAAAAATGAAGTGCACAGATCATCGTTGGTTCTTTGAAGACGGTCCTAGCTGGTGCTTTGGGGATCTAAAGTTTGGATAAGAAACTGGAGCGGATGGCTACGGATGGACGGAAGGCCCGATAGACGGAAGGCCCGAGGCCTTCGGTGGCCGGCACTTGAGTGCTGACGTGATACGTACTCCGACAATAGCCTCGGGCAACAGCCAAGTTCCACGACGTTACCGCTGCACGTACCCATTCCACATGTCGTAGAAGAAGCCTAACCTACTATGAGCCCAATTTTCGTTCAAAATCCTCGGTCGCATATCGATCCATTGGTGTTAGGCCTCAGTTAGTAGGAATACCTTGTACGTAGACCCTTCTACCTAGAAAAATGAGTGTTGCTTTTATGCATACATTATATTCACCCTCCGAAAGCTTTGCATCAGATAACTTGGAAATGCCTCAACAAATTTATATGGATCCGTCTGGACTACATATGTTCTTTCACACTTTTCGTACTCAAATCACTCCCTGTCGCATGACAACCTGTCTTCCCCAAAGTATGCCGTCGTGAATTGGGTTAGCTGAGCCACAGCCGCGGCTCGGCAGCCTACCATCTGCGGCATTTTCTTCCGCCAATAATCAGCTCAGAACTCAGAGCTCAAGCGCTCAACGTTCAGCACTGATAACTCACATTCAAAGAAACTGGGCTCACGCGTCTCTCGAAAAGCTAGTATGCACGTAATCGGTCAAGTTTCATCTCCGTCGCGCTAAATTTCAGTTCATAATCGCGGTACCACTCTTTGCCCTACAAAACATCAGTATCATCAGAGATGCTAGGTACACATATGCATGTATTTTGTTCCTTTATCGTTAATAATAGCTCTCGCTCACTCAAAGTATGAACACGAGCTGTTGTTGAACAGATACATCAATCTAGACTGAATCCGACTTCGACTCCGAGTCCATGTTCTTACAACATAAGCTACGCATGCGTGGTCGTTCAATTGTTCTTTTATTTTTAATAATATTAGCTCTCTCTCTTCTCTCTCTCTCTCTCTCTCACCGGACAAACGTACAAGCCGCTCAATGTTGAACAGATTACTTTCATCAATCTGCCATTTACAGTTCAACACGCCTCCAGCTTTTCAAGTTAAGCCTGCCGGAATAATCTGCTCACTGGCCCCCAGACAAATCCAGATTTACATACTGTAATTTTCCGTCAAAACCGTGGACCCAAAGCCCATAGAACACTTGACACACATAAGTATGCCAATATATGATTACGATTGCCGCAGGGCACACTGAAGCGTATCGGCACACAGCCTTGTACTGCAAGTTTGGAAACTCACCGTCGGGTCCGGTGGCGAGAGCTGTATAAATGTAGGTAGGTCCGTATATGTATTGAATTGAACAAACGTATTTAAGCGAGGCTGTTCGTTCTGCATACCACTTATGTACGCCCCATCCCATCCCCATCGTCTGTGCGACAACTTGTTTGTGTGAGTTACCTTTCTGGCCCCCGCCTTTCCTGCCTCTACTTATATCTATAAAACAGGAGACACCCCCTCCCGTTCAACCATCATCATGCATTTCAGATCCTTCAGCTTTCGGAAACACAAGAAATCTAAATCAGATCCAACTTCAATGAATCCAATAGCTACCATTGACGAGTCCAAAGAGGAAACTAACAATGAACCACTGACGTTCACTCGTCCAGACCCGTTTTCTCCGCACGGCGCATTACCACCTACGTCTATAGCAAATATTTTGCTCGACCCGAATAATCTGAATGCACTGTATCGAACAGCTGGGACGCCGAAGGTGGTGTCTGAGGATCCTACTACCACTGGTAGCGAGTCCGCTAAAACCGGTACTCCGAGTCGAGAGGATGCTTCATTAGAAGCGTTTGGGTTGACTGATGGGCTCAAAGTCCTGCCATCCGCAGAGTCTGCGTCTCACCACCCGAAGACGTCGATATCGGACTTGGTGTTGAATCCTGTGACGCTGTCAGCGATGTATGATACGAGGGATACTGAAAGGAAAGTTTAGTAGGTGACCTAGTGCTTGGGGTAATGGGAGTATGTTTATACTATATTATCTTATCCTCTAAATAATCTATGTATGTACTTGGCTTTGTTGGAACTTGCCGGTGGTCGAGACTTGGTCGAGAAACATCGGGCCGGGATTTCCCGAGGGCCGGAAAAAAAAAAAAAAAGAAAGTGCCGCGTGGGGTCTCTCTTTCCCGTCATGCTCTCCGCTGTGTCCAGGACTGTAAGCCGTCGTGCTGTAGCTCAGTCAACACGATGTATGGCCAAAAAGTCTACAAATTCTTCGAGGTCTTCAAGTGACACGCCTCCGACCCCTCCTCCTCCTTCAGCAGCAGCAGAGTCCACGTCAAAGTCTGCACCGTCGTCCAGCTCATCTCCCGAGCCTAAAGAAACAACCGGGCTACCAGATTTAACGCGTCCCAGTGTTCTCAGTCTTGACTTTTCACCTCCGGATCCTGCAGAACAAAGAACTGGTGCTTCGTCGAGGGACAAGTTGTCCTCGGCTGATCATCAACGTCGGGCATTTGCCAGAGTTGCTTTTGGCATGTTGGCGCTAGGTGTTGGGATGAACGTGGCTTATATGGGTCGGGAGTGGGATGCGGAAGAGTTGAAAGAGAAAAAACTGGTTCGCTTTTTGGACCCGTTATTCGGGATCACCGTATTTACGCTGATATTTGCTTTTTTAAATTTGTTGTACAGACGCTAGAAAATGCTCCAGCAGGACGTTGGGAGCGGACTGGGGCTCGATATAAGGATATGTTCGATGTACGCTGCCTTTTGTACTCTTCTTTTCTCTTTGTGCTGACTCTGGTTCATGGTAGTACTTTAGCAATCCACCAACGACCGAATTGTTACCTCCACGCGCACCCCCACATCCTCAAGCCCCAATCAAAAATTACACACTCTTAATAGATATTGACGATTTATTAGTTACTTCTACCTGGGATGTGAGTCCTCGGACCTTTGTCCTCGTGTTAGCCTTTTACCTCACGGCCTGAACCACCCGTTGTTCCGCAGCGTCAACACGGCTGGAGAACAGCCAAACGACCTGGAGCGGACTATTTCCTAGCTTACATATCCCAATTCTATGAATTGGTGGTGTTCACGACACAATATTCTTATGTGCGGTCAACGTCCATGATCTCTCTGTTTTCGTTCTGAGTTTTAATTTGTATTGCTCCAGACGGCTCATCCAGTTTTGGATAAACTCGACCGGTATAATTTCTACATCGAACATCGTTTGACTAGGGAACATACGAGGGCTGTTAATGGACAACCGGTCAAGGTATGTCGATGTTCTTTTTTTTTTTTTCTGTCCGTCGAACGGATTTCTTACAATTTTCGGGTGTGTAGGACCTGTCGTTCTTGAACCGCGACCTGTCCAAAGTGATCGTGCTCGATACGGACATTGACCACGTATCCCTACATCCCGAAAACGCTGTCATTATACCGAAGTGGAAAGGTGATCCGAAGGATAATGGGCTTGTTGCGATTATTCCGTTCTTGGAATGTAAGTTGTATTTGATTCCTTTTACGCGTAATGAGCGCTGATTAGATCCCCTCTCCTCCTCTTCTATCTATTCATGTTTTTTTAGCAATCGCCATCTACAAGCCCTCAGACGTACGACCGATCGTGAGTGTGTACCATGGAAAAGATATATCGACAGAGTACGCGAAACTCGAGGCGGAGGGAAAGCAGAAACATATAGAGAACTGGAAGCAGAATAAGGGATCGAGGAGTAATTCCTTTGGAAGTTTCTTTGGAGTTTCTGTGAGTTGGGATGTTTTCGCTTTTTTTGTCGCTTTTTTTTTTCCTTCCAGCTGGAGGAGATGGGTTTGCTGATTCTTACTTGTTTTTCAAATTCCTATCCATGCTCCCCCTCCTCCTTCCTTCCTCCCTCCTGCACCATCTACCATAATATCACTCGCAACACTCATACAGTCCCGCTCAACACACAACGCCCCACCCACATACCTCGAACAAAAACGAAAAGAAGCACAACAGCAATACCTAGACGAGCAAGCCCAAATCGCGAAGAACAAGGATTACCTCGAATCGCTACTTGAGCATGAGCAGGCTGTGTTGGCTGCTTCTCAGCCTAACAATGTGTGGGAGGCCATTGAGGCGTTCAAGGGGAATCCGAAGCAGGTGGATTTAGAGAGTGTGACTTTGCCGCCGATGCCTGCGCCTCCGCCTGGGATGGTTGTTAATGCTCCGCCTGTGCCTTCATCGCCTGCGCCGACATCAACATCGACACAGCAGCAGCAGGGGTCGACATCTGCGGCGACGTCGAAGTAGGGTGCGCAGGAGCAGGAGCAGGAGATGAAGGTGCAGGAGCGGGTGAGTGCGGTTGAGCTTCCTAGGTAGGAGTCGAGGAAGAGGAGGACACGTTGAGTCCTTTTCGTTCGGAGGAGTGGGAGGAGCGGTCCGGTCTTGTGATCAAAAAAGAAATCTATTGCTTCGGGTCATTTTTTTCGTCTGCTTCTTCAACTTATACGACTACCAATGTTTGTTTCTGCTTTAGAATTTGGTTCATAAGCATCAACCGTCATATACTTAACCACTTATGGTAATAACACGTCTCACACTCATAGGAACTCGATTGACTGGCTCGTTCGTGATAACTTATGGCGGTGTACCGGGTACCTGGGGGGTTATTCATTCGAGAATTTGGAGCCCGTACAAAGATATAGGTACGAACAGCTCTGTTACTGTAGTACTATATGTAAACACTCGTTTTCCCATGTAGTATTGGCAAGTATATCTATGTATTTATCGCGGCAAGCGGTCCGAAGTCTTGTTGGGTGATTCTCTGAATACAGTACTTAGGTCTTCGGGTACATAGTACATACGTCCTTCGGATCCATTCGCTAGAGAATTTGGCCGTTGTCACTACTATAGTACAGACTGTGGTCCTGACTCCTCGGTTGTGCACTCGAACATATCGTTATATAAGGCTCAGTAGCCAGCGTGAAGCAGTGTAGCTGCACATGTCACACTGCCAAGCCTGCAAGCCCGCAAGTAACTAACTTCGAAGAGGGGAGGGGAGGGGGAGGGGGGTAGTATAGTAAGTGCATAACTCTATACCCAAAAAAAACGTGTAAAAGATCAGATGGGCTGTGACTGACATTTTGAGGGTTGCGAAAAAAAAAAAACAAAGGGAAAAGATTCTTTCCATACGAGAGCCTGTTTTTTTTTTAATAGTAACTTTCGTCTTCTATGTTATATGAAGGATTCCTCTCCCACCAATTATTGATAATGGATTTCTTCTCAAGTATTGAGAAAGGCGATGTTGCAGCGATTGAGGCCTGAGGCCTCAGTGAGGGTCGATTGGCGAAAGTGGTTAGAAACGGTGTAGAAAGTATAATAGGTACGTGGCAACCTTATCATTCAGATACATATTGGTGGACCTGAGAAAACAGCAAGGAGCGGTGGAGAGAGGAGATGGGGAGTATTCATGGATGGTGTAATTGAAGAAAAATCGTGCTTGGAAGAGAGAGAGATTTGACATTCAATCTGACCCTGCGTAAGCGTGAACCAAGAAAAAGCCAACACGTTGTCCCCACCGTACACTTCGCATCTTTTGTTGCTTGAAGTCTGACTTGATAGATTGAAAAGTTTAAAATCCTTTCATCCCCAAGTCCCGCTGGAATACATAGTGGAGTACCGTCTGGGGTCTTGGTGGCCACTGAGTTTGCTTGGCCCTTTCAACGCGTCTCCGTGGTGTTGCGGGAGGCGCAATCGATGGATTGATATTAAACCTTTTATCTTTTTTGTTTTTTTGCAAAGGCAACAGTCAACTTTCCGGTTGTTCCGGTACTTGAACTACATAAGAATTCTCGAGCCTCCCTGGCAGTCGGAAATAGCTGTGGAGAGATTTTACGTGTGTGATAGGGAGAAGAACGTGTTCTCGGCAATCGGTCGGCATCTTAATTGGGTAATTGATATTCCATAAACAAATTCAAACTCCGCACAGGGGGGGAGGAGCGTTTAAAAGCGCGTCTTTTTTTACCCCTGCTTTTCTACATCCTTTCCTCCCGTTTTTTCGTGCAGCTAGTGCATGTACTCGAACCAACTCTGCAGCGTCCACAACTCACACCGCGGTACTAAGCACACTAGTGCCGGTTTTCTGATAGCTTTCTAAAGTACTCGTCCGTTCAAAAATCGCAAAGAACTTCATTATCTATATTCTATCCAATGGCTCCCAACAACACTTACTCTTCTGGCTACAATACCCCCGAGTCCGAAATCGAGGGTCTTTTGCCAGTTCATCCTACCGCCGCTCGCCGTCCTCACGCGATTACGGTGCAGTCGGCAAATACGTCCTACTCGGACGAGTACATTACCGCTAGCTATCAGAACCGCGGTGCTGAAGTTTCGGTTTCGGAAGGCCAGTACATGATCAAACCGACTGTACAGTCTTTCGAATTCCAGACTAGGCGTGCCCCGTCCAAAACTGGGTGTGTATTTTTATGCAACCCCCTTTCTTTTTCTGACGATAATGTTCAAAGTTTAATGATGATTGGTCTCGGTGGAAACAACGGCACCACTCTTTGTGCAACCATCCTCGCCAACCGTCACAACATCGTTTGGCACACGAAACAAGGTATCCAGCAACCCAACTACATCGGATCCCTTCTCAGAGCATCCACCGTTCGTATCGGAAACGACCCTGTCTCTGGGAAGGATGTTCACGTCCCTGTATCCGATGTACTCCCCATGGTACACCCCAACGATCTCGTTCTCGGTGGCTGGGACATCTCCGGCGTTCCTTTGGATAAGGCCATGGATCGCGCGCAGGTTCTGGACTACGACTTGCAGCGCCAAGTTGCGCCCCACATGGCTCTCCTCGGGAAGCCTCTTCCATCCATCTACTACCCCGACTTCATCGCCGCTAACCAGGAAGCTCGGGCTGATAACCTTATCCCCGGCAACGACAAGCAGGCTCACCTCGACCACATCCGGGCTGATATCCGCAAATTCAAGCAGGAGAATGAGCTCGACCGTGTCGTCGTCTTTTGGACCGCCAATACCGAGAGGTATAGCGATATCATTTCCGGTGCCAACGATACCGCGGATAACCTCCTTGCTTCTATCAAATCCTCGCACTCTGAGGTCTCCCCATCTACTCTATTCGCTGTCGCCGCCATCCTCGAGGGTGAGCCCTTCATCAACGGAGCTCCACAGAACACCTTCGTTCCTGGTGTCATCGACCTCGCTGAGCGTCACCAGTCGTTCATCGGAGGTGACGACCTGAAGTCGGGTCAGACTAAGCTTAAATCGGTCCTTGCCGAATTCCTCGTCAACGCCGGAATCAAGCCCCTCTCCATCTCCTCCTACAACCATCTCGGAAACAATGATGGCCGCAACTTGTCCTCCGAGAGACAGTTCAAGAGCAAGGAGATCAGCAAGAGCAGCGTTGTCGACGACATGGTTGATGCCAATCGTTTACTTTACAAGGCTCCGGAGGTTGGGCCCAAGGGGGTTCCCGTTGGCAAAGGCGAGCATCCCGATCATGTCGTTGTCATCAAGTATGTCCCTGCCGTTGGCGACTCGAAGCGCGCCATCGACGAGTACTATTCGGAGATCTTCTGCGGTGGTCGTAATACTATCAATATCTTCAACGAGTGCGAGGTGAATTAATTTTCGGCTTATCTTTTGTCTGTCACCTGCCTCTAACACGTCTTGTGGTGTTTAAGGATTCTTTGCTCGCTACCCCGCTGATTCTCGACCTTGCGATCCTCACTGAGCTTCTTACTCGTGTTAAATATCGCAAGACGTCGACTGGCGAGGCTGCCAAGGAGTTTGCGCCTCTCTACCCTGTTTTGTCTTTGCTGTCGTACATGCTCAAGGCTCCACTTGTCAAACCTGGTGAGTCATTTATTTCGTGGTTGGGGTTTGACATGAATTAACTCATCGTGCGTGCCAGGCACCGACGTCGTCAACAGCTTGAACAGACAACGTAACGCGCTCGAGTCGTTCTTGAAGGCTTGTATTGGGCTGGAGAACAATAGCGATCTGTTGCTCGAGACTAGGATTTGGTAGACTCGATTTTTCCGTTCGCTTGTGCCATGCAGAACGTGCATGTCGAATGTTGGTCCCACATTTGATCAAGGTTTTTTTTCTTCAACTCTTTTCTTTTGTCCTCTTGCCTGCAACCGTCTCCTGTTCCCGTTTGAAAATAAAAAATGTAGTAAAAAATTATTTTTCTTTTTCTTTTCTTTCGTTTTTGTCATTGCGATTCGTGTTTTATACCGTTCGTCGGGTCGCGGGGATACTTTCAACAAGTGTCCCCTTTGTTTTTACATAGAAGTAATTTTTTCTTTTGAACTGTGAATAAAGTTGTTTGTGCTCTTTTTGTTTCGTGCCGCGATGAACACGGGGTTAAGTATTATAGGTTTTCGGCAAGCCGGAAATTTACTACGTAACAGTTTGGGTGTTGGATCTTTAGAGCTTGCCAGTGTTCGCCTCCGAACTCCACGACTTGTAATTCCCGTCCACGTCAGGATCCTCCTGGGCATACATCTTCCCCCGAACGTTCACCCAGCTCTTACTTTGTACAATGAACCGGCGAGGTCAACTTGAAGGCCCACAGCGATACTATGCTTCAGAACATTATCTCCTCCCTGCGGACATGAATGAGTCGGCAAGGTCAGTAGCTCTCAGCCCCTGTGAACTTATATAACACTTATGAAGGATTATATATTATGATGAAGGCTGGACGCTCAGCATCGGTCAATTGTCAGAGCCTTTGAGAACAGGCTTTCCCTGATCCCGATGACAAACTTCAAAACTGGCGACCGCGTCTTGGAAAGTGCGGCAGGAACTGGTAAGAAAAAAAGAAACGATTTAACATAACCGTGACGGTGCCAAGGTTAATTCTTATTCTAGGTATCTGGGCAATTGACTTTTTCGAAACCAATGCAAACAAGGGTGTTATACTTGATATTGAATGCACCGATCTCTCCGACCGCCAGTTCCACAAACTCCAAGGACACCCGAACATTCATTATTCTCTTCATTCAGTGACGGATTTCCCAGCGGAGTGGACCGACAGATTCGCGTACATACACCAGCGCTTTCTGGTAGTCGCGCTGAATGAATCACTGTGGCAACAAGCTGTCAACGAAATGTTCCGAACACTCTCACCCGGCGGATGGCTCGAACTAGTAGAAATGGATCTAAAAAATTGGTTGTTCAATGTCGGTCCGTACTCGAAGAAGATACATTCTTTGATGTTCGCCCTCTATGCAGAAAAGGGAATCGTTATCGATTTACCAGCTTATCTTCCTCCGCTCCTGGAGAAAGCTGGTTTCGTGGATATTCAATGTGAAGCTCGAGCTCTGCCTATAGGAAGCTTACCGGATAAAGCATATCGCAGTGAAGAGTTTGGGGCGGGATGTCGTGGTTTGATGGGACCGTTATTGGAATATGGTTTGATTGAGACGGAGGAGGAGTATGAGAATATGGTACAGGAATCTGTGCGAGAGTGGGATAGCTCGAACGAGGCGAGCCTCGCATGCTTTACTGTTATAGCTAGGAAGCCGTATTAATGGCTGATCGAGATCATCGATCAACGACCAGCCTGAGGGATCGTTAATTTCTGAACTCATGTCAGCGGCCGGATAGTCAGACTGCCCGTTAAAGCCGAAAATCTCGGCAAAAACCCAATCGCGGCAGGTCTATGCCGTACTCTTCTGCTGAAAACCACCGGTACAAAGTGAGAGGGAAAGCAACTTAGTCACTGATGCTCTCTCATGAAGGCTCCGAAAGTGATTCCTAATTTGTAGCTCAAGCCAAACCTATGTAGATACTAGATACTCCAATCAACAGGAACTTGTGAGATTGGGCCGTCGCAAGAGAAGCTCGCGCGGCAGGTATGAGTCCGCATTAGAGAGTTGGGTACTGTTAGGGTTAGGCCTTCGGCCTAACTCTAACACTACTATAGTATCCTGGCTTATGGACGTGTACAGAGTGAGAACGCTCGGAGGATGAGCGGATATGGGAAGGAAAGAGAACCGAGCAAAGCTGTCGGCTGACAGCGAGGTCATGCGGATTTGTGCATACAAAGAAGCAGGGTGGAGCGGAATATCAAAAGCACAAATCCCCATTTGACAACTATTACTAAATACGGAGAAACCATCGTCGCCACAAGGACGAACCTACACTCTGTTCCGGACTTGTAAAAGGGGGGGTAAAAAAGCTCACTATTGAGCACCATGTGAGATATGTGAGAGAGATAAAGCCTTAAAGGACACAAGAAAAACAGGCTGTGACAGTACTTGTCCTATAAAAAAAAGAGGCCACAAAAGAAAGGTAGCTATCATGTGGCCAAGCTACCAATAATGTTGTGAGGGCAGTCGGCGGGGTGATGTTCTGTTCAGGAGTCATGACCAGATCCGATACTCTGATTCCATAGACCTGTGATGTTTCTTTTGCGCTTCAGTGGTTGCCCTTGGGTCATTGCGTTTGAAGTACGACTCGCTGTTGTCTCACGTGCTATCATAAGTATCTGCTCATTTGTAAAATTTGGCCTGTTCAATTGATATATTTTTTACTGTCGGAACTAGCTCAGGTCATCATTTTCCGCTAGAGGGATGGCCAGTTTTTAGGGGTCAGACGGTAAAAAATTGGATTGGTCGAGAACGACTCCTTGAATTGTTTTTGTAGAAACCTACTTACATAAATTGGTGCATGAAATACATAAAAGATTGCTCCCCTGTACATAATGACTAATAGATAAAAGTGGGTTTAAAAGATTGATTGTCTTTAGCTGTACGACCTTGGCGAGGTTGTCACGATGAACACGGGTTTATGTACTCGAGTAGGGGGCTGGTATACAGCAAACTGCTAAAACGTCCCAGAATCTCACCACAAATGGACGAACTTTTATGGACTTTTCCACGATGTGCTCGCACTACTTCGTTTTCGACAAGTTTCACTTTGTTAGCTCAATTGCGAGTGTCAGTACTAGTGCGGTGAAAGCTAGGGAGGCCTGGTCTACTCACGAAGCAGTGCTCACGTCCTTAAAAAAAGATCATGTTGCTGTACACTCGTCACTCAAATAAACTCAGAACAAGAAGAAAATGGGCTGGTTTTACACGAGAGCCGGGGATGGCTGCCAGCCGTAACCCGACTGACCCCCACCGGGTTCGATGAGTATGTAGTATGTAATATGTAATATCCAATATAGTAGAGTACATAATACAAAGAGCAGGAAAGTTCCCCGTCCCCCTCAAGGCTCCTCCTGGTCTCACACACACATTTTCCCCCCAACGTTCATAGCGCCAAGAAATTCTCTCATTTTCTCCAATGAACCGGCAGGGTCAACGCCCACAGCGATACTATGCTTCCGAACGATATCTCCTTCCTGCGGACGCGGATGAGTCGGCAAGGTCAGTAGCTCTCAGCCCTGTGAACTTATATAACACTTATGAAGGATTATATACTATGATGAAGGCTGGACGCTCAGCATCGGTCAATTGTCAGAGCCTTTGAGAACAGGCTTTCCCTGATCCCGATGACAAACTTCAAAACTGGCGACCGCGTATTGGAAAGTGCGGCAGGAACTGGTAAGAAAAAGAAACGTCTTCAACTGACTGTACCAAGGTTAATTCTTATTTTAGGTATCTGGGCAATTGACTTCTTCGAAAGGAATGCAAACAACGGCATCATACTTGATATTGAATGCACCGATCTCTCCGACCGCCAGTTCCAGAAACTCAAAGGACACCCGAACATTCATTATTCCCTTCATTCAGTGACGGATTTCCCATTGGAGTGGACCGACAGATTTGCGTACATACACCAACGCTTTCTGGTAGTCGCGCTGAATGAATCACTCTGGCAGCAAGCTGTCAACGAACTTTTTCGAACACTCTCACCCGGCGGATGGCTAGAACTAGTGGAATCGGATCTGAAGAATTATCGATTCGATATCGGTCCATACTCGAAAAAGGCGCATTCTTTGATGTTTGCCATCTATGCAGAAAAGGGAGTCGTCCTCGATTTGCCAGCTTATCTTCCTCTGCTTTTGCAGAAAGCTGGTTTCGTGGATATTCAATGTGAAGCTCGACCTTTGCCTATAGGAAGCTTACCGGATACAGGATATCGCAGTGAAGAGTGGGGAGCGGCATGTCGTGGTTTGATGAGACCGGTATTGGAATATGGTTTGATTGAGACGGAAGAGGAGTACGAGAGTGTGGTACAGGAATCTGTGCGAGAGTGGGATAGCTCGAGCGAGGCGATCCTCGTATGCTTTACTGTTATAGCTAGGAAGCCGTATTGATGGCTGATCAACTATGAAATGCCATCGGATCTTGATTGAAACCAGCGAAGAAAAGAAAGAGAAAAAATTCCTCAATTCATGTCAGCGGCCCGATAGAGCGGAGAATCTCGGCAAAATTGTCTGCTGAAGGGAAAACCCGCTGGAGAAAAGTGTGAGAGAGAGCGACTTAGTCACTAATGCTCTCTCATGAGGGCCCCGAAATGGATGCCCAATAGTCGCTCGAGCCAATTTAAACACTATGTAGATACATGAATCCGGTCAACAGGAAAAGGGGAAGAGTAGGGTATGAGGTACAAAGGGTAAAGAAGCTCGCTATTGAGCGCCTTGTGAAATATGTGTGAGAGAGACAAAGGAGATAAGAAAAAAGGCTGCGATGGCAGTATTTGTCCTATAAAGAAAGAGGCCACGAAAGAAAGGTGGCTACCATGTGGCATGCCAAAATGTGAGACCGCGGTCAATCGGTCAAGTTGCTTTGACCGGTCCATCAAAAAGACAGCGAATGAAGGTGAAATCACAATACCCCCCATCCATGCATTCACGCCGGCTTCAGACCTCCAACTTGGGATTTCCGTATAGCGTTGCAAAAACTGGAAAAGTACTACTAGACTCGCTAAAAGCGACAAGCGGATGTTAGGTAAGGCCGAAAATCAACACGCAACAGTCTGGGGCTTGGTATTTGCCTCCGAAGACCCATGTTATTGGCATAGGGAAATCGACTGACTGCGAGCCGTTGCGCCAGAAAATCTGAGCACTACCTAATCTAGTCACAGTGGTCAGTTCGGTGGATGAGAAACCCAGGACGTAACCTTTCCCTTATGAATATTTGAATGTCGTTTTCTAAGGCATTTTTAGCGCCGCAAAAACTGGGAAAGTACTAGAGTCGCTACAAACTGCGATACTATGCTTCAGAACATTATCTCCTCCCTGCGGACGTGGATGAGTCGGCAAGGTCAGTAGCTCTCAGCCTTGTGAACCTACATAACACTCAGGCTTATGAAGGAAGGCTGGACGCTCAGCATCGGTCAATTTTCAGAGCCTTTGAGAACAGGCTTTGCCTAATCCCGATGACAAATTTCAAAACTGGGGATCGCGTCTTGGAAAGTGCGGCAGGAACTGGTAATAAAAACGTTTCAGCGGTACCAAAAAATTGGATACTGAGACTGGTGAATTCTTATGTAGGTATCTGGGCAATTGACTTCTTCGAAAGCAATGCAAACAACGGCATTATACTTGATATCGAATGTACTGATCTCTCCGACCGCCAGTTCCACAAACTCGAAGGAGGCCATCCCCCAAACATTCGTTTCTCCCTTCATTGAGTCAGTGACAGATTTCCCAGCGGAGTGGACCGAAAGCTTTGCGTATATACATCAGCGCTTTCTGGCGCTCGCGCTGAATGAATCACTCTGGCAGCAAACTGTCAACGAAATTTTTCGAACACTCCCACCCGGCGGATGGCTAGAGCTAGTGGAATCGGATCTGAAGATTCCCGATTCGATATCGGTCCATACTCGAAAAAGATGCATTCTTTTTAATGTCCGCCATCTATGCAGAAAAGGGAATCGTCGTCGATTTACCAGCTTATCTTCCTCCGCTCCTGGAGAAAGCTGTTTCCATGGATATTCAGTGTGAAGCTCAACCTCTGCCTATAGGAAGCTTACAGGATAAAGCATATCGCAGTGAAGAATTTGGGGCGGGATGTCGTGGTTTGATGGGTCCGCTATTGGAGTATGGTTTGATTGAGACGGGAGAGGAATATGAGAGTATCTTACAGGAATCTGTGCGAGAGTGGGATAGCTCGAGCGAGGCGAGCCTTGCATGCTTTACCGTTATAGCTAGGAAGCCGTAATAACTTTGAACGCGGGCAATTCAATCACGGCTGCTGTAGGTTGAGGGCCGACCGTGGCAATTTTTCCAAATAATAGCTTACACTGGCTAGTTCAGAATTTTCCCTGAACGGCCCCTCTCTGCGAAGGTGGATGGAGAATGCCCCCCTTCTACCCGTCGACCAGGGATATCCTCTCGTTTCCCATTAGCCGAGTATCAGCTCTTTCCACCACTGATATTTCCCGCTACAGCTCTGAGCTGGAGAAGCCAGAGAAGATCTGAATGTTGCAGGATTCATGCAACGATCTAAATTCTTGTCCTTGCTGCGTCCAACTCTGTCGGGGCGATATCTTCTTCGTAAGGTTGCCGGAGTTCGAGGCTACGAAGTCAGTTTCGAAGACCGTCTTTTGAGCTTGGCAAACACGCGGCTTCGGTTTCGGGGATTGTGAAAGAAAGCCCACCTTTCCCGCACACCGATGATCCAGCAGAGTGGTGCTACGACTCATGTAACCACAGCTGACCATTGCTGATCCCAATAGCTCCCATTGCCCTTTGGCACAGCCGCCGCTACCGAGTGAATCAGGGGTATTTTTGTTTCCTACGGGGAGCTCAGAGTAGTTATTAAGAGCGTTCGTCGCATACCTATCCTATCCTATCCTATCCTTGATGAATTGTGATACCAAGTAACTCACCCCTGCGCGAAGTGGGTATCTTGAGTGCTCAAGAAATTTTTCGAACACGGACCTCAAAGGATTGGCAGTGTCAGCGGTAACGAGAGAGAGTCTCGTGCTTGAGAGTGCCCGAATAGTAACCATGGATTTGGAAACAAAAGTCCGTTACGCTCATAGTTGGTCCTATCCGTCCCAACAAAGTACTTCCCTCTGGTCCAAGTGAGGCTATGCGCTCATAGCTTCCTTGGCTCTAGTCCTTCCGTACTGTCCGTTCCACAAAGTATTTGCTATATGGGGTTGAGTACGTGTCAGAATATAGGCTGATTCAATACTAGTACTAAATTTTGATACGGCACTTGGGCGCGAAATGAAAATCGCGAGGAGCGACACATTGGATTAGCTCTGAAAAGGTCATTTCTGGTATGGAATTCATGTATTTCCTAGAATATAGTGTTCGCAGGAAGTAGTGTGGCGAATCAGGCGACAGTGGAGGTTGGCAACTAAGGAAACACGGCACGCCGGGTGCCGAGAAACCAAGCAAGCGCAAGCAGAATACCAAATGACGTAAAGTAAAGTTACTCCGACGAGTCGATACTTGATACTACTGCACTCTTGATGCTTCTTTGGCTACTTATGAGCAGACGTATCATGATCTCATCTACGTTCTCAAGGGTTCCATATTTGCTCAGTTTCGCGGTTTCGCCCCACGATGTCTATTATCAACGGTCTTGAAGTCCGGAGGAGGATGACCGCCAACCGACGCGTAGAAAACTTCAATCGCGGTCCCAAGCTATTTATTCTGCTACTTGGATTTTTCCGGTCACCTATTGGTAGATCTAGAATATTATATTGGGCGGTAGTAGGCTATCGCTTTGTCTTTCCATTTTTTTGTCCAATTCTGCGCGTTGGACAGTTACCAGTATAATATATTCAACGTATCCAAGAAAATCGCAAACTTGAAGATTCTTTTCCAAATTTTGAGCGAGTCCACTCACCATGAGAATTCGCCTGATGCAAATGTCTGCAGAATCGAGATACGAGATATACTTATAGTGGCGGGCCCATTTGTTCTCTGTCGTATTCAGAGCTCGTATCTTCTTTGTTTGATTGAGCCACTACTATAGAACCCCCGCCGATCGTACTTACGCTGATCTTACTTATTCTTCTGGATCTCCGCGGCGGCGATATTGTGCAGATTTGAAGGTTGTGAAGGTTGATTTTTTGGTTAGTATTCCATGCTACCAAGTCCCCACAACCGGCCGTGCTAAAGCTTACTGCTAATGCGTACATTCCTGGAGCCTGAGTGATTGAAGATTTGGAAATTAGGGTTACCTTACTGGCACTGAGTACATGCAGCGATTTTGAATCTAGTTCGAGTACCGATGAGAACGGCTTCACTGTTAGTTTCTTGGCCTCAAAGTAGAGCCAGAGGCAGTGGACGTGTTGTGCCAAGATGTTGAGGTACTCAAAAAAGAAGCAATTTGGTGGGTATCAAGCGAAGGCAAAACAATATGGTACATTGGCATCATCCCAAGCCATTGAAAAGCTGTACAGATTGAACCTCTCGGTCACCCTGAGTCGGTCTCTGGAAGTAATTTCACTGACGACATGATCATGCCAGTGGTTTATATTGAATGTTTAGAGTGAAGCTTGCTTGAGCGATTTTCCACTGCCTCATAGAGTACCCAAATCCATGACCCTTGGATATTACTACTGGCGGCGAACGGGCGAAAATGCCAATCACACTGATGCAAAAGAGAGCGGGAGTTTCGAGACTACGAAGATACGAATATGATAGGGGAGCACTACGAGGTCAGGAACATTGTGATTGAGACTACAGTTTACAATTGGAGGTCACATGCAAGATTTTAACTGGAGGAGATTTCCACCGTACTAGTGCTGATGCAACTTGAATGCTACATTAAGAAGGATACCGTAACGTCGGGATAGATTCTGTGAACGCGGGGAAATACATGGATCGCAAGGGTCAGATTAAGCGCCATCTATAAACATTCCTCCTCTTTCCACCAGAGAGTGGGGTTAACGAAGGGTTGCATCCCGTAGCACACCTTAGAACCGGTGTTTCTGTCTAAAGACCGTCTGGCAATAGAATCCCTCGTTCTTCCTTCTTCCACGGTCCTTCCGATAACAATTATTGCAATGCAAAGGATAGGAACGGCAGGAACGTCGGGACAATGGGCGCGGGATAATCATATGTAGGCGGTACTAACCTCTAAGGGTATAATAATTGATTGATAAAGAATGGCGCTTCCCGCTTGCTGCGGTGGCTAAAAACTTCCGTGTGACTGCAATGCTTTCCTATGATTGTCACCGGCTCGAAGATCGTCTTCTGACTATGAGGCCTCTGGCCTAGCTTTTGACAAACCCAAGCCCATTGAAGCCTGGTCAATAGGACTTATACTTCCCGTCTATCGAATTCACCAGTGCCGCGATAAAATGTTCTCTTCAAACACGTTCCACGGACGGGCAAGCGTTTAGAATATATGTACTAGACTCAAACTCAGGCTCGAAATTATCTCGGCAACTCTTCCAAGGCATGAGTCTCCGATATACTAGTCTCGAAAAGAACAAGAGGGCCTTTCCAGAACCTATAAAAGTCGAAACTTCCTCAACTGCCAGTAAGTAACATCTCCTCGCACTAACACACTTCGCATTCTCATTTGCATTCTCATTCACAATGACCCAGCGAGACTTCCAGCGATATTATGCATCGGAACAATATCTCCTTCCTGCCGACAAGGTTGAGACCGAAAGGTCAGTAGTCGACTCTCATTCCGCATCGCTCAAGGGCCGCTCACCCTTCGTGAAGGTTAAACATCCAGCACGGAACAATTGTCAAAGCCTTCGGCAATAAACTTTCTCTGATACCCATAGACCTCATCTCTGGTGATCGTGTTTTGGAAAGTGCCGCAGGAACTGGTAAGATCTTCGAAGCCAATTGTTTCGAACGCCCTACTGAAACAAAGAATTGTGCAGGTATCTGGGCACTTGAATTCTTTGAAAGCAACAAAAAGAACGGGGTTTTACTCGATATACAATGCTCTGACATTTCCGACCGCCAATTTCTTGGAAGTCCTTCCCCAAATATTCATTTCTCTCTTCATTCAGTGACGGATTTTCCGGCTGGGTGGAGTGATACATTCACGTTCGCTCATCAGCGGTTCATAGTGGGTGCGTTAACTGAAACGCTCTGGCGTCAAGCCGTCGGCGAGTTGTTTCGCGTACTGTCGCCTGGCGGATGGTTAGAGCTAGTAGAAATGGATCTCCAGAATTGGCTCTTCGATGTCGGACCATCTTCGAACAAGCTCCGGTCTATAATGATGACTCTGTATGCCGAGAGCGGAGTTATCGTCGATTTGCCCGATTACCTTCCTCGTCTCTTGAAGGAAGTGGGCTTCCTGGACGTTCAGTGTGAAGTTCGAGCTGTGCCTTTGGGATCAAAACAAGGATATCGTAGCGAAGAATTTGGGGAGTTATGTCGAGGGTTTACGGGACCAATGCTACGTGCCGGACTGGTCGGAACAGAAGCTGAGTACGAGGATATACTACAGGGATCTGTACAGGAATGGGACTTGAATAGCTTGAGCAAGCCAAGCATCGGGTGTTGCACAATTTTAGCTAGGAAGCCCTGATACTATCGGGTAGAAATTAAATATCGAAAGATGACCGGACACTTAAACTTATCATATGTTATATTCTCTTGCTTTTTTCTCCATGTACATAGCTGTTCCCGACAGATTTGGATAGTTGCGCTCTCTAACTTATTGATGAACACATTATTGAGACTACGAGATTGCAGTGGTCTTGATCCGGCCGACCTAAATATGTGGCCAAAACGCGGAGCCTGAACCGATAATATCATTCTGCCTTACTATGTGCGTCCGGACTCGGACAAACAAATCCCTGATTCAACCAAAAGGCATAAAGAGTAACGAACCTTTTGTAGTGTAGCACGCTAGTAAGAGATTCTACCATGCCAATTCCGGACAGGCCAAGCCTGTCTATACTAGAAGTCATAGAAAGCTTACAGGGCTTCTTTTCATAACGCCGATCAAGGTGGATGGCGAGTGAAATACATATATTAGTATACGTGATTATTATACTCCACGTGATCAAGAGGGGTCATGTGAATGGCATATGACCGTGACCGTATTCGAAGTCTGGCGCCGAATCCAACTCGAAGAACTGCTTGAATATAACACCTCTGCCCCCTTCTTTTTGCGTTGAGCAGCTGAAACTACGGGCTTGAAGACTGCAAACCTGGAGAGAAGGTAGTTCGCTATACATTTCTTATCCTCTTCGAGCGAGCCGCGGGAAGGTGGGGAGCCAACGGAAATCTTTACAGAACAGCCCTGAATTTTCTCAAACAATCTAATCTGCCTATCATCGATGACCATAGCGCCATACGCAATTTTCAATGTAGGAAGTCTTTCTTTTTAATCGATCTCATGCCCGCCAACTGTTTTACATTGAACTCCCCAGGCGTCCAGATGAAGGAGCCATTCGTGCAACACGAATCAAATCAAATCTGGCTTCATATATGACCTGTCATTGCTGCTAAGAATCACTATAATAGACTGCATTGCGTTCTGACTACACTGTGTATTCAACCACTCCGATGGTATGATTCAAGCTATTGCAAAGAACTTTGGCTGTCGAACCATTCGGGCAGCAAATATAAATGCAGTCCCTACAAAAGACATCACACCCTAGCAAAGAGAACGGTCGAGTGAGCGGTGATCGCGGGTGAATGAACAATTGAACTTAACTCACCGAGAACAGGATCAAGTTCTTAAAATTCTCTTCAGTCTGCTCTCGAATGAACACCCCAGCAATCGGTGTTCCAGCTAACGTCGCGGAAGCCATAAAAGCAAATGTTCCTCCCATTCGCGTGCCGACCTTTTCTATCGGGGATATTTCTGCGACACAAGACTGGTGAAAAAAATAAATAAGACGGGGTCAGTTGTAAGCTTATCGGTTACATACAGGCGCCACGGAGAAGAACGGCCCAGAAAATATTCCGTAGAGGGCTGAAAATGCGATCAAGTTGGCTTGTGAAAAAGACGTATACCACAATGCAAAGATCAGAATGGACGCTATCAACAACGAGACAGAGACAGTGTTGAACCTGACACAATCGACATGTAAATGGTAACCCTGGAATCACATCGTCAAACTGAAAGTACTGACCTTCCAAACTTCATTGCAATCAATCCTGGAAGAATTCTCCCGGGGATCGAGAATGCGCACAGAATCGCAAGGTAATAGCCATTGACGTTCGAACCGGGATTAGCCACTTGCGCCGAGAGGCCAACGTAGAAGAATGGATTGAATACAGCAAAGATCGAGAACCAAAATCCCAAAGCAAGAAGCAGATAACACGGATCCTTGAATGCTGCGAAATCGAACAATCGGGAAATGGGAGGAAAAGGTTTTGTCGGTCTGCGTTGCTTGATTGTGAATGAAGCGATGGTGAAGCAGAAAAGAGTCATAAAAGCAAAGATGCGAATAGTCCAGCCTAGAGGTTACTGCGGTCATGAACTGGAGCTGAACGGAGAATTCTTGGGACGAAAACGCACCGAAGCCGATTTTGGGGATGAGTTTGGCTATCATGATAGGAAAGACGATGCCACCGATACTTCCGCCGATGGCCAGACATCCCATCGCGTACGGTAACTTGGTTCGAAACCAATGAGCTAACAACCCCATCGAAGGAAAGAAACTACCAGCACAATAGTAAGAACGGAGATTCCAAAACCCGAGCATTCCAATCGACTCACCTGAGCGTAGCGCCTAGACTGAAGAGGACGGATTGAGATAAAAACTGTTGATAGATGTGCTGAGGTTTTGTGATGGATAGCATGAACATGGCAAGTGTAACGACGATCCCACTGCCTGGGATGAGGTAGCGAGGACCGATTGAGTCGAACACGGCGCCTGATGTTCCTGCCACTGCAACGAGCACGTAAGGCACCAAACTTCGAAGGAGGCCCCGAACAAGAAAACTCACAAAAGTACATAACAAAGACCTGCACTGCTCCCACCATGGATATGATAGTGGCGGAATAGTTCGTCAAGTACTCTTCGTTGTAAAAATCTGCAAACGCGCCATACGCGTTGACCATTCTTTTTGATTTGAAAACAAAAAAAAAAAGGGTGAGCCCATCAGCGATAATCGTTATAGATGTTTGACAATTGAATACGCGTAACATACCCAAAAGTTCCAAACGCGACTAACGTGGTTCCAAACACTGTACTCCAAGCTTCCCTTCCTCCGTCTGGCGGCCCGTAGGGATTAGATTCCACAACCGGGGCCTTCATGTCTCCCCCCTCGACATCGTTCACTAGGGTCTGGACTATGTCGGACTTTTCCTGTTTTCCATTTTCACGTAGAGGAGCCATGTGGATGCTCCCGGAATCGGAAGAAGCGCTGGCAGTCATGAATTGTAATCAGGGAGGGGATTGAGCGGTCATCGAAAGAACAGGACCCTTTGGCTTTATAAATGTATGTTGGGTCCGATGTTTGTGCGGAACGAAAAGAAATTAAACTTTCTATACCTTGCCCTAATTATGTACAGTAAGCAGTATTCGAGGCGCTAATGAAAGAAAAAAGTCTTTTTGGGGTAAGCGAGTAGGGTCGAATCAAGGTAAAACATTGAAGCTCCCAGCCTGAAGGGGTAAAAAGGCTAGAGCTATTTAACCGAAAAAAAAACAGGAAAATAGAGTAACAGAGAAACACGCACAGGCTGTAGAGTACAGCAAATCCTTTGCAATTGGACTTCCTCCCGGTGCTCTCGGTAATCTTAGCCTCGCCCTGCCGGCTATCACTCGTAATCAATCATTCTCCAAGGCCCTGGGCGTGGGCGTCCTTCTTCAGTTTATCATATGACCGCTCAATCGGCCAAGTATGATAAAGTTCAGAAAAAACTCGGAATCAGCAAGCTCAAACGTTCTTTGACCGTATCCTCTCTATGAACAGTTGATGGGTGGGGTGTTCCACAGAGCTGAGAGAAAAGAGAGAGAGAGCTCGAGGGAGTCACCACATGTTTCACTAGCTTTGATCCTTATCAAGTCGAAAATTGATCGTGGCGCCTTTTTGGGGTTTTTGGATGTTCGTGTTCTACCAGCAAGATACCTGTCAACTTTCAACATGAAATCCTATGGTTCGTTGATGAGAATACGCACACAATCTGGGCGACTGGGTCACCTGGATATCGAGGCTCACTGCAGCTGGTCGAAGCGGATTCCACCCGGGATCTTGGGGCGGGGGGGCGATGCGTGCGTTCCGATGAAGCTACGGACATTTACCAAGTTCTCAACCTGATTTGGGGGTGACCCTGGCCCGTTCATTTTAGGACGAGTCTAGAGTATCACATACGAACTTCCGACAAGTGCTAGAGCTGAGAAAACGCCACAAGAGCTGCCAGCATCGCTCAAGTTAGCGTTCGGACAGTGGGCGGGAGATGAGAGTCCGAAGTCACGGGACTGTGTGACTGGGATTATCTTATCGATCGCTTTTTGTGGGCGTGACTGTTTTTTGATTCTCGCCCATGAACAATCTCATGCAGCAAGCAGCTGCACACGCTCAATCCAATCCAAGCGAGGAACAAGGAGACGTACGAATGAAACCTATCTCCGGCTGGCAAAGCACAGTGGCTTACATCAGAATATCCAGGTTTCTCTCCTGCAATTCTTGGACCTGCAGCAGGTCAACTGTCTGAACGAAGAGGACGAACACAACTTCAAGTCAATCATCGGTACCAAACAGCTCAACTCTTCCAACTCTTACTTGGAGAGCGACGCCGACGAGCAGCTGTTATTGAACATTGCCGTACGTCACACGGTTCCCTTTTTCTCTGACCTTTTCTCACTCTGTAAATTCCTTTGGAAATAGTTCAACCAAACAGTGCGAGTAAAGTCTATCGTTATCAAGTCCACAGAAATAGCATATGCACCCAAAAAGATCAAACTCTCCGTCAATAAACCCAATCTCGGCTTTGAAGACGTGGCCGACGCAGATGAGCCTGCGGTAGCCCAGATTTTGGTTCTAGACGAAGAAGCGGTCAAGGAAGGAAAGCCTATTCAGCTGAGATTTGTCAGATTTCAAAAGTTGAGCAGTCTACACGTAAGTTCCGTTCAAGTCAGTGGTTATGAAATATGGGGCTAATTCTCGTGCAGATCTTTGTCGAGTCTAATCATGGGAACGAAGATTTCACCAGGATCAACGCCATTGATATTATTGGGGTCCCCGTAGAGTTCGCATCACCATTTTTCTTCTTAATCGTTCTCGTAATGATCTCCCGCATTTTTTCCAGAACCACGAAGGACCTGAGCGGTTTAAGAATGCAGCAGGAACCCTCAGGCTGAAAGAATCAAGCTCAGTTAGTAGCGATGATCTTGGATATGTGTCGTTGCTAGTCTGCTATGGCATTATTCATTCATGCCGACGCGAGCATCTGAGGGTCTCCCACACCGGCTCTAGCTATGCGACAGTATATGCAAGGTGAAGGTGAGGGGATGATGATTGAACTTCGACCCCCTCTCGGACATGAAGAAAGCGCGTCATTTACGAAGCTCGCCAAGGTCTTAGCTCTATCTTTACTAGGTAGGTAGGCATGGCATCAAAGAACATTTCAGTTTCGTGTTCTGCGTCTCTCCAGGTTCTGTCCCCCCTAGCTAAACACTACACTTTTCCAGCTATACTCGTGTCTTCAACTTTAGTTGAACGTAGTTCCCTATCATTTGGAATGTGTATGATGCAAACTTTTGAAGCGCGAATTTCCAGTGCCTATTCCTCACACCGGATCAACAGTCCCATCTTTGATCGACACCCTATAAAGACCGAATATACAACGTCTGACTAGAGGTTCAACAGCCTCTCCATCTTCTGCTAATTCTATAACCACCTGCAATAATTCCCCTCCGTGTAATGCCCGCTTTCACAGCTGCAGGTACCACCAAAGCCCATAGGCTTCCTTCTTTTCACATTCTCAAATCACGAGCAGAGTCAGCACCCCATCGTTCATCCCCCATGTTTATCATTCTTGTTGGCTCTATCATCCTCATCACATTTCCAGCATCCTCGTAGAACTCTTTCTCTGCTATTCAAGGGAGGTTCTGTCCGTCGTCCTTCAGTGCTACCGTCTGCGCAGTACCCACCAACGCTGAAGTCGTTCACTTGACCAAGGCGTTGCAAAAAAATCGGATACCTCAGAGTAGTACGCTCGAATTCAGGGGGTGCTGCAGCGTTTGATCACGTTGTGGGTCCGCTGCTATGACGATGGTTCTATGAGCTAAGATACTATGAGCTCAGAGAGACGAGGGTCTTTTGCAGTGCGAATATACCTACCCTCAGTGATCGTTATCAACGATGGCGTTTTAACCAGAGTCGACGCGGCTCCTCTATCGTCCTCTATGCTATTTCCACCGTCGGGATTATTAATTGCCTCGCCACTTTCACATCTATATCCTCCATCCCTCGTTGTACTGATCACTTATTCGACGTCCAAGACTTCAATTTCCATTGAATCAAGCGCGCGCCGGCCTTCTCGCCGTTTGGCATCTTCAATGAAACGTTTGAGGTGGATGGTAAGCGCTCCCTCCCCTTTATCGCTGTCGAAGGGTTCGTTTTATTCTTGATTCTTTACGCAGTCAGATAGTGGTGTGGTTCGGGCCGTTCCCCTACTTTCCTTGAGTGCACTGGGGACGAGAGGAGGATGGTTGATTTGGTGATGATCATATCATGGAGGACGAGCAACTTTACGCTGCTCGGCTGGAAGGAAGGGGACTCGGATATTCAGCGGGGTAGTGTGGACGTTTGTTACATTCATTTTCTCAGGCATTCCGGTCCTCGACGCAAATGCATTAATCGTATTACTATTACAGAGTCAATCTGAACAGGTTCAAGCTCTGCCATGAATGATTAATTCCGAAGGCGGACGAGCGCGAGGGCCGAGTTCGAGTCCGAGGATGGCGCGCTACAAAGACAGAGGGCAGGATCCTATCTCTCCGAGAGCGCATCTAGATGGAATATCATTAAGAATATTGTTCCAAGAGGAGCTTGCGGGACATACGTTCCGCCCAAAGTAGGGTCCATCGCTTTACAGCAACGATATCCCGGGGGACCTGAAATTAAGAAAGGTGAGCGAGATGTTTCTTCTTTTGCACGACCAGAATGCGGTTAGTACGAACATGAGGGGTTCTGCAATCGTGCATCCTTGTCAGCATGCCACTGCTCGAGCTAAATTATAGGCGACATTTCAACGTTACCTCTGGAGTATTACCTAGAAGAAGAAGATGATGATGAGGAGAATGCCCTCGACTCAAAAACTTGGATTGCTCTTACAATGGTATACAGTGCGAGCGATGGGCTCTGCCAGAACTGATGCGCCAAAGATGAGGGCAGCTACGACGATGGATTTGAGTGAGTACATGGTAAAGCAACGGCGAACTCTGGGGAAAAATTAGTGTCCATTACTTGCAGGTTTAAGTATGTTCGGCTTGAGCCGTAAGGTAAGTATGGACGCAGTGGATTATACAATACTACAATACTACAAGTGTGTCTTATCCGTTCCTTGCAGTGTTTACCTTACCTACTCCCGCAGTTCATTCATCGCATAGGACCATACTCGTTTACAGAATTTTTTACTCAAATGAGTGTCAAAGGTGACGGGATCTTTAGTTGCCGCTCCCTGATAATTGGTATTGACGAGTCTGGCGTTCGGTAAATTTTGGGAGCAAGTGAGCCCTTCAGATGAGTTCTTGACATTATTTCATGGAGAACTTGTTCAGATACGATGAAAAAAGTCCTTCGGTGTGCTGCATCTTAGGCCTATTTCAGTCGACAAGTTCTGGCATGCCGGAGGGCGCGCACTGGTCTGTCCTTATTAGTATCACTTACCATATAATACAACTAACGGCTTAAAGCTCAATCGTGTGCTGAGTATATACTCTACATCCCGCAACTGAACGACATCCCGCAAAGATGCTCCAAAAGGATAATGCTATATGACCTGCCCGCTCATGATTAGTGCACGAAAAGTCCGGTTCGGTCCGGTTCAGAGCAAATTTTTGAGGACCGAGGACCGGACTTTTGGTCCGGTTCAGGAAAATTTGGGACGCCAGGACCGGACCATTGGTCCGCCGGACTTCCGTCCGGTTCAAGTTCAGAACGCGTCCGGACCTGGTCCGGACGTATATTTTTTTCAATATAGAGGACAAAATTCAAAAGCTATCGAAGTAAAGTAAATTAAACATTATATTCGTCATTCAAATCAACATTAGCACATCTCCGGTCGAAGTGAGTTACGTAGTTTAGTACCTGTAAGGATGTCAGAACTCGCCAAGTCCCACTCAAACATACGACGCGTACCATCTGCTGCCCAATGACACAGTAAATTCAGACTATAGTAAATTCAGACTATACGTACGCTTGAAATTGAGCTCCAGGTGTCTCGTTGTGCCTGCAAAATCAGACCAAAACCAGTTAGCAGTGGAGCTCAAAGTCCAAAACCAAGTGAAACCTACTTGAGCCCCAGTTCTACGTTCATAGAAACATGAACCCCTGTGCTACTTCAGGCTTAAGCTAGTGGATACTAAGCGTCCCGAGACATAGTTAGACTTGTTTTCATTGATATTGTGATGATATATATGAATATAAATTTTAACATGTAGCGCCAAGTGCATGACTACAAAGCGTCCGGACGCGTTCGAACGCGTTCTGAACGCGTCCCAAAATTCTTGAATTGACCGGACGCCGAACGGGACTTCAGGTCCGGTCCGGTAAATACCAGGACGTTGAACCGGACTTTCGGTCCCGTCCGAAAAAGTTCAGTCCGGACGCAGGTTCAGGACCGGACTTTTCGTCCACTACTCATGATCAGATGAAACGGATACATGGACGAGGCGAGATACCATAGTAAAATATTATTGTAAGACTCGGAATAACGCGATAGGACCTCCCCTGTATAATCCATATCCTATCCTATCCTTTCAATATCAGCGAACAGTGGCGTTAGTCCCTCCCGGTTCCTAGCTTTCTGGCAGGGGATAACGGTGAGGGATGTCAAGGTTAGAAGTTCAATTGTGTGTTCTTTCAGCAATACTTCTCCCAACTGAGATACGACAAAGTTTGAAGCGGTCAAGCACCACTAGCTGCTATATCAGTTGCGCACCGCCCAATAAAATGAACCTTGAGCACATTTCAGGTGTGGGCCACTTCAAACCATAGTTCACTTTATTCACTCTCGTCGGACTAGAAAGTTTTTTGATCCTGCTATGAATATTAACCGGAATAAAATTCTGCGACGACAGTTCGATTTAGAATGTCTGAAAAGCCCCGAACCCGGGATTGTCACGATGAGGCCATTAGCCGGCAAGCTCGGCGACTCTGCTAGCTCGGCAGCAGCTATGGAGATTTCTCGTCAATAGTGTTCTTGATATCCAGGAAGAGTTTATATACATGGAGTGACTAACTGAGGATGTATAATAATTGGGGGATACGTTGTCACCTACAAACCTGGAACTGGAATGAGGACGTGGGAGGGCGGGGAAGAGGATATCTGCGACGGCTTGGGGCTTTGGTGTGAAGCTTCGGAATTGTTTGGCTGGAGGCATTTGAAATGAGTGAGGCAAGGCTGAGTGGCTTCGGATGAGCGCCACCGGGCCATCATGCTTTTTGTCGCTCTCCAACACCTTTTGCTTTCAAGTCTACAAATGCTCCCCGATAGCTTCTAAAATTCAGCATAACTCTCTCCTGATCATTCTGATAACTGAGTGTGTTTTCATTATAGGGAACAGATATGCTGGAATATGCTGTTCCTGGTCATTTTCTATAAATTTCACACCATGCACGAAAAGTTTACATCGCCCATTCACTTTTCCTCTAATAAAAAACTAAAGAGTCGAAAGAGATTTGCAGTAATACTTAGATATAATACTCAAAAAAAGATTGAGAGCGCGGTGCACGCCCAATCCACGAAAATAAGGCATTTTCAAAAAATGCAACTTCCCTGTTGGGTCAACTTTCCTAACAACATAATATATTCATTTTCTCCGGCATTCCGGTCGTCGACGCAAATGCATAATCGTACTAAAAGGTCAATCTAAACAGCTTCAAGCTCTGCCATAAATGATTAATTCCGAAGGCGGACAAGCCTGAGGTCCGAGTCCGAGTCCGAGGCCGGCGCACTACAAAGCACATGGACCAACCTCTCCGAGGAAGCATCTAGATGAAATACCATTAAGACTGCTGTTCCAAGAGGAGCTTGCGGGACATACGTTCCGCCCAAAGGAGGGTTCACTTCGATCGGTCCACAGCAACGATATCCCGCAGGACCTGAAATCAAGTTGAAGGGTGAGCGAGATGTTTCTTGTTTTTCACGATGCGGTCACCACTACGAACATGAGGGGTTCTGGAATCATCCATCCTAATCAGCATGCCAGTGCTCCAGCTAAATGATAAGGGAAAGTTCAGCGTTACCTCTAGAGTATTACCTAATAGAAGAAGAAGAAATGTGTTCAAGTTCGACTCATAAAATTGGATTGCTCTTACAATGGTATACAGTGCGAGCGATGGGCTCTGCCAGAACTGATGCGCCAAAGATGAGGGCAGCTACGACGATGGATTTGAGTGAGTACATGGTAAAGCAACGGAGAAGTGACTCTGAGGGAAAAATTGTGTCCATTACTTGCAGCTTTAAGTATGTTCAGCTTAAGGTAAGTATGTACGTGGATTATACAATACTACAATACTACTAGCGCGTCTTATCCGTCCCTTGCAGTGTTTACCTTACCTACTCCCGCAGTTCATGCATCGCATAGGACCATACTCGTATACAGAAATTTTTACTCAAATGAGTGTCAAAGGTGACGGGATCTTTAGTTGCCGCTCCCAGATAATTGGTATTGACGGGTTTGGCATTCGGTAAATTCTGGGAGCAAGTGAGCCCTTCAGATGAGTGCTTGACTCCATAATTCCATGGGGAACTTGTTCAGATACGATGAAAAAAGTTCGACAAGTTCTGGCATGTCGGCGGGCGCGCACTCTGTCCTTATTATCACTTGCTGGCATGTAATACAACTAACGGCTTAAATCTCAATCGTGTGCTGAGTACATCAATCCCGCAACTGAAGGATGCTCTAAAAAGATAATGCTATGCCATGACCTGCCGCTCAGATGAAACGAATACATGGACGAGGATACCACGGTAGGAAAGTTATTGTAAGACTCGGGATATGGTGATACTTTCCATTCCAGCGAGCATTGGCGTTAACCCCGCCCGGTTCCTAGCTTTTTGGATAACGTATGGTGGGATGTCAAGGTTAGAAGTTCAATCGTGCGTTCTCAGAGCAATACTTCTCCCAGCCAAGATACGACATCCTCGGAAGCGGTCAAGACTAGCTATATCAGGTGCGCGCCCAGTAAAATCAACCTCGAGCACATTTCAGGACCCACTTCAACAATACTCCGAGTCCACAGTTCACTTCAAATTCAATTCTCGTCGGACAAAGTAGAATACAAGTTCTAGAGATATTTATTCTAGGATAAACGCAATGTCGAGTAGCGATAACAAGGAGAAAATAGTTTGGAGTCTATCTACTCATCGGAAAACCTGCTACCCATTTTTAAGACTCTAACTCTAAGGTTTACTACAGTAGTAGTAAACTCTCACGGTCGAGAAACTCCATACTTTTCAGGAGCCTCAGTCAAATAAGAAGGTTTAACCGCCTCATTTTGTACACAGTTCTCCCCATACCGTTGTTTCCGGTGTCTCTTTTCCTCATCAATTCGCGTGCGTCCATGGCGAAGGCCTAAAACTCTTGGTCTCAGATGATCGTTACCGTGTCGGCAAAAATAGGAGACATTGACCTGTGCCGGACAATCGAGCCATTTGCATCTAATTCTCGGCATCTCACCAATTCTCGGCGTATCATCATGAAGTTGGCCGTTCTCATGTTTGTAATGAGAGAGCAGGTGTGCTTTCGCGTCCTTAATCGAGCAAGACCTGAATGAGTGTCCACAAATCCTCAGAGGGTTATTGACAAAAGTCAATACCCGGCTCTCTGACTGGCGCAAAGTCAGGTTCGTGATCGCCTCTCGGCTTTGACTGACCTGAAACTTGAAGCTTGGGAGCTACGAATAGAGGAGGAGGAGGCGTATGATACAGATTCATGAGCGTGGCTATTACTCATTCCGAGTGAAGGTCCGGCGTAGCAACAGTGAGTGGCTGTTACACCAGATGAAGGCACAACTTCCAGAGGAGGATAGTATGCCGAAATCGGAGTGACACTATGCGTCACGAATGAATATTCGGTCGATGGAGTAGGAGAATGGGAGGTTGAAGCAAGGGAGCTCTGATTCAATTCGGGGGGAGTCTGTTGTTTGGTAGAAGAGGTGTGCTCGAATCCAGGCGGGTGCAGCAGCGTTTGGGCCTGCCATGTTTCTGTGGTACAGCTTTCAATTTCTTTCGTACCTTGGTCAGGTTGTGGATCCACTACTATGAAGAGGGTTCTATGAGCCAAGATACTATGAGCTTAGAGGGACGAGGGTCTTTTGCAGCGCGAATCTTTCCTCGGAGTGATCGTCATCAACGATAGAGCGACTCCTCCATCGTCGTCTATGCTATTCCACGGGGATCATTAATTACCTCAGGCTCTCCACTTTCATATCTCCTTCATCCCTCGTTGTATTCGACGTTTAAGTTCCAATGCATCAAGCGCGCCGGCCTTCCCGCTGTTGGCATCTTGAAAACGGTTGGGGTGGATGGTAACACGCTCCCTCCCCTTCATCACTGTCGAATGGTTCGTTTTGCTCTTGATTCTTTACGCAGTCAGATGGTGGTGTGGTTCGGACCGTTCCCGGACTTTCGTTGAGGACACCGGAGACGAGACGAGGATGGTTGATTCGGACCTAGAGATGGCTCGTTTGGGTGATGAGTGGCTCTCCCGAGTTTATTCAAGATACTCTGATGCAAGTGTGTTATGTTTCGTGTTATGTTTATCCCGTTGAGGACGAGCAACTTTACGGTGCTATTCGGTTGGAAGGCAGCGGACTCGGATCTTCTGCGGGGTAGTGTGGACGTTTGTTATTTATTTTCTCAAGCATTCCGGTCGTCGACGCAAATGCATTATTTGTATTACAGAGTCAATCTAAACAGCTTCAAACTCTGCCATAAATGATTAATCCTGCAGGCGGACAAGCCTGAGGTCCGAGTCCGAGGCTGGCGCACTACAAAGGGCATAATCCTATCTCTCCGAGAACGCATCTAGATGGAATATCATTAAGAATATTGTTCCAAGAAGAGCTTGCGGGACATACGTTCCGCCCAAAGGAGGGTCCACTTCGATCGGTCCACAGCAACGATATCCCGCGGGACCTGAAATTAAGAAAGGTGAGCGAGATGTTTCTTCTTTTGCACGACCAGGATGCGGTTACTACGAACATGAGGGGTTCTGAAATCGTGCATCCTTGTCAGCATGCCACTGCTCGACCTAAATGATAGGGGATATCTTAACGTTACCTCTGGAGTATCACCTAGAAGAAGATGATGAAGAAGAATGCCCTCGACTCAAAAACTTGGATTGCTCTTACAATGGTATACAGTGCGAGCGATGGGCTCTGCCAGAACTGATGCGCCAAAGATGAGGGCAGCTACGGCGATGGATTTGAGTGAGTACATGGTAAAGCAACGGAGAACTCTGGGGGAAATTAGTGTCCATTACTTGCAGGTTTAAGTATGTTCGGCTTGAGCCTTAAGGTATGGACGTGGATTATACAATATACTAGCGTGTCTTATCCGTCACTTGCAGTGTTTACCTTACCTACTCCCGCAGTTCATTCATCGCATAGGACCATACTCGTATACAGAAATTTTTACTCAAATGAGTGTCAAAGGTGACGGGATCTTTAGTTGCCGCTCGATAATTGGCATTGACGAGTTTAACATTCGGTAAATTCTGGGAGCAACTGAAGTGAGCGTTTCAGATAGTGCTTGATATCATTTTATTGAAGAATTTGTTCAGATACGATGAAAAAGTCCTTCTGATCAGTGTGCTGCGTCCTGGGCCTATTCCAGTCGACAGCTTCTGGCATGTCGGAGGGCGCGCAATCTGTTCTTATTGTCACTTGCCATATGATACACATATTTACAACTCACGGTTTCAAGCTCAATCGTGTCCTGAGTAATACATCCCGCAAATGAAAGATGCTTCAAAAGGAGCTATGTGACCTGCCCGCTCATGATCAGATGAAACGGATACATGGACGAGGCGACATACCACAGTAAAATATCATTGTAAAATAAGGCGATAGGACCTCCCCACTATAATTCATATCCTATCCTATTCTATCCTTTCGATTTCAGCGAACAGTGGCGGCGTTAGTCCTTCCCGGTTCCTAGCTTTCTGGCAGCAGGGGATGACGGTCGAGGGATGTCAAGGTTAGAAGTTCAATCATGCGTTCTCTCAGCAAATACTTCTTCCCCCCCGAGATACGACACTCGCAGCGGGCAAGCACCCCTAGCTACTATATCAGTTCCGCGCCATCCAGTAAAATGAACGTTGAACAAATTTCCGGCGTGGGCCACTTCAAACCATGGTGCACTTTATTCATTCTCGTCGGACTAGAATATTCTACAGATATACAGTAGTAAATTGTCACCACTGTCGAGAAACTCCATACTTTTGAAGAACCTCAGTCAAATAAGTAGGCCTCATCGCCTCATTTCGTACACAATTCTCCCCACACCGCTGTTTCCGGTGTCTCTTTTCCTCATCAATACGCTTCACGGTGCGTCCACAGCGAAGGCATAAAACCTTTAGTCCCAGATGATCGTTACCGTGTCGGCAAAAATAGGATGCATTGACCTGGGCCGAACAATCAAACCACTTGCACCTAATTCTCGGCGTCTCATCATGAAGTTGGGCACTTTTGTTCCCCGCGTTCTCATGTTTGTAATGAGAGATCAGGTGTGTTTTGGCGTCCTTAATCGAGCAAGAACTGAATGAGTGTCCACAAACCCTCGGAGGGTTCTCTTCAATGATCCATTGACAAAAGTCAATACCCGGCTCTCTGACTGGCGCAAAGTCAGGTTGGTGATCGCCTCTCGGTTTTGGCTGATCCGAAACTTGCAGCTGGGGAGCTACGAATAGAGGAGGAGGAGGACGCGTATAGAGAGATTCATGAGCGCGGCTATCACTCATTTCGAGTGTAGGCTCGGCATAGCAATGAGTGGCTGTTACGCCAGATGAAGGCACAACTTCAGGAGAAGGGTAGTATGCCGAACTCGGAGTGGCACTAGGTGTGGAACTGGAACTGGGTGAAGTTTTGGAAGTGTCGGGGGAGTGCGTCACGAATGAATATTCTGTCGATGGAATGGGAGAATGGGAGGTTGAAGCAAGGGAGCTCTGATTCAATTCGGGGGGAGTCGCATCATCACAGTGAGGGATGTGCTGCAGAGATGCGGCAGCATTTGGAGTCTCGGCTCGTTGTGAATGGGATATAGCCGAGGTGGAGGGGAGTTGATCGCAGGCAATTGCACTAGTATTGACACTCGGATTTTGGGTATCAACGAGCTGCAAAGACTCACAAGGATCGGACATGCGCAAGATATAATCAATGTGACCTTCCAATCCCTCCATCGTGCACCCTTCGGGTAGTGGCTCCTGTGGCATGCTCTGTATTAGCCCGAGAAAATCTTCTCGAGCCTGATTGTCCACTATCTCCCAGTTCGATGGTGACGGGTTACTTTCATACGAGCCATATGGCATGTGTTGCTCAGAGGGAACATTCCGAAAAACCTGTCCGATGTATCCATTTGGCACAGTGGTTTCGTTTGAAAAACTTCCTGGGGGATTAGGCCATGTCGGTTGCTACAGGAGAAAGTAAAGGCGGATCAATTGACTATCTGTCGAGCAGAAAAAAAGCAGTAATTACACGGACATTAGTAGTAGCCATCGCGCTGTCGTTTTACCCTCGCCGATTGACTGTTGGTTGAGTGTTGGTTGGTAGAAGAGATGAGGTGTGAGAGTTTATAAACCGCTAGCTCATTCCGGATTGTTTGATTCTTTATTTTATTGTTCGACATCAAAGTCAAATAAAAGTTTTCCCAAAGGGGACGTCTAAACTAACACGAATGTCACGTGGTCGCGTCGCCCCGCGGTGCCAGTTGAGTTCCAAGTGTACCAAGCTTCCCGGGGGGACGTGCTCCAGTAGTTGAATCAGACAGCCGTGAATGAAGTGAACGGTCACTCAACTAGCGTGGCATGCTTGCTTAGTCACAAGGGGTTGAGCCTTTGGCCGTTTTTCCCTAAACAGAAGGTCCCAAGCAAGCACGGATTCAGTAAGCATTTGTCTGGACCTTTCTTCGACCAGTCACCAGAGGACTTGGCTACCGGTCAATACACCAGTGAGCCTTCGTCTTTTCTTGAATGTCTATCTCGGACGCTCTTATTAAAGACAATTGCAGTCATGGGGGGACAAGATTTTTGCGTGCAACCAGTGCGTGGTGCGTGACACGCGTGCGTGCGTGCGTGCATGTCGGTGCGTGCTAATGCCGTGCGTGACAGTGCGTGACAATTACTCGAATAGTTATATCAATTTTATTATTAACAAGATTATGTACTCTATTCACTAAAATGACCCAACGAGTCTTAAGCCGCGGTGCCTTGGGATATGCATTCGTTGGGTGGCCAAGACGAGGGATGTAAGTTGATTCCGAGTTCGGTTAGCAAGGTTGTGATGGGCACAAGATGGTGTTTGTGGGTTGATCTTGTTCCAGAGGGCGATAGTGGAGCTGCAGCCTATGTATATGAACAGCAATCCTCTTCGCGTTTCCTATTCTCAAATCTCCGGGGCAGGCACACAGTAAGCGAATTACTGCCGGGCACTGTTGTCTTCGCAAGAGCAAACGGGACGCGGTAATTAGAAGACAAGAATTGGACGAGAAGGCAGTACTGACTCACCACTCCTGCAAGATCCCTGCTTCCGCTGCTTTTCCATCTTCTTCGCCGCCTTTGGCTTGCAGCCGATGTCTTTTGGCCGGATAGCTGGTGGTTTTTGGTGCACAAGATTTACACTGCTGTCGAGACTGGTGCGAAAGAAGACTTGTCATCAATTGGAATTGGACCGGAGCTGCATTAGACATGAAATTAGCGTCATAGAGTAAATGAGCATACTGCTGGTATGCAGAAGAAAGCACGGGATATCAATGAACGGCGTATAAACAAAATGAGCAAGAGACAAACGGGAGCCTGTACCTGAGATTCTTTCCAAATTCGGATATTAGCAATCCGAGTGGGCTATCCAACAAAGTCAAAGCTGATTCTACGAGACCATATTCGGCAACCACCTTTCTCACGTACATAAAAAACAAAAAAGCAAAACAAAAACAATTTGATTATTATCAGATTATTGAAATAAAATTATACCAGACAAATATATGTGTCACACATCTGCACGCACCAATACATTTGTCTGCACGCACCTGCACGCACCTGCACGCACGCGTGTCACGCATGCGTGAGAGAAGTGCACGCACGCACGCACCGCCGAGTGCGGTTAGGCACGCACGCGTGTACATTTGCACGCACTATCACTCCTCTCAATTTTGATCATTCCTGTAGCTACATTGTACTCACGTAGTAATTTACAGGTATAATGAGAACTTCTTATAAATACATTCTGAGGTTACGGCCCTGTACTCACGTAGTTTACAGACTTTTAACAGTTCGAACTGAGGAAATTGGAACTTATTCCTAAATCTATAATGGACACGCACTGCATGTACCTGCACGCACTTGCACTCACTACACGCACTTGCACGCATTGCACGCACTGCACGCACCCGCACCATTTTGGTGCGTGTCACGTGTGCACGCACGCACGCACCGGTTGCACGCAAAATTCTAGGTGCCCGCAGTCATGTATAGCTGAAATATCGTCAATCGAGCGCGTTGGAGCACGGATCGGAGGAGCCTATGCCTTCATGGCGTCCGCCACCTTAGCCGGACTATAACTGGGATTTTCATCAAGCACCAGATGGCAGACAAGGGAGAATTTTCATAATTTGATACTCTTCTCCGTATGTTTGATTATCTTATCCACCCCGATTCTTTCATGGACTGATATTTCGTTTCGTCAAGGGTATCATGTCGCTGGTAGGGACACTGCTACTTTTCGTCTCAAGGTTTATACAGAATCGGAAGCTTTTTGCTGTAGATAAGACAACGTTATTATCATTAGAATAGTACGGCTAATTAATTTCAGTAGTTTCTCGTACAAATTCTGGGACTGAGGCTGGTGCAGCGATCGCAGCGATCGAGAAAGTTTCTTCAAAGAGCGTATTGTCGTAAACATTCGGGCTTGCAGTTGCACTGAAATCGCTTTGGCAGCCGAAATTGAACCGGAACGAGGTGTTTGACAGGATAATAGAGTACTTATCTCAAAATAGAGGCGCTTGGCGGAGCTTGCCGTACATACGTGTGTACGCAGGCCCCGAGCACGAAAAACTAAGTTCAATTACTAAAAGCTTCATATAAAGGGTTTGGCATTGTCCGGCGATGTTAGCTACCTCCCCGAGCTGCTTTCCATGCAGCGTACTTCCACGGAAAGTAACGTCGCCACGGCTGAAGAGTCCGAAAAGACTGTTGGAGAATCCAAGGGGGACAAGGAGGATGATATTAAGAAGAGTGTAGATCCCAGTTCTTACGCTCCACCTGATGGAGGTCGGGACGCTTGGACCACAATGTTGGGAGTTACGATGGTTTCATTCGCGACTTTTGGGTGAGTCTGGTTGCAATCCTCATCAGCCATTGGATTTTGAAGTTCAGCTTTTCCATCATGCAGTTTTGTTAACGCCTATGGCGCATTTGCCGATTTTTATAACGAACAATACCTTACTACCTACTCTCCGACGTTGATATCAATGATTGGAGCAGTACAGATCTTTATTCTCTACATTTGTGAGTCTTATCAATCGGTATAGTACTCTTGTGAAACTTGATTTTTGCGCGTTTATTAGTGGCTGGGACTGCAGGAGCAGTATTCGATGCGATCGGTCCCCGATACATGATCCCGGCCAGCGGGATCGTCGTCGTCTTTTCATTATTCATGCTCAGTATCACAAAGTCCGAGAATATCTATCAGCAGTTTCTCTCGCAGTCGGTTCTGTTTAGTTTTGGTGCCGCTTTTAGGTATGTACGGGACGCCGCCGAGTTGAAGGAAACCTCAAGTTGACGCTCAATATTCCTCTGCGCAGCTTCTTTCCTATGATGGGCCTTGTGGTACACTGGTTCAGCACAAAATTGCAATATGCCAATGGATGCATTGCCGCGTCAGCAAGCATTGGAGGAATGGTGTTTCCTATCATGGTCTCGCGGCTGATCCCTCGAATTGGGTTCGGTGAGTAGTAATCACTAAACCTAGAGGTATCACCCATCACGTTTTCCAGGATGGACAGTGAGGGTCTTTGCATTCATAGCGCTTGCAAGTTTCGCCGTTGGAACGGCCACGATCAAACAGCGTAGACCATCAAAACCATTTCCAACTTCCCTTTCGAGTTTGTTCGATTTTAGTGGGTTCAAAGATCCCTGCTACCTATTCCTTGCGCTAGGATGCTGGTTCTCGGTGTTTGCCATCTTCAACCCGTTTTTTTACGTTCAATTGAGTGCGCAAGTTGCCAATCCGGATTCAAATCTCAATGGATATTACTTGGCAATTTTGTGTGCTGCTTCGATATTTGGTAGGGTTGCGCCTGGATTTATTTCATTGAGAGTAGGAAGGTTCGTCCAAAGAAAGGCCTGGCATGTTTCCCGATTAGTGATTTCTGAATCTATGATTGCAGATTCAACATTGTTTGTGTTTCCTGTATTGTGTCTACAATTCTTACTTTGGCCATATGGTACACTTCCTTCGCACAAGCCAACCTCCTCGCATTCGCAGTGCTCTATGGGATCTTTTCTGGACCGTTTTTTTCAGTCATACCCGTGGGTCTTTGTCTTTATTCTCAGGTCACGGTCCCCTCTGATCTCTTTTTTTCTTTCTCCAATCGCCCTTGCCGCCCTTCCACACTATGATGCATAATATCAAGTCATGTATAGCTGAGATTTCCCCCATCGAACGTATCGGAGCACGTATCGGAGCAACATATGCTTTCATGGCGTCTGCTACCCTCGCAGGAACCCCGATCTGTGGTGTGTTCATTAGGGATAAAACAAGAGCGAATTTTCAGCATTTGATATTATTCTCTGCAAGTTTTTCCCTTCCCTACAAATTGACCATCCTCATCATTTTTTTTGCAGGGGATCATGGCGCTTGTAGGAGCGCTCTTGCTGTGTGTTTCTAGGCTGATCCGACAACGCAAGATTTTTGCCGTAGCATAATGATGTGACGGTTTTATTACAGTGGGCCTAAGTACACGCATATAATTGTTTTTTTTTATTTAGAGGGATGTTCCGAGAGGCCTCTGTAGTCGACAATGCCAACTCTTAGGGCCACACTGGTGGTGTAAGGTAACTTGACCTTACGAAGTTACGCCAGTAAAACAAATCAAACCTATGATCCTACTAAACCATAGAGCATATACTTAGTATTCTCCGCCCTGGCTTCTTCATGGAAAACTACGAAGGCGCGATTGGATCTATAACGGTGTCTGTGTTAAAAGCTGGGTTACGACCAGATACTGTCATACAGCTGATTGTCAGTAGACAATTCCGAAAGTTTCTCTCTTACTGACTTTATACTACAATCAGGCCGTAGATGACATTGGACAGGTTGCTGCAGGTGTACTGAAAGTAGGTGATCACAATTCACTGTAGTAAGTATTCGGAATCACTTACTTGACCCGTCATCTCAATTCTCAGGATCCTCGTTCATTTTAACAACAAATACTGCTTGTCGTCGGAGAGCGATCAACCGTAAAAGACCAAGGAGAGTCTTATAAACATGCAATGGGTCATTTGCTTCCATCATACCCCTGTTTTGTAGCTCGGGGACTTATTGCTATGAATGGGCATATTCCCCCCCTATTCTCTCTTGCATTCGAGGTATCTTAGATTCGTATCCCACAGCATCGCAAATATCGAACGTATTCATAAGATCCAGGAGGAAGGTGCTGCTCCAGATTGCAATGCTCGGCTTTTGGCAGCGAAAACGGCATATTCTGGGTTGCGGACATTCGAAATGTGGGCTACTAGCAGGGGACCGGGGAAGAGTATGAGTAATGCTATGGGGTCTGATGGAGTTTCGAAGAGAGATAAGGATTGGAACAAGGTTACGATTGGGAGGTTGGTTAGTGGGAAGCAATGATTGAGTCGGCGTCACTGAGGTGGTGGTAACGAAAACAAAATTCTCGGTAGATTTTTAATGAAAAGAGCTAGAGTACGAACTGAGTAGTAGTAGCTTCGATCGCTTTGACGACCAAGGATAGTTTTGAGAGTTAGTTGATTGTTCCATCGTTTCTGTATATATACAATTTACCGCATGTCCCGTGCCGGTTCAAGATCCAAAGAGCCTATTAACGGGTAGCAGTGCGTACTTCAAGCCTAAGTATAAAGGTTTGCCCAGGAATCGCCAGACCTCGATCGGTTCGGAGGTAGTGGTTTGTGTATGTAGCTTCAATTTTCGATTCTTCTTGTTGCTCTCTCGGCCCTTTCCTTATGTTGTGCGTGTGCACTGACCAGATAGCCATTCTATATAGTATTTGTGCGTCGGAAGAGTTATTTGCCCAGCGCCCCTTGACGAGAGCTGCTACATAGCACAGGGGAAAGACTTTTGAGCAACTGTATATATTGAATGTCAGTGAGTGTGTCGAGCCAGGAATGGAAAACTATACGGACACGTAGGTCTGTCCAAGAATGAAGAAAATTTGGAGTGTCGTTGTAGTCGTCCAAGTAATTGGCGGTTTAATCATTTACCGGGGCTTATTCTTGGTCTTGGATCGGACTTGAGATCAACGTGCAAATGTCCGGGGATGAAGTATTTTTATTGCTGGACAGGTTGACACTTACCCTAAAACCTTAGTTCGGGAGTGCCAGTGGCGCCTCTATGTTGATGTTAGGCATGATCCATCCTTCAGTAGTTCATAGTATGAATGTTGGCCCCGAGTCCTGATCCACTCAGCACGGGGACAAGTATCGGTATCTAACATCTAACGACTAAGTATGCCCATCTTTAGTATAATACGACAGGATGAATTGAAGATAGAGGGTGGACCCTTTTCCTTACCTTTCCCTTGTAACCGACGTCGGCGGATCGCTACATAACCTCCATCTTTCTCTTCGTTCAGATGGAACATGGAACATAACATGCAGCGCGGCTTATATCAGAAGATTCTAAAACATGAGGCTTGTAGCCAGGCCATGCTCACCCCCTCTTCATACCGCTGACCGCGTTCGTATGTATTTGCTCCATAAAATATAATTGAATTCAAATTTTCTGATGATGATTCTGAGAACGAATCTTGGAAAAAAAAAAAAAAAAAAAAAGAAAGCAGTCGGACCACCCACATACACGTGTTCTTCTGATACAAGATACCCGGACTCCTCAGGGTTTTCTGTTTACCCCCTGTGCGCTCTGGCTTGAGCTCGACCCCGAGGACGACGATGGCAAGAAAACAAAACAGCAGCCAGGCCGGCCGAAATATGGGCGTTCCGGGCAGAGCAGTGACCGTGAGTTCGGCTCGGTCTTCCTCATCAGGCTTGATCGCCAGCTTGTCCCGAACCTCACTCAGTGACGGTCTCTCCGTCTCTCCCTCCTCCATCTACTGGGCTCTTCAAGACGAAAAACCACCTGCGCCGCAGACCGAAATAATGTCTTTTCAACATCTACCTTACGACCTGCTCTTCAATATCTCTTATTATCTCCAATACAACGATGTACTGGCTTTGCAGCTCGTGAGTTCTGGTCATTATCGGGCTCATGTTTCTTGGTCTTATTTGTTTGTGTTATAAACGAAAGACCTGCAAATCGTTATATTACTCATTCACGACCCGACCTATCTATCGGAAACTGGCTCTAGATCTCCTCAGACGGTGTAGACCCCTTCCGCTGAAGGGGTTCCAGAAACTGGGGGATCTGACGACACCGCAGCTAATGGCTTGCGTGCATCGTGCTGCAAATTATGAGCGTGCTTGGCTCGTCAGGGCTCCCAGACCCATCACTTCTCATTCCAACAATTATCTTGACGTGGGCGATGACGACCGCAGTGCCTCATCTCTATCCTCCCCCGTCAACACTGGTACAAAGTCATCCACGCGCCACCCGGCGAACAAATCGATTGGCTCTCCCCTATAACATCCAGCTACACCCTCTGCGCGACCAAGAGTGGCAAAGTCGTCTGCTGGGACGTTCAAACTGATACATGTCTTGCCGAGTGGAATCCTGGAGAGAAGTGGGAGCTGTGGAAGTGTAGAGTGGAGTTTGAAGATAAGATGGTGTATTTTACGATGGCCAAGGTTTTGCAGGGGACGTGAGTTTTTTTCTTATCTATCTTAACGAGGTATAATATGACTCTGAATCCTCCTCCTCCTCTCCGTGCTATCTCTCATAGCAATAGCTATGATGATACCCGCATTATGCTTTTCACGCTCATCAAAATATCTTTCACTGGATCCGAAACACCCTCTGGAACCAGAGTACCCTCCTCCATACCAACGTTCAACCCCATCGCATCATTCAAGACTGTTGGAGTCGTCATGAACATTTTCTTGCTCGATCCAAGGGAGCGATTGCTCTCGGCGTTTGTCTGGGTTTCAGGGTCGAACACGATCGGGTTGTACGTGTTGCTGGATTGGGAGAAGGAGGAGTACGTGTTTGTTGATACCGGGGTCGAATGTGTACGTTCCCCTTCCGTTCCCCTTGGCTTTCTGCTTACGACCGTCTTCAGGTAATGTCCTCAAATTGGTCCTGCATCCTCTTCGAAGACAATATCGTCATTCATTGTGAAGATTCAAATGCTGCGTTTCAACATTTTTATCCTATTCCGATGCTTAGGCGGTATGCAAAGAGGTTTGAGCGTTCGGTTTCGTCGTCTAGAACTGGTATGTGCTATTCAGTTTTATAAAGCTTGCGAGAGAGAGAGAGAGAGAGAAACTAATGATTTGCATATTGCGTAGGTGGAACCGGATCAAGCCTAGGAGAAGGAGGAGGGCTAGAACCAGTAAATGAACGAACTCCTGTCCTGAGTGGACGAGTTGTACCGTTTGAGAGTATTGTCAAGAAATTTGAGTTTCCTGCTCCTTTTTTGGCGGATAGGTATTACGATGATGGTCCCAGTTCACCTAGTTCGACGGCTTCTGGGACGGTTTCTGCTCGGGTTGATTCGGGCTCTGGGCGGACGCTTGATTCATCTTTGTCACCGTTATCATTGTTATCGACGTCCTCTTCTGGGACGAGGAACAGGAACACGAGGACGAGGACGGCAACTCCTACGAATACATATTCGAACCCGAACACGAACACGAATGTGTACCCGAATCCGAACCCATTCCCCTTTCCTCCTTGGTATCCTGAATCGGCACATTTCGTACGACAGTGGTGGCCTACGCTTCCTACTAACAACACGAGTTTCTCATCCTCCTCCTCCCCTTCATCGTCGTCGTCTTCTCATCATGATGACGCCTACTCTACCAGTGGAGGTGCAACGTTCCCCTCTGCTTCGTCCGCGTCCTCTGCCTCTCCACGAACGAGCTGCACAGTTGTGCTTCTCGCTGCGCATGATACGCGTACGCACAGGACAAGATTTGTACTGGCCCAGCATTATTTCAGGGTTCCGATGGCTTTACCTTGGGTAGATCCAATGAGTGGCGGGAGTGGGAGTGGGGGTGTCAATGTGTCAATGCCGGGGATGAGTTCGGGCATGGGAGGCGGAGGAGGAATCGGAAGAAGAACGGCGAGAACTGCGGGATGGGTAGGATTAGGTGAACGTCGACGATCCCTACACTCCAATCATAACAATCCCAATACTGGTTCCAACACCGGGGCCGGAAGAGGGATGGTGTATGATATTGGGGATATGACTAGTATGAGCACCATAATTTCCCCTTCTTCTCCTGCTACTGCGGGGAATGGAACGAGTGTTTCTGGTGTTACGGCTGCTACCGCTGGAAGTGCCAGTGGGATTACGAGTGGTGGGACAACGCCGACGCCAATGTCCATGTCCATGTCGACTTCGAATTTGGGATCGGCTACTGGCGCTGCGACTACTTTGACATCATTGTCGTCCTCCGGTCAGCCGAATGGTCCACTCGATATGTTTTTCATTGATGGGCCGCCAGAGGGATCTATTGTAGCGAGGTTCTGTGTGCCACCGGAGGCTGAAGTAGAGACTGGGCCAGTGCCGGTGCCAGTGACGGAGGTAGTAGGGGCTGCAAAGGAAGCCGAGCGAGGGCGAGGGAATGTTAATAGGACCGGCGATGGACCCTCTTCCTCTTCCCCCTCGAATCCGATATCAGGATTCCGAGGGAATGTCAGCGGGTCTGCGTCTTCAAGCTCGTATTCGACTTCTTCAGCTGCCAATCCTGGTAGTGAAGGAGTAGGAGCGGGAGTAGTGGGAGATTCTGTCTCTGCGAAAGGGAAAGGGAAACAGAAGGATGTGTCGACTTCGACTTCGACTTCGGTTGTTGCTGGGGAAGGAGGAGATGGAGATGGAGAATGTGAGGACAAAGAAGAGGACGATTTAGGGAAGGGAAGGGAAGACCTTGACGGGAAGACCAATATGAACTCGTCGTCCACCGCCGCCACTTCCTCTTCCACCACCACCTCCGCCTCCTCGTCCTCGTCATCATCGTCGGCGTCGACGCCGACGCCAACTCAATATTTCCATACACCCCGACATTCCCCTCCACCACCCATAGACCAGGATCCAATGAGGCTATGGTACGTCAGCGAACCCTTCGAAGTTGTCTGTCTTGAGGATCCTCCTCCAGCTGCTGGAGGAGAAGGAGGAGAGGGAGAGGGAGTGGTGCAGGACGAAGATGAGGACGGGTTGCAGGAGCGTCCGAGGCCTCTGTTAGCTGTTGATTTTGGACATGCGGTTTGGATCGAGTATTACGATGGGAACACCGAGGGGGCGAGAGGGAAGGGAAGGGGTAGACGAGGAGATACACTCACTTCCACATCGATGTCCAGGCCGAGGTCTAGGTTCGACGAGGATGGGCAGGAAAGTGCTGTTGACCATGGTGATGGTGGCGGTGGTGGTGAAAGTGAAGAAGCGGAGGAGGAGGCGGAGGCGGAAGTAGATGAGACTGAGGCGGAAGAAGATGAAGGAGACGGAGATGACGAGGAAGATGACGAGGATTCGAACACCGCCCCGCCATTTGTACATCCCCCACTAGCCCATAAACGTCTTCGATTCGTCACCTTTCCACCTTTCACAGATGAAGGTCGGGTCGTCTATACCGATGAAGGTTGGGGAAGTTCACAAGTTAAAACATTGGAAGTTCCTCCGGAGCTGGATCTGCATGGTGTGGAGACGATCAATATTGATCAGTCTCAGGGAGCGGTGATACTTTCGGTGGAGGGGAAGATATTCATACTGTGTTATGAGTGATTGTTACGGGAACGTGTATGGATCTTGATGGAGGGGTTTTGACGGAGACTTCGGGTGTACTTTTCCTGTTCTTGGTGTTTTCTTCTTTTTGGTCGCTTCTTTCTTTCCATACCCCAATGGTATCTTGTGGATATGTGTGTGCGGTGTGTCTGAATCTTGTACAAGGAGGACTATGTCCGATGCTCTAGTTACCTTTCTGCTATTTTTTCGTCACTGAATCGAGTTCTTTTTGTTCCAGGTTTGTGTGGTAGGTTAATGTTGATTTTGAAGGCTTGAAGGTATTGACAGTAATACGAATAAAGAATTAAGTATTATAACCTGATTCAAAATGCTACTGAGAAGTTGCCATTGGATTATAGACGCAATGGCAATGGCAATCGGTTCGTGATATTACAGCTCCTCTTTTTGTTTTTTACTATTTCGCAACAGGATTTCGTCTATAACGTCATATATTTAGCTCATTTTATCTTTTCATCTCACCAGCTGTGATGGCTTTGGACTTTTTATTCTGTCACTCTTCCTTCATGTTCAACAGAAGTTATAATCCGAGTCTGATTACAATTTCAAATCTTTCTACACTGAACAGCCTGAGGCTGCATAACCCTGATCTTAGTGTCTATCCAAGAATCTTAATGTCTATCCAAGATTCCAAAACCAGATTCATATGCCGTTGTAGTAGCTTGTAGATGCTTGCCCTTCTAGACACTCTGATACCCTAAGACCTGGAAAGTGCCCCACTGATTTCAGTTGTAGAGGCTTTTCCTAGATTGACCAAAATCAAAACCGCAATTGAATACCATATCTTCAAAATTGAAGTATTGTTAGTCTAGAACTTATCAAAAAAAAAAAAAAAAATCTGATACTAAACTCACAACAGTGATCGAGTAAATGTATGAAATCACATTTACAAGACATGTAAACCCAGGATTCAGGAATATGTAGTCTCCCAGGAACTGGAAAATAACAAAAAAATAGCTGTAATGTTGCTTCCTGCACATTGCAGTGACTAGTCAGATTCCCAAAACCAGAGAATTTTTAAAGACCAACCAATATTTGTCAGCATCAGGCACAAGAGTAAATTTTACAACTTTGGTTTCAGGAAACAAAGCCCATGCCCTCCACATTACAAGGTAATCACCCAAAAGCAACTATAAGGCCGGGTTTTATCAAATAAATTTATCATTATGTTAACAGTTCAATTTCTTTGAAATTCAAACTCACAGTAGTCATATCAAGCCAAGGGACCAGGAGATTGATTGGCAGAGACTTTTTATTTGCTTTCATAGCTTGACCTTGGAGTCCTCCTTGGGCTTCAGGTAATATTTGTATCATGGCAGACAAGATACCAATGAGGCTAGCAGTTGTTTTGGAAATGACCAGCAGATTTGTGCATAGGAATATTCCGGCAAGGCCACTAATGAATATGATACGGGGGGGGGAGTTCACAAGGTGTATCTGTAATAGATCCCAAAAAGTTACAATATGCAGCAGAATATACTGGAGAATTTTTACACTAAGGATTGGCTAGCGAAAATTGTTCCTAAAAGCAAAGTTCCTAAAAAGAATCCAACAGTATTTCAACTTGTAGAACATCAATCAGGGAAGTTCCACTCACCATAGCCAACTCCAAAGATAATAATATTTGGCGTAAAGTAAGTATGCAGAAGAACCCCAAAGTAAATGATTTTGTCTTGATCATCTGGAGTCATGACTCATGATCCATGGACTTTAGACTCGCTGCGAAAATCGGGGAGGAAGATTACTTTCAACTGTCTGACGCCGTGCTTAAATGCAGCATTTAGATCATCATTACAGCCATTTAAGATTCTGATTCTGATGGACGCATCATTGATGATATGTAGGCTATAGCTGCGGAAAATAAGACTGGAAACTTTTTCACTGCGGAGACAGCTCAACCCGATGACACCGGATATCAATACCTTGTTGGAAATAAAAATAGAAGGATTTGGATATATGTCACTCTAGACATCATTGAGGAGTGGAAAAGAGTGTAAAAGAGTAATATTCCGTTTGTCCTCTACATACTGCCTATGAAGTAGACGGGATAATCGGATGAAGATACATCCGTGTAAACTACAGCTTATATACTATGTAACTAATAATAGAGCTATGTATCAAGTGGATACAATATCTGTTGTAAGTAATATATAATCAAGTAGCATGGATACTCTGTGAACGTATGTGGAGTTATCCTGTGAAAAGTACCTAAAAATACCTATTTGTGCTATTTCTGTAATACTGTGAATGTTGCTATTTTCAGAAATTCCAACATACCTGACATGATGGGGACGGGTTGCCATAAGCAAAACCTGGTTTTTCTCGACAGCGCTGAATTGAATCCTGACGGCATTGAATTCAAATATCCATGGCGACGATATCACTGAATAGTGCTGGACAGTGCTACCTGTTTTGCTGATGTCAAACACTAGGTGCCAAATGATGGCTGTACATTTCGACGTACTAGTGTGGAACCGTGAACATCGTTTCGAGAGAGGGAGAGGCGTAGTACCGGGTAAGATCTAACTCATTGGTCCATTCTCTGCACGGTGATCTCCGGCTGTTGAAGTATATAGACGGACAGTAATTCTACACCACTTCCTTTTCTACCCCCACCTCATACATCATGGCTCAGAAAATAGCTCTCAACTGGCGCAAATTCTTTCAGTCCGGCTCTACCAACCAGAACAAGGCCACAAATACTAGGGAAAGCTCTACTCTGGAGTTGTCTCAAGTTCCGGCTCCGGTTTATTCTGGTCAAATTCTTGCTGGTGCACATCACTTCAGCATGGACAATCCCATTATTACAAACATTCAGACCCAAAATGTCACTGTTAATAATCTTAGTGGTATTAGTGGTGGTACATCAGAAGGGCTGGGAAGCCAAGTACTTTCCAGTGTCCTTGCTTGCCCATCTCCCAGTCCACACTTCACTGGACGTGAAGATATACTTGGACAACTTTCGGACATATTTTCCCCTCCAGTGGTCACACTGTATAGCCCAAAGGAAGAGGAGCTTGCCAAGTTTATCAGAAACCATGTAAAATGGTGGGTTTATACTTAAAAGTTATACTTTGGATAGTGCAGTTATGAATTTGACTAACCGTTTAAAGGTATGGATCTCTTATTATAATCAATGGCAAATGCGCAAAAGATTTGAGTGAAGGTATAGCAAAGAACTTAAAAGAACCTGAGTCTTTAGTAGCAGATTCCATTCTGGTTATTGAAAACATGGAACCTACATTGAGAATCTCAGACTATTTGCCCCCTTGGGTGAATGTTCATGCTCTCATTACAGGGACCAAGATGGAAATTATGGAAGGAGAATATAGAAGGAATAGCTTCCATCTTCCAAATGATACAAATCGGACGGAACTGGAGCAGCTCAAGAATAGCTTAAAGGAAATATTGTGTGTGAAACAAAAGATTGTGACCTTGGTAGCTGCAGGGGGAACAGGGAAAACACAGGTTGTTTTAAAATTTATTGCAAAAATCCGGTCCAGGTAAGATCCAGCAGTTAAAATTTGGACAAAGGAGATTAACAGTTTGTAGATTTACAAATGTGTGGTTCTTTGATGCAAGCTCTGAGGCAAGGCTTATTCAAAATTTCAAGGAGCTTGGAAAAGCTCTGAGAATACCTGAGGATGTGGCCACTGTTCGAAGATTTTTGACAACAGTGAAGCACAGCTGGATATGTATATTTGATAATGCAGATGACAGAGAGTTGCTTCAAGGGCTATTAGAAAACTACCTACCCATAGGCAACCATGGTGACATTATTGTTACAAGTAGACTCAGAGAAGCAATGCAGTTGGCAACTTCGCCTGACTGCAATATTATATTTGGGGATCTTGATGAAGCTAGTGCTATCAAACTTCTTTTGAAGCATGCTCATGAAGGAATGTCAGAGGATAACTCAAAACTGGCTGGCCAAATTGTTTATGCTCTAGAATGTCAGGCACTGGCAGTGTGCACTGCAGGGGCATACATCCATGCCACAATTACCTGCTCATTGGATACCTATTACTCAGAATTCAAGAAACAAAGTAAAAAAACTCTGAAGTACAAGATGACTGGAGGAAGTTATCCTTGGACTGTTTTGAATGCCTTCATGTTAAGCTTTGAGCAGTTGACTGGACCAGCTCAGCTTTTACTGCAGATTTGCTCCTGTCTGCATCCAACAGCAATTCCTGTAGAAATGTTCCAAAATGCTTTGAACTCAGGATTTACGGAAGATGACTTTTATGATACAGAGAAGAATATTGCTGGAAGGGAAACAATGAATGAATATATCAGTTGTTTGAAACAGAATGATTTATTGGAGATCATTGATGAATTGGGCAAATGGTCACTACTTTCCTATAATGTCAATCATGATGGAAAGACTTTGACATATCATGCAGTCATTCATAGTTGTGCACATGAGACAATTTCATTGAAGGACCAAACAATCATGGCAGTGACATTACTATTGAGCAGTGGTACTCCTGTTGATAGTTCAGAGCATGGCTATGCATTGCGAAGAAGATTGCTGACTCATGCATCTTACATTTTAATGGACAGACTAGAAAATCTAACAATGGAAGGTCAAGGAAGGATTGCTCAGGTTTTTGAGGAATCGGGCTACTGGGTGCAAGCTGAAAAGTTGCAGGAACATATCTGGTTACAATACAGGGATGTACTGGGGGAGCATGATCCTGATACCTTGACTTCCATGAACAACCTTGCCTGTACATATGAAGTAAATGGGAAGGCCGAACAGGCAGAGAAGATGCTGGAGAAAGTACTGTTCTTGTGGAAAGAACTGCTTGGGGAGCATAATCCTGATACCTTGACTTCCATGAACAACCTTGCATCAACATATCAAGCCCGTGGAAAGACAAAGCAGGCGGAGCAGCTGAAGGAAAAAGTACTTTCATTGCAGAAGGAACTGCTTGGAGAGCGTCATCCTGATACCTTGACTTCCATGAACAACCTTGCCTGTACATATGAAGTCCATGGAAAGACTGAACAGGCAGAGAAGATGCTAGAGGATGTACTTTCCTTGCGGAGGGAAGTGCTTGGAGAGCATCATCCTGATACCCTGAGTTCTATGAGCAATCTTGCAATGATATATGCAGATAATGGAAGGAGAGAGCAGGTAGAAGAGATGCTGGAGAGAGTACTTTTCTTGCGGAAGGAACTACTTGGGGAGCATCATCCTGATACCTTGACCTCTGTGAACAACCTTGCTGTCACATACAAAGATAATGGAAAGATGGAGCAGGTAGAGAAGATGCTGGAAAAAGTACTTTCCCTGCGGACAGAACTTCTTGGGGAGCATCATCCTGATACCTTGGTTTCTATGAACAACCTTGCCTTGACATATAAAGCCCGTGGAGAGACAGAGCATGCAGAGAAGCTGCAGGAGAAGGTACTTGGGGAACATCATCCTGGTACCTTGTCTTGACATATAATGCCCATGGAAAGCCAGAGCAAGGAGAGAAGCTGCAGAAGGAAGTACTTTCATTGCAGAAAAAGCTACTTGGACGCTGGTTTCTCTGTCAATAGCAGCTGCCAATGTGGCAAAACAATAGTTCCTGCATAGTATAGAATAAATTATAATCAATGTTATGAAATTGAAATGAACTGTAAACATATGAAAACTAGAACAGAAACTTGGCATGCCTTTCATGCAATTGGGCTTGTTGCACATAAATTCACTGTCATAGACAGTACACTTGATATGTATCCGAAAATAATTGTTCTTGTTGTCGTGACAACCGGTACTTACATCATTTTTCTCATGTTCTATTCATTTATCCCATGCCACCTTTTTCCTTTATTGTGTGATTGTGTTTGTTACTTACACTCTTTGACTCATTGCTCCATATCCATTTTCCCAATAGTGTATGGCCTCCCTTCCTTCTTATTGTCCTTTGTCTTTATTGTTATAACTCACTCCCATTCACTGCTATTCTTCTTTCACCTACAGCTGCCATGCATTTATTGTCCTTCACACTTACTTTCTCTTGTGCTATTATCTTTTCACCTCTTTATTGTTCTTTCACTCTTATTGTCTCACTACGTATATAAGGACTGTAGATAGCCCCCTAGTTCCCTATCTCAACCTCTTGGTCATTGGGAACTAGGTTTGTGTTGTATCTCTCTGTATGCTCTAATAACTAACTTGGTCATTGTGAACTAGCTTGACGTCCTTCGAACCCTTGTGATTGGCCCTTTGTGCTATTACTGCTGTTGAGATCACCTATCTTCCACCACCCTTGTACAGTGCGCTTAAGTTCGGACTCCTTTGTCTTTGATGCTTGCTGGCTACTTGTGCATCATTAATGATTTGTAGGCTATACACAGTAGGTGCTTTTTTTTACTAGCAACAACTCAGGATCTTAGGTTGTTATATGATGTAAAAAGCCCGGGCTGAGGCTTGGGCTCGGGCCTTGATTTTGTCAAGCCCAAGCCCGGTGCAGCTCGGTGCAACCTCCGGGCCCAAATATCACTAGTCTTGCTACCCCATCCAAGAATTTAGGAGTCCGGAACAAAGTTTGTCCTGTGGCAACAATAGTTTTTCCATACTATCAAGCCTGAGTAACAGTTGCCAAATGGGGACATGCACTTCTATTGATATTCCGCTCCAACGTGCTTCTTTTTATGCACAACTCAGCATATTATATGAACAGAAATTCTAAAAGTCTAATTATCCACTACACCATCTGTAACTACCCATGGCTCACAGAAAAACACTCCTTTTCGAGGATATAGTCATGAGCTGGGGTGTGGGACATGATTGTGTATGATACGGCAGGCAGAGAGGATGCTAGAGAAAGTACTTTCCTTGCAGAAGGAACTACCTGGGGAGCATCATCCTGATACCTATTGTTGATAGCAGGTTATGTGTAGATAAAAGACAATAATTATTCGTAGGCTCTCAAGTTGAGCCTTTATACCTAAGTACATATCTTCGAGAATATTCTACAAAGTACTACAAGGTGAACATGTAAGTATGGAAGGATATGGAATATTATAGTAAGTTCTACGAGTTACAACAATACCTTGACTTATATGAGCAACCTTGCCATTACATATGGGAAAGATAGAGAAGGCAGAGAAGATACAGGAGAAAGTACTTTTCTTGCGGAAGGAACTACTTGGGGAGGATCATCCTCATATCTTACCAACCTCTGTGTTCGACCTTGCCTCCGCATATAAAGTGCGCGGAAAGACAGCCAACTGTGTTCAATAGTGTTGGCCAGCGTCTGGTCATGACTCCTCAGGCTGACCTGACCCTTTGAATTGCAAGAGTCGGGGTCAGGATTTTTCCCACCTTTGATGTATTATGTATGTTATTTCATCATTTTCTTATTGCTTCTCATATTGCCCAATGTAGTAAATGAGCTCTTTCTGAATTCTGATCAGTGACATGATTTTCCGCTATGTACTACTCTACAGATAACCAACAGTAGCAACAAAGCAGCACTTTTTTTACACCATACTCTCATGATTCCTTTCAAGAAATCAAGCACATCATTTGTTTTATGATATGATTGACTTCACCCAAGTAACACCAACTGATTAGACTATGTGGATACAGGTTCCCTTCTAATGGTATTTACTATTTTTTTTTTTTTTTTGCAAGATAATATCGAACCATATCGAACCAGGGCATTGGACTCGTTCTAAGTGTGATGGGATATTTCTCTTTGATGTACTTATTCCGGCTCCGAATTTGCACTTCTTCAGGCTTTGGACATGAAAGAGTTCAAAGTCATCCTGGGTTCTCGACAATTTGATAGCATCGGATAGGATGATAGAATCACGGAATATTCCAACTAACAAGTTTTTCCGCACCGATTTGCACGTGTTCCGCTCCAAGGGCGGGTGGAACGTTAAAATAACAAAATTGAGCCGCGGTTCGCGCATTAGCCGGTAAGGGATGTAAATTGGGACTTAGGAAAGTGGGTGCATGGTTGGAAGGGATGCAACAATGTAAACGTCAAAGATTCACGTATATACTTATTGTTATGCAGAAAAAAAAAGGGTATATCGAAAATTGACAAATTGTGTAATGATATGATACGATAGGAGTAATTACTGGCTCATCCGCGCCACTTAAAACACCTCAACCTCCTATCCGCACCCGAATCAACCACAAATATTAGGAAACCTCCTCTGCGTAGGATCCCTCGGAATCCACCCATTTTCCAATCCAGCTTTATAAGACCACTCATCCGCATTCTCCGCTTTCCAAGTCCACATGATCCATCCTTGTCCACCTCGTTCGTAAGCTATGACTTGGGCTTCCCAGTATTGGCGTAGAAAGGTTTTGTAGGAAGGTGAGAAGGAGGATGAGGAGCCTGTTAGACCTTTGCAGGACCCGATGAAGGAGGAGCCTGGGTAGGAGCCCTGGGGGAAGAAGAGAGGAGAGATGGTTAGTTAGTTTGGTTGTTTGGTTGTTCGTTTGGTTGTTTTTGTGGGCCGTCCCGAAGAGGAGGGAGGGTTTAATGAGAAGAGAAGAAGGGGAAAAGGGTAAAAGGAGGTGCGAGGTGAAAGTTAGGTGATTGCGTGATGCATCAACAATGAACGTTCTCGAAACAGACAAAACCAGAGAGCGGGGAAAAAGCAAGAAGACAAAAAAAAAAAAAAACAAAACAAAAAAACAAGAAAAAGAAAGAAAGAAACAAAAGAAACAGAACTCACGTCGTATCTAGCTCCAACACCTCTTCCATTCAAATACTTTGCACAATCCGTCTGAGCCGCCGTCCACTCCCCAACGATAACCCATAGATCAGATCCTAGTTCATTCTGATAGTTACAGGCCACTTGGATATGTTGTTCGTGACTCCGCGATACCTCCTGTACAAAAGAAGGAGGAAAAAGAAGGAGAGGGGAAGGGGAGGGGTTCAACCGTTCAACGCTCAGACTGGACAGATTGTCGAAAAAAATTGGAATTCAACTCACGCCCTCTGAGAATATCTGATAGATATGTGTGTCCATCGCTACACCTTGCGACTGAGGAGCTGTCAGGAACCCATTCCAGTAACTCAGAGGTTGGAACGCGTCGTGGAGGAGAACAACGGTGTTGCTTTGTTTGGATGTTCCGTAGGGGAAACTAAGTACCGGGGAGGGGGGGAATAACGACATAACGACATTGAATTAGAATAACCAGCTTTTTTTTCCCGTGAATTTGCTCCAAGAAGTTTCGAAACCCACATACCGAATGTTACCGTAACTGTCTTGCCAGTACTGTATTCGTCAAGTCAAAAATGCGGAGATAGAATGGGTTTAGAAAGGGTTTTAGTAAAATAAACGCGCGTCCAATTCAAAAACAGCTTTTTTTTATTACCTGCCTGACAACGTCCAGCATCTGTTGTCCATCGAATCCAGCCGGTCTGAGTCGGGAAAGTCGTGAATCAGCGCAAGGAAAGGGATCGAGGGAGCGGGGGAGGAGGGAGGGTAACAGTCCTACAACTCACTCATTCAAAGGTGCGATAATAGGCACCACATTCGAATTATCCTTGACCATATCTGCTATAGTCTTGATAATAGCGTTCGTCCGTTGAACGTTGTCCGGGTGCTGCTGCCATGTTCTATAACGAGGATTAAATTGAGTTGCCGTTGTCCAATGATTAATTAGAGAAAAAAAGGGCGCGTTGGAACTTACGGAAAGTCGAGTCTTTGTCCGGAATTATCAAACCTATAAAAATAAATAAAAAAACTTCGTTCAGCAAATCTTCAAAAAAAAGTAACATCCGTCTATCCCGTGCGTACGTACGTACCCATTCTGACTGCCAGGCGCACCATGGAGATCAATGACCAGCTTGAGACCGTGGTTTCCAGCCCATGTAATGGCCTTGCGGAGATAAGGAAGTTGACCTTGAACGTAGGGTTCACCACCTGATACGTCGAATGCCCAAAATCCGATTGGAAGGCGGACGTGGTTGAGCCTGGGGGGGCAAAGAGAACGTTAAGCACGATCACGATCACAAAAAAAATAAAACATAATAAAATAAAATAAAAACAAAAATAAAAATAAAAATAAAAAACAACCCACTCACCCAGCCCCAGCAATACTCTCAAAATCAGATTCAGTAATAAACGTGTCCCAATGGTTCTGCAACACCGATCGAGCCCTAGCATGATTTTGGAATTGACCAAAGGTATATTCATCAACGATGTTTGGGTTTCCAGTGTCGTCGAAGATGGAGGGTGTTATCCATGGCTAATAATTAATAATAACAATAATCAAAATAATAATTCGTTAATAATTAGTTAATAATTAGTCAATAAAAACAGGACACAAAGTGTTAGAGGAACTACATACCTCGAGAACGAGCCATCCACCTAGATTCACACCTCTTACTTTCTCAGAACCATATGGAAACCCAGGGTTAATCGGAGCATCAGCTCGAACGAGGGATATCGATAAACATGTTTGAAGAAGAAGGAGCAGTGCTCCGCGTTTGAACATCATTTTCCAACAAGGCCGGGGGTGGGGTCCGAGTGCGGGGGGGGGAAAGAAGTGGAGAAGGGAGGAGAGGATGGAGAAATAGCGCGTAGCAAAGCAGGGGTGGGCGCGTTCTTTATACTCTTACCTTGATACGCCGAGCATTGGACATGTCAAGGTTATGTTATACTACAGTAAATGCTCCGAAATGAGAGGGGAAATTATTTAGATCCGAAGAAGGGAAGCGAGTACTGTCAATCTTCGTCGGAGGGCCAAGATCGGAGGAGAGGATGACGCGGAGAAGTTCTCCATATGGGGTTTTTCGGTCTGTGGTGTCTGAGGGTTTCTCGTATTTATTCCGACAACCAACTGGGCCATATTATCTATCCTATGTATGTACATAAGTAAATGATCCCAGGGTCCGAGAGAGAGAAACCACACTTTTTTATAAGTATACGATAAATAACAATATTATGTTATCGATTCCAATCCAATCCAACTCCACAAAAAAAAAAAAACACCACATTACCCGCGAGAAATAAGAACAACAAACAGCTACTGTAACAGTTGCAACGACAACCAACGCATGCGACAAATCAATCAATCTAATCAATCACACAGTACCTCCCCCTCCCATACCTCAACGTCTCATCCACAAATATCCGGAAACTCCAACTGCGTAGGATCCCTCGGAATCCACCCATTCGCCAATCCAGCCTCATAAGTCCACTCATCCGCATTCTCCGCTTTCCAAGTCCACATAATCCACCCTTGTCCACCCCGCTCGTAAGCGATCACTTGAGCTTCCCAGTATTGCCGTAAAAAGGTTTTGTAAGAGGATGAGAAAGTGGATGCGGAACCTGTTAGACCTGTACAGGACCCGACGAAGGTTGAGCCTGGGAGGGAACCCTGTTTTTTTTTTTTTTTTTTTGTTGGTTTCAGTGAAAGGAAAAAAAAAAACGGCAGAAGAGAAGAAGAAGAAGAAGAAGAAGAAGAAGAAGTCGGGGGATTACATAAAAAGCGAAAGTAAATTAAAAAAACCGCGTAATCAGAAGGCTAACTAACTACTATCCTTCTCACAAGTCTTTTCGTGTTTTCAATCGAGATGAAAAAAGGGATGAAGATGACGAAAACGAGAAACGAGAAACGAGAAACGAAAACGAAAAAAAAAAAAAAAAAAAAAAAAAAAAAAAAAAAAAAAAAAAACCAAGGAAAAGAACTCACATCAAACCTCGCTCCATTCCCTCTCCCATTCAAATACTTTGCACAATCCGTCTGTGCCGATGTCCATTCTCCAACGATGAGCCATAGATCGAACCCAAGCTCGTTTTGGTAGTTGCATGCCGTTTGAATATGTTGAGCGTTCGTTTGGGATACGTCCTTTGAGAAAGAAAAAGAAAAGAAAAGGAAGAGAGGATCCCGGAAGAGAGAGAGAGAGAGAGAGAGAAAGTCAAGTTTCAGTTCAGTATAGAGTTCACCGAAATCCACTTCCACTTCCACTTCCACTTCCACTCACATCTTGCGAAAACATCTGATAGATATGCGTATCCATAGCTACACCTTGCCATCCAGGCGCTGTCTCAAACCCATTCCAGAAGCTGAGAGGTTGGAAAGCGTCGTGGAGGAGAACGACGGTGTTGCTTTGTTGGGAGGTTCCAAAGGGGAATCTAAGATATGTGTGTGTAGGGTAAGAGAGAGAATAGTTCAAGTGTGGAAGGTTGTAAACGAGACGAGACGAATGGCGGGGAAGGGGGTGTAAAAAGAGAGAGAGAATAGTTCAAGTGTGAAAGGGGAACGTACCGAATATTTCCATAGCTGTCGAACCAATACTAAAAAAAAAAAAAGTACAAGAAATGAGATCAAGCTTCATCCGAATTCTCCTCCTCCTCCCCACTCTTACGGTACTAACCTGAGTAACAACATCAAGCATCTGCTGTCCATCGAATCCAGCGGGTCTAAATAATCAAGACAAAATTTTAATTGGAAAATCTCGTTAAGAAAGCCAACTCAACTCATTCAAAGGAGCGATGATAGGCACCACATTCGGATTATTCTTTACCATATTCGCAATCGTCATAATGATCGCGTCTGTTCGTTGAACGAACGAAGGGTTCTCTTGCCATGTTCTAAAAAAAAAACACCCCCAAAAAATAAAAATAAAATAAAAAAAGACAGAAAGGAATTAAAAGGATTAATTAACCGGTTTGAAATTGCCTGCGTGCAAACTCACGGAAAAGAAAGTCTCTGTCCTGAATTATCAAACCTAAACAAGGAAGAGAAAGAGAAGAAGGAGGAGGAGGAGGTGGGGGAGGGGGGGGAAGGGGATATCGTTTTTCAGTAAATGAAATATATATAAAAACACGGTTGGTTTTTTTTTTAAATATTTACGTACCCATTCTGACTGCCTGGAGCACCATGTAGATCAATGATCAACTTGAGACCATGATTGCCTGCCCAGGTGATGGCATTTTGAAGGTACGGGAGTTGACCTTGGACGTAGGGTTCGCCGCCTGATACGTCGAACGCCCAGAACCCGATTGGGAGACGGACGTGGTTGAGCCTTTTGTGTAAGTGTTTGGGTAAGTGGAGGACGGAAGGAAGGTGAGATGAGATATGATGGAGATATAAATAAAATGGAATACAATGCGCCGGAAAATGGGTAAATTGACATTGCGACGTGGATGGGGGAAACAAATTGGACAGGTTTTTGATGGAGATGTGGAGATGTGGAGGATGACATTTAGACAAACATAATGAATAAATGAATGGGACGTGTTATAATAATGTATGAACGCACCCAGCAGCAGCGATAGCAGCGAAATCAGATTCAGTGATGAACGTGTTCCAATGATTCTGGAGTACAGCCAGCGCCGTAGCATGGCTCTGCATTTGCCCAAAAGTGAATTCGTCCACGATGTTTGGGTTTCCGGTGTTGTCGAATATCGAGGGTGTTATCCATGGCTTTGAAATTCCCGAGTCAAGTTCGAGGTAAATATGAGAGTGGGGAGAGAGCCGTGACTAGCTTACCTCGAGAACGAGCCAACCACCTAGATTGACACCTCTGACTTTTTCAGAACCGTATGGAAAGCCGGGGGTGATTGGATTATCAGCTCGAACGACGGATATACAAGTTTGGAGAAGAAGGAGCAGTGCTCCGCGTTTGAAAAGCATACTTTGTTTTTTTTTTGGAACGAAGGAAGGAGGGGGGGGGGGGAGGAAGGGGGAGTTTGGGAACAGCGTGGCCAATCTAAAATGGTATTTATACCTTGGAGAGACCGCATCCGCGGTGACGGAAGCATGCCGGCTGCCTCAGCTGAGGCTTCTTTTTGTCAAAAAGCCGTTCACGATCCTCCACATGTCCCGAAGGTCAAAAGGTCAAAAACTCGATAATAACTCGAGTAGAAAAACAAGGTCATGAGGGCTTGTTTTGTTTTTTCAGAAAACCTATTTTAGAAAACGAACGCCAGGTTGCCAGGTGTTCGTCAATGCTGTGCACCTGCTATGCACGCAGCGGGGTCAACGGATTTAAGATTTCGTAAATGGTCATCTGCCTTGGAATAGTCGTACCTTTGCATGCAGAAGGCAAGGCGATCGTACCGGTACACCCGAGTACGAGTCATGTGACTTGAAATTGCTTCTCTGATCATTGATGTCGTCATTTTTCGTCCTTCGCGGCTTTTTGATGAAGACCACGATACACTCCCGTTTCTGGCTTCGATAAACACCACGCGCGCAGTGGACTCCGGGAGGCTGGTTGCTCTACTTTAGTACGCGGTTGTCTCGGTTACTCGCTCTACAGTGGCGCCTACTCACATATTTCTATCAGCCGTGTAACATCCTACTTCGGACCCTCCTTCCAACTTCCTTTTCCCACTCTGGATCATCTCCGGGATCTGCAGTCTTCAGTAGGGTTCGGGTTCCGGTTCCTCTTTTCATAGAGGCCGAGATATTTGAGCATATCGATCCTTTTTCAATGCAGGGGTGGAAGTCCTTCTGCGGCTTTCTACGTGCGCCCTGCGTAGTGTTAATGATCGGACTCGTATCTGCCGCGCGAGCTTCTCGCGACGGCCCACTCTCCTAATGATTTATATTCCGAGAGAAGTCTGCGGATGAGGATAAGATAACGGAGGTGATGAGAACCTGGCCGGCACTGGCTCGGGCCTATCGTCTCCGTCTCTCACCACCGCCAGGTATGGTATTTCTAAGTATCGACTAAGCGCCTCATTCTCACGTGCTTCCCTGCTTCCCTGCTCCCGACAGCCATGGTCGCAGCCCTGTAAGTGTTTTTTGTTTTTTTTTTTTTTACTTTCAGCGGAGAAATAAGGCTTAGCTATACCACCGGCCTGAACTTATGGGCATGTTTGTCCTTAAAACATGTCTGCGCTTCAGAAACGAAACGCCATCGCCCATCGCGTCATCCGAGTCGGTATTTACGCCAACTATTCGCACAATGGCCTCTTCCTTTGCCCCCACCAGCGCGATTTTTGCAGGGCTCTCCTAGCTGTAGCACCCTTTTGATGTCTTAATGTTCATGTCGGCCGGGCCTTGACTTTGCAATGTCGGTTGCTGGCTTCAAAACAGTAGATTTTGGCTCTCATACGGACACGAACGGCTCCACTGCTTTGTAGGACCGACGTTATCACCCGCAGGGTTAATATAGTTGGAGGAATCCTCACCCTAAGGGTGCGGTCGCTAACGCTTTGGTGGGTATGAACTCTTTGCGATCCAAGCCTAATCTGAGTTTTTGGAAGCCAAAACGCTGTGGTCTCGGGCAAAACCGGTGAAGGTTCTTTCTGCCCTTGACTGTTCCAACACTCCCCGGCGCAGTTACAGGGATCAAAAAAATGCGAGAGCAAACCACGACCCCGGTTTCCGAGATGAAATGGGCTTGAGAGGGACACGGTAGGGAGTTTTTTCGTTACGAGCATAAAAAGCTGGCTTCTTTTGGCTCTCACTTCTCATCCACCAGACTTACATTCACCATTCAATCTCGCTCTCCCTCAGACCTCTCCCTTATGCCATACGGTAGCTATCCCCAAACACCCTTGGGCAGTACAACCACTCTCGCCCATACAGAGGTGGGGGAAGATACCACCAACTTGAAGAACTCTCGTGATCAAAGGCGTCCTCCTGTTCGCCCGTCTTTTACCCCATTAGCCAGCTCCGATACGCTCATCCATCCCGATGAGCCTTGCTTAGTATCTAATCCTGAGAAATGCAAGGATATCGAAGCCCTCAAATTCAATAATGAAAAACCTGCGGACCTCGCTCCATCTCCATCCGAGGACTTATACGCTCCTCCAGATGGTGGTTTCAAGGCTTGGAGTACTGTGGTAGGAGTCACCTTGGTCGCCTTCTGTACATTCGGGTATGTTAACCTTTTTCAAAACTTTTTCTTCGCTTCAGACTCTGATTTTTTTTCATCCCTAATCCTTGAAAAAAAAAAAAACCTCCCCAGATTTGCGAATGCATACGGGGCATTTTCAGATTATTACAATGCTGTCTACCTAACAGATTATTCTCCAACGCTTATATCAATGATCGGGGCTCTCCAAGTGTTTGTCCTATATATTTGTCAGTTGAAGATCCGTTGATTTTTTCTTTTCCAAACCCCCTTACGAGAATGTATGTATAATCCACAGTCGCTGGTTTTTTCTGGAGCGTTATTCGACGCCGTCGGTCCGCGATACCTCATACCATTCAGTGGTATCATCGTCGTCCTTTCGCTCTTCTTGCTTTCCTTTACGCAGCCTCAACAAATCTACCAGCAATTCCTCTGTCAGTCGGTACTGTTCAGTATCGGGGCAACATTCGGGTGAGAACTTGTCAATTTTATTCAAAAAAAAAAAAAAGCAACGTGTAGCATTTTATACTTATTCCCATCCTTTAACATTTTTTATCAACCTTTGGCTATGGGCGCCGGCTAACGGCTAAACTACTACAGATTTTTCCCTGCTATAGCACTAATGTCCCATTGGTTCAAACTCAAGATGCCCTACGCCGTCGGATGTTTGATTTCTGGATCGAGTTTAGGAGGAATTTTATTCCCCATAATGTTACATAAACTTATCCCCCAGATTGGTTTCGGTACGATAAAACGAACTCACTAGTTCTTCCCCCGCCTTTTTTTTTTTTTTTTTTTGGCGTTTTGCTAAAGTTTCCCATAGGATGGACGATTCGTGTGATTGCGTTTATCACCGTACTCTGCTATGGTGTTGCAATCCTCACAATTTACCCTCGCCGACCGACAAGACCTCTTCCTCGATTGACTCGGTTGTTGGATTTTAGAGGATTCAAGGACCCATGCTATGTCTTCCTCTCACTCGGGTGTTGGTTCGCAGTGTTCGCAATATGGAACCCGTTCTTCTATGTCGGGCTTTCTGCGGAGATGGCTAATCCAGGATCATCTCTCAACCCGTATTACCTTGCAATTCTGTGTACGACGTCGATAGTGGGAAGAGTATCTCCAGGTTTGATTGCACTTCGAGTCGGAAGGCGAGTTTCTTTTGTTTTTTTTTTGTTTTTGTTCTGGCTTAGGTAAAAAAAAAAAAACTCGGGGGAGTTTTACATTAAAAATGTTGTTCAGGTTCAACCTCATGTGGATATCAACTTTTCTTTCCGCCATTCTCATCTTTGCTTTATGGTACACATCATTCAACGAGACCAATCTAGTGGTTTTTGTCGTTTTATACGGTATCGCTGCAGGACCTTTCTTTACGCTTATCCCCGTAGGTGGTGTTATCGTGACCCCCCCCCCCCCCCCCCCCCGGCCCTGCGACTCTTGACCCCACTTGTCCTTTATTCTTTCAGCCGTGTGTCGCAATGTTATCACCCATTGATAAAGTCGGTGCTCGTCTAGGGTCAATGTACGCCTTCATGGCTTCCGCATGTCTCGCTGGAACGCCCATAGGTGGGATTTTTATTCGAACGCGGAGCGAAGAAAACTTCCGACATCTTATCCTGTTTTCGGTAAGCACTTTTGTTTCGGGTTCTTTTGGATTTATTACTTTAACAATAATCATATATTCAGGGCTTAATGTCGTTCATAGGAGCAGGATTTTTGTTCGCTGCAAGAATGATTAGGGATAAGAGAGTCTTTGCGATAATATGAGTTCAATCCCGATCCTTTTTTTTTTTTTTTTCTATTTCCAACTCCGCATGTAATGGCGGTAAATCAGTGTTAGCATACAGTATTCGTGATAGGATAAGATAAGATAATAAATTATACTGGGGAGGTCCGAATCGGAACCTCCCGACACTACAATATCTTGTGAGCATTATATCAAATGCACCTTTTTTTTTTTTTTTTTTTCACTCTTTAATTAAGCAAAGGATTTCCGACTCGAGATTGAAACAGTTTTACAAATGATACATACAGCAAAGATGACTAAAAACCCTGAAGAAAAACATGGTACAACAATGGTTCAAAAGGGGCTCCGAGGCAAGGGCTTTTCGGGTAGAACACGGGGAACCCGTTCGTTGTTCACGTATCGCGGAGGGAGTTCAACTATCTCAGCCTGTTCCTCGGGCATAGGAGACGCAACTCGACCCCCATCTTGATGTCTGACGAATACCCGCGCTCCAGTCATAACTGTAGCTCGGCTAACATTACTCCCTTCCCTACTGACTTCCACAGAGCCTGCGCCGTATCCGTACTGCATCAATGAGGAATCTCCGCTACATAGACCAGGAACAACAGTCAGCGGGGTGAATATGTAGCATTGAGAGAACAATGGACTCTGTACGCACAACATCTTTGTGGACCCACCATCCACCTGATTGCGCCATGGATGAACGTCCTCCATACTCTTGGAATTTCTCCGGTTTGAGCGCAGCCTTTCTAGCAGAAACGCAACCCCGACGAGGAAAAACCCGCCAAATAATCCACCCACACCAGCTCCGGCTGCAACAGATCGAGCCTTACTTTTCAATCTGTGGATTGCGTCAAAAAAAAAAAAAAAATCTGCAAAAAAAAAACGCCGCAAGAAGCGGACGAAAATTTTTTTTTAGATAACGAACATTGTATCTGGAGCGAGACAAGTATCGACATCGGATCTACCGACACCCATAGGCCCATTTGCCCAAATAAGCCCTTCAGAGCTGACCAGAGAGAGCCAGAAAGGCATTGCGCGAGACTAAGGGGAAGTCCGTTAGAAAGTGCGAGATGAGGGAAGGTAGAAGTTCGGACCAGTGATACTGTCCAGACGATCGGATCCATGGTATGTGATGTTATATTGTAGGGAGGGTGATTCGGGGGAGAGACCTGGAGAGCATATGAAACGCGGCAAGAAGTCGAAGGATTGAGTGACGGACCGTCAGAGTAAAGGGAGGCGTTCCGTTCAGTGGTTTTATCGATACGTCGTCGCACTATAGCAAGGCTTGTTAACGACCTGAATATCTAGGACTAGGATGCAACTCGCCTGGTTTATAAATCCATTCTGCGACAGCGGACCGCCATCCACTATCCCTTGTATCCTCAAAAGCTGAGTTTGTGCTGGCATCGTTAGATTTTTGCACGTCGGACTGGCGATCGTTGAATTTTTTATCATGGTAAATGTGACTTGACACCCGCCCGGTAGACCATTCGAGTCGTACTGCAAACTGGGTAAAGAAATTTCCTCAAACTGGAGGATTGAAATAGTGGATTACCATGCATATCTGATACTAATAGGCCGACACGTCAGAGCCTGCATGCATTACAAAGAGAGCTTTTACTCACCTGAGTTCCAGGAGCAAACGGGACCGTGAAATCAAAGAATAAGTTCCCATCTCCAGCATCGCCCCCTGTGCCTGCATCGATGATAAATGGGAAGATAAACGTCCTATGTAAGTGCGGGTTGTGAAAATGATCGAGCCGATGTGAGATCAAATGCGAGCACGAACGATGTCAAGACTTGGAAAGAGTATGGTGCGACCGGGTTTTGACTGATGAGATGTGAGATGGTGATGGTCGGAGCAGAAGACACCCATGCAGCTCACCCAGTTGCTCCTTGGCGGCCCCATATCAGACGGACGGTCTCACATTGCTCTGATTGAGTCGAGCGTCGTTAGCAACCCGATAAATCTTCCTCGTCGAGTTCATCCGGCTCACCCGTGACTGGTGTCTTCCCATAAGCGAAAAAAAAACCCTAGCAAGAACTCTCGTTAATTTTTGACAAACCAGAGAAGGAAGCGGACGTACCGGCTCAATAAATGGCACCACTTCCGCAGCCGCAAGCCCAAGAATCATCCACAAACACACAATCAACTCAAACTGTGCCATCGAGGCTGCGAATGAAGAAAAGAGCGACAAAAGTCACTGAAGGGATGAAGACTAGCTTCGTCGGGCGTAGAAAAAAGATGGAAACAGCACCAGAAGATCTTGGTAGGGGCTGGCTCCAGTATTTATAGTGATGTGCAGAAAGCGCATGGAAACTGGTGCCTCCTAAAACAATCCCTGTTATTGTATTAGAATATAGAAATGTGTGATGGAATGGTTCACTTTTACATAGCTTGATCTGTCGGTATCCAGGGTCTCATAGGTACCTTTATCAACAAAGCTGTATTCAGTGGCGGCAATATTATGTCTGAGGACGTCCAGTGAAGAAAGATGAGGGATTGGATCATGTTTCGCGCAAGACAGAATACACAGACTTGGAAATTATCAAGAAAACTTCGGGCGTGCTTGTCGACACAGGACATGACATGTTCGTAGTCGACGCAAAAAGATCAGATTGGTACACCATCACGGTTTCATTGTAGCGTATGATAAGCATATCCTCGATATTCGGGGCTCTGCCCGCCTCAGGTTCAGATGAGGGAAACCCCAGCCCTCGGAGCATTGTTCAGGTCGCCAAACGCATACTAAAGCGAAGTTGCAGATGAGGCTCTAGACCTGGTGAGGAATCGATGATTGATGCACGATGTTAACCAAATCCAGCGAATCGAGAACGAGGGAAGATTGAATGTCAATATTTACGACCAGCCAGAGCAATACAGGGTTATATCATTATGCGAATCATAACGATATGTCAGAATGTTGGAGGCGAAGTTGGAACCAAGGGAGTCAAGAGCTCACCGGCGACGTTTATGAAGCGACAACCATTTTTATGACAAGCTTGAGTGGCGGTATCTCAGTATGCAAAACTCTAGAGTAGAATTTATAATTAAAAAAAGGATCGCGCTCACCGTGTTTCCCTTAACCGCTTACGACCGAGCGATTTTCTTTTTACTTTGGTATGGACAGTCGAACAAAGGACTTGTAAAAGCGACGGGCTGAGATTGGCACTAATATTAGAGGCCTCTGCCAGTTTATGACGGTGAGGGCCTCGACCCGATTCTTCGGAATTCAGTTAAAAGACGCGTCGCGAAGTTGTGTACATCCTGGCTAGATATTCTTGGAAGAATATCCTCCTATCTTGGCCAGACAAGAGCTCAGGTAATATAACTCTGGAGCTCTGGGGAGGCGGAGGGTCGCAAAAGCCAAAGCGCGTTAATAAATAACACGTGACTTGCCGTCTGAAAACAAACAATCTCGGCACACGTTCGGCCATCTGCGATCCAAGAAAATGTAACTCATTCCAGTCAAGCACGAGTCGCCACACCCACACCTTGATCAATGATTTATGACAAGTTCAACTACGTATTTTACGGTATGAGCCGTTGACCGAATGGCCTGAGCTCGATCTCATTGCAAAAAAACAAAAACAACAAAATGAGGAACTTATTATATTACCGCAAAGACTCTCTTATATCTTATCACCCTTGCTGCAAAGAAGAAAGCTGCCCCTATTACCGCCATTAAACCCTGGCGACCCAGAAAAAAATGAGTATCACCCCGAAAGTCCTAAGAGCTCGAACGAATGAAAATAAACGCTTACCGAAAACAAGATGAGATGTCGAAAGTTTTCTACACTCCGCGTTCGAATGAATACACCCCCTATGGGGGTTCCAGCTAGACATGCAGAAGCCATGAAGGCATAGATTGACCCCGTTCGAGCGCCTACTTTGTCGATTGGTGATAGCGATGCTACACATAACTAAGAGTTTGGAGGGAAAATGGTGCGCATGAGCATGGAACGGATAAGAGAAAGTGGTGTTTAGATATCATGTCGTCTCTTACGGGAATAAGTGAGAAGAAAGGTCCTACAGCGACGCCGTATAACATCACGAATATCAATAGATTGGTCTCGTTGAAAGATGTGTACCATATAGCGAAGATGAAGATTGCGGAAAAAACGGTCGATATCCACATAAGATTGAACCTGAAACGTCGTTGGAGAAATTTGGGGATGATGGATGAAACGTATCATGACTTGCTTTCCAACCCGAGACGCAATCAAACCCGGAGATAATCTCCCAATTATCGACGTTGTACTTAAGATGGTAAGATAATACGGATTGAGAGATGAATCCGGATCCGCCATTTTTGCGGAAAGTCCGACATAGAAGAATGGGTTCCATATTGCAAATCCAGCGAACCAGCAGCCGAGCGAAAGGAAGAGGTAGCATGGGTCAGTGAAGCCTGTAAAATCAAGTAATTGGGTCAATCGAGGAAGAGGCTTTGTCGGTCGGCGGGGATAAATGATGAGGATTGCGATAATATAGCAGAGTACGGAGATGAATGCGATTACACGGATTGACCAATCTAAGAGTTCTTCAGGTCAGACCGTGGGTGAAGTAAAGAGCTCTGTATCGTACTGAAACCAACTCGAGGGATAAGTCTTCCGAGAATTATGGGATAGAGGATTCCTCCCAAGCTCGATCCAGAGACTACACACCCTACAGCGTAGGGTAGTCTAAGTTTAAACCAATGCGACATCAGAGCGATTGCAGGAAAAAATCTGTATGATTACCGTATGGTATTTCAGTAATATAAACGGATAGTATTAGAGCTGAATCTCACCCGAGTGCTCCCCCGATGCTGAATAGCACTGATTGACAAAGAAATTGCTGATATATTTGCTGAGGCTTCGTAAATGATAGCAAGAGGAGGGATAGGACGACGATGATCCCGCTTAATGGTATGATGTTCCGCGGTCCAACTGCGTCAAAGAGCGCTCCAGAAAACCCGGCCACTGTGTATGAAGGTCATGATGAAAAACAAGCGAGAAACACATCGGCAATTGACTGACAAGTGTAAACAATGAATACTTGTAGGGCCCCGATCATAGAAATAAGTGTTGGAGAATAATTTGTCAGGTAAACGGCATTGTAATAGTCCGAAAAGGCGCCGTATCCATTTGCGAAGCTAGATCGAAACTGAGTCCGAGATGAATGAGAATACCGGTGAGATTGCATACCCGAATGTACTGAAAGCGACCAAAGTGGCTCCTACCATAGTGCTCCAAGCCTTAAGACCGCCGTCTGGAGGAGCGTACAGGTCCTCCGATGAGTCAACAGCGAGAGTAGCGGGTTTTTCAACGCTGAAATTTTCGGGATCAGATGGGCGGGTCTCGTCGCGGCGGAAGAGCGTATGACGAGTAGAACATTCTTCAGATGGAGCCTTGCTCATATTTTCTTCCGGGTGAGGGGGGGCCAGGGTTATTACGCTACTCAAGGCTGTTTCGGGACAGTGATCAAATAGCATCGGTGGCGTTGGCGTTTTGTTTCGTTCAAGCAAAGAGTAATGTTTTGAGAGCAAGTGGGAAGGTCAGAAAACAAGCCTGCTTTTATGTGAGCCAGCAGAATTTCTTCCATGGTCCTCGAAAGCCGATTAAACCTGGTTTGCTCTTTCCCCGGGAGTCGGGACTGTCGAAAATGTGAGTATACTTCCCGATATTATCCGGCTCATCAACGAACCTGCTCCAACGCCGACAGGCCTGTATCATGAATTCTGCGCCGGAGGGCTAGTGGATGATTCCTCGCACCTTGATGGGCATTTTGTGGGCCAAGTTCGCAAACGATATTCCATATTCGACAACCTAGAGATACTGGCAAATATCCTAGATCTATGTTTCCGGGTGGAGCGCCGATGCTCCAGAGCCTGTTTGCGCCGAAATTAACATCAGGCAGAGGCTAATACAGTGCATCAGTTATAAGTAGGTGAGAGGCCATTCTGCCAATAGCTGGCGCATTATGAGGAGGGTACTATGCGTTCTACACACCGTGTGAGCCGCAAGCGTGTCGGGAAGAAGCATGCTACCACAAGTTGCGCTTGCGGTATGTTCATGCCTTACGCTTTGTTGAAAAACGCATGCAATAAGTCAAAGGCTGAGGTACGATACACCGGAGGTAGCGGTCCGATGCCGGGGGTTCAACCTTTCACGTGCTGTACACAACAATTTTTTCTTCTTTTTCTTCGTCACCATTCCAAATGGTTTGAAACTCCCTTACTGTTTTACTTCCCATTCCTGACGGACGTTCACGCGTAAACAGGCAGCACAGGCTACTTTCAAGTCAATTAAGTCGGTCTTCCCTCTGTTTGACCGTGTCCTAGTCCAAAGATTCAAACCAGAGACTGTAAGTTCAACAGCTTTACGTGCGACATTACTACTCCCTTAAAATTTTTTCTAGAAAACGGCTTCTGGAGTCTTTCTTCCCACTTCCGCTATATCAAATCCTCTTCCAGAAGCTACTGTCGTCGCTGTTGGCCCTGGTGCTCCAGACAAAGATGGGAAAGTTGTACCTACGACCGTGAAGGCTGGGGATCGAGTTCTTCTTCCAGAGTGGGGTGGAAGTGCTATTAAGATTGGAGATGACGTGTGTTTGACCTTATTTTGTCTTGCTCTTTATATACTGACTTGCACCTGCCTCCAGGAATACCATCTATTCAGAGACTCGGAAATTCTCGCCAAGATACAAGAGTAGATGGGAACCAATGTTCATACCGTTCATACTTTGTCTTGTCGTGCCTCGTACTTTCTAAAGCTGCTAGCTGGCCAGAGGATAGGTTATATCTTCGGAGGACACGAAGTAAAAAGGAAGGGAAAACCCATCGAAAATTACATGTTTTGCGTTGGTTTCCGTTCACGATTCGATTTTTTTCGTCTTAATGGAAGAACCATCTTCACCCCGTAAGCAGTTTGTTTGACTTCCGACAAAGGTGCATTGGGTACAGTATGCCTTCGGAGTCTTGTGACATAGAGCAGTGTTTACGAGTGCATTTAGGCAGCACAATATAACCTCAGCAGCCAATTGAAAACCATAGTAGGCTCCCCTCCCTTTGGCATATTGATGAGAGCCTTTTTCTCAGACTCGTACGGATCGCACGGATATGCCTCGTTTCCGTTTGTTTGTGTAGACTATTTTCGTCCTTTCTCAGCTAAGTCCGAAGCTTAAACTGGTCCCAAAATGCTTCGGCCTCACTTCTTATCTTTGATCCCATGGGTTCAAGTTCAAAGGAAAATGTACGTATGTACATTTTCACACAAGTTGTGTGCAGCGTAGCGAGCTCCGGTCAAAGCTGGCCCTAGCTATCCTGATTAGGCATCTGGTTCCATTTCCCCAGCGTTTGTCCCCGAATTGTCGTTTGAAAATGTTCGGATTTAGACAGGAGAGGGTGGTCGGTGTTCGGAGTGAGGGCTCAAGCCTATATTTTAACTCGGCCAAAATACGATGCTCAAAGAAACAAGCAATCTTTCGACGCTCTGGCCGGGCTCAAATGTTTCTACAATTTCAATTTCCATTCCCTAGGATGTTTGATCGGCTTGTGGCCGCTGTTCCCCCGCCAAATTTCGGCGGGTCAACCATTGAAAGGCAGCCAAGCCGCAAGCTGCAAGCTAGGGTCATTTTCGTCCCAAGCGTATTGTGATTTATCCCAATACAAAGCTATACAAAGTCGGCCAGGCCAGTTCAAAGCGTCCCTCCAAGCCGGGAAAGCCGGGCAATTCAAATGGACAGATTACTGATACAGTTTATGGTTAGGGTTAGCCCAGTGCCGTGTTGAAAAAAATAGAATGAGCCCGTCCGACCCAAAGAGACTACTGCAACATCTCTTTGAGCAGGAAAACGGGACTAGGAAAAGATTATGACAGTGTACTCATCTCCACCCCATAAAGCGGAGAGAGATTCATACAACCGACTCGAACCCAACGAATATGCAAAACAACTCGTTTGGGTCCTCATCGCTCACAGCCAGAATATCGCTAAGGAACATGAAGGCTGGATCTGTGCCGTCAAGAAATATGAAGAATCTTGGGAGGGGCAGATTGTCTGCTTTTATACTTGCAAGAAGTGCGCACGGACCAAGATGATATGCATTTGCGGTCCCGAGAAAATGTGTCATTCACAGTTCTGACTCTTTCAATTTGGCAGTCTCTACGTAGGCGGATAAAAGATCAAACGATAAATTTCCTCATCAAGATCAGCAATAATACAATCTTGTAATTTCCCGTATTCTAGAATACAGTACCTGCGAGTGTCTGCGCGACGCCCTGAGCCCAAAACACGTTTGCAGCACCTAGATATAGGGAAACGTCAGTTATACCAACGAGAAGATGATATATCATTGATAGAACGTACTCGTGGTATGAAGATTGTTACTGAAAAGAAAGAAAATCACATCCATGAACGAAATTCTCGCAGCAAAACTAAATACATAACTCACATCCAGAAGAGATTCGAGGCATCTCCAAATGAAGTTGCATCTTTGAAACCAAATGCGGTAGGGTTGTTGAGGATGGTAGTGAATGCGGCGTTGGCATCCCAGATAAAGGTCTTGACCTTTTGAGTGCAACGGAAACCGATCATAAGGGTGCAAAGGAGGTGTAAAAATAAAGTAGGACGTACGCCAGAATGAG
>JAACJN010000082.1:0-187802 GCA_013368555.1 Collybiopsis confluens | reverse complement strand
TCTCCATGTCTGAGTGCTTCGTCCTGCTCTTCATCATCCTCAATGTCCTCCTCGTTCTTCAAACCGTTGTTGGGAAGCTTGGGAGGTTTGAGAGCTGGGAGAGGAACATTACACCACTCTTCTGAGGAGTTGAAACTAGCAGTTTACCTTTCTTCAAATCGTCGAGATACGAAGCCTCATCTTTGTTTAAGCCCAAATCCATTGCATTGTCTAGGAAACATATGAGAACATGTGGATAATGAGGACGTGCGACAAACCGTCTTCTTCATCCGACGAGGACGGGGACTTTATTGTGAGCGGCCTTGATCAGTGTGGCAAGATATTCTGTTAGTATTTCGTCTTGAGGGGGCGCGAGAGACCGTTTTTTGGTATCTGTAGTCGAATTTTTCGGGTTAGCGGCGATTCCGATAGAGCGGGAACCAGAAGCGGCCGTGGACCCATTTGTTTTGCTTTTCTTTGCCTTGTTCAATGTGTCCACAGCTTGGTGCAATGCAGCCGACTCGGTCTTGCGCTTCATCTTGGGTGAAAGAGGAGGAGACAAAAAATGAATGTGACGTGTCAGTTATTTATATAAAGACTGTCAAGGGATTGGCGTCTTCAATGATCTAAATGGTTACTGAAAAGGAAATATCTAAGCTTTCGTGCAGAATGTTTATACAGGGACACAGTACCTTTCGCCAAGCTCCCCAAAACCTGCCAAAAGGCCGTCTTCTCGAGGACATATAACGCGTGCATGAAGAATTATTCAACGAAGCCCATGTTATTGCGCTCTACTCTCTCAAAGTCTCGCAGCACGTCGCCATCCATGATGTTTCCCAATACGAACCTCGCCGAGTTACGAATCTTGTGCATCGCCTCGGCGGTTTGAGATAGTGAAGTGCGACCAATGGACATGTCATTTTTGTACTCAATTGAAGCAGCCCAGAAACGCAGTAGGTCCGCGCCGTAAGCGGGGTCCTTCTTCTTGTCCTGAAGCGGGTATAATCAATAAAAGAACGAACAGATGTAAAAGGAACCCACAGATCCTCTAGGACTATCGTCGACGGACCAACGATATTGCCAATGATTTGCTCATCTTTTTACCCTTCTCGGCGAGGACCATTCCATGAGTGATGAGGGTGCCGTACGGCCTCAGACCTTTCGCTACCGCATCTGACTCGACGACCGAACGTGATCCTACTGCAGTCAAAAGCTAACTCTGGAACCAGCCCCGATGCTGATCCGAGCCTTCCATACATACATCTGCCCGGTGCGACCGTCCTGTACTCGGCAGAGCATCCAACATTGACCATGAAGTTCCGCTATCAAACCATACATCCGTAGATTTCGTGCATTCCTCTGGTTTCATCTCAGGCAGAATGAAATCCTCCAAGGGTCCTTCCACCAGTACTAAACGCCTTTCTGTTCGATGACACGCAAGATATGTTGGAGGAATTCTTGATTAAGGATAGCATCACCTGTTTCTACATTGATCAAAGCAGGATGGGTACACCCCAAACGCGCTGTCGAGAAATGCACCACTCGGAGCGAGATTGAATGAAAGCTTCTAAACGGTTGAGCGCCCGAACCCTGCCCCAACGTTCCCATCCCCATCTCCGCCGACAATTACATCAAAAGGCCCCTTCGTCCCCTTGAGCCCGAGTCCAAGCACTCTCATCATCTCGACATCACTTCCTTTGCTCAACGCAGGCTTCATGACGTTCCTGAGATCGGCATAATCGCTCTCTGCATCCAACGCGTTGTGGTATTTGGTTAGAGAGAGAAGGGTAGGCAGGGCGAGGGTGGTAAGGAGGGAACTCGGGATGGGATGAGCGCCGGCGATATCGGACCGCTGAAGATATTCCGGATGACGAAGTAGCGGAGGTGGAAATAATGGTAGACGGATCGATCCGCGGGAGAGTCGACGAATTAGGAACGATGGTCTGACTAGAAGAAGAGGTCGTCAGGACCTGGTTTCGGATCACATCCAAAACGGGAGCTCCAGCTTCTAATGTAGATTTTGTAGGTATAGGTTGAACCGGGAGTTGTTTTGGGGTGGTGTCTGTCGAAGAACGAGACACAGTGGAAGGTCGAGAAGATGGCGTCACTGACACTGTAGGACCACACTTGCGCAGAGCGTCAACTCTTGAGCCTGAGTTGAATAAAGCATACACCAGTCAGACAGCGATGACGAATAGACATAGCCAATTTCACCTCGTTCAAACGTCCAAGCTCCGAGTCTACGACGAATGTGAACTGTTGGGTGGAAGTCCTTGCAGTCCTGGCATATCGGCAAACAAGCTCTGCTGCGAAGCAGAAGCAACAGTTGCTATCCCCACCTGAGTCTTCGTGGTGATTGCAGCGTCGGGCGAGGAAGTGTCCATTCCATCGCCAGAGTTCGAGCTACTTCGAACTTGACAGCTGCAACGAAGCACGACACTCCAACCAGCTGCAGCTTCTGTAAAGCTACGGTGGGGCGTAGGGAAAGGAACCGGTCCATGATGTTCACGAAGAGGAAGAATGACTCGGCCAGGAAGTTGAATCGTGAATTTCTGTAGCGGCAGGCACATTATTGTGTGTTCGTCGTAAGGCATGCTCAGCTGCAGCCCGAGGAAAGCCCATATCCGTTACTTCAATTCCCTGTACGGCGAGGGCTGCCTTGAACACGATATTTTCCCAAATACTGGCACCGATGCAGAGAACCCAGATCAGCGATCACCTGAGGCGTCGTACTGTTCATCAGGGTCTGGAGAAGGGCAATGGCCCCTCTACCGTGAGCAATCCTGCAGTGGCAAAAACATCCGAGAGTAAGGTAACTCGAACATGCAAAGCGATCAGGTTCCGGAAATAGAAGTTGAGATTATCGTAGCTTTCTTCTACGGACGAAATCAGTTTCGGATGGCTCGTTATAAGCAATAAATCACTGACCCGTCACATTGAGGAGAGGAAGGAGATTTGATTCTTGTTTACAGTGGCCCAGAAGTCATGCGTAGCTTGAAGCGATTCCTTCACCAGAAACGATAATTGCTGTAGAGTCTCTGTCGGCGCAACTTCAGTCAAAGTTCGCATTGTTTGAACCATCGAGGCGTCCGACACTGGTGGCGAAATCGAACGGAAGACACGGTAGTGCAGTCAGCCGACCCAAGCAAACGACACCGTCCGTTTGAGTGATGAAATCCCGGCAATGTAACGTGTGTTGAAAAAAGCCTTCCAAAAACTGTGAGAGTGAATCAGGTGATGAATGATGAAATCGAAACATTACATACCCGGCCTAGGATGTCAATAAACGAGATAATATTGTTCTCGTGCAGTCTCATAGCTTCCTCGCTGCGGGGATCGAGCAAAGCAGCAAGGGTGAGCGGATTCGCCGTCGTCTCAATCAGAGACGACTGAGACGTTTCTACGCCTTCCATCTTATCGCCAGCCTCTTCGGATACTTCGGATATAGTAGACGGCGGAGGAACGACTGTAAGGTTGTAAAAATGCCTGATTTCATCCGGCGGGACGTAGGCATGCCCAAGCTCTTCAATCTTTGTCATGGTGCTCTTGAGGGCCTCGAAGACTTGACGCTTCAAGAAAGGATGGTGCCGGATAAGTTCGTCGATCGCTGTACCGAGGACTGCGTTCTCCTTCTCCAGCAATATCTTGAGGTGGCGATCAGAGGTGAATATGAAGAAAATGGCGGGAATTATGCTAGGATGAGCAGCTAGTTGACTTTGGCCCACTTCGTTCAGGCAAAGGACTCCGATGGCGTTGGGAATAGCCTGAATGACCTGCTGAGGTGTCAAAATGACTTCCTGTCTGGAAGTAAGTTTGCTTACTTCGATCGCTGGCTCAAGTCCAAGCTCAATGGATTTATAAAAGGTTTCAGGAAGTCCGGCTTCTTGTATGACGGTCAAGGAACCAGGTTCATTGTGTACAAATGTCGCCATGATGTTGATTGCTGAAGAGAAGTAGGTTGAGGAGTAAAATTGCAACTAAAAAGACATACCGATAGGAAGAACACTCGGTCCAAACAGTCCTCGATAAATGATTTTTTTGATGGATCCAAGGATAGACATATCAATGAGGCCGCGCAACCCTTCCGAAGTCCCTGATGACTGCATCATACGATGCATCGAGCGTAAAATGTGTTTCAAGACGGCAGCTCGTACGACGGGAAGCTCTCCTAAGAAGGCAAGTTTAAAAAACTCACTCTAGTAAGATCCCTTTGATTACTCACCGTGTGATCCAAATATCTGACGAGACTTCTGCTGATCTCCATGCTCGCGAATATCCAAATCCACTTCGTACTGGGAGATACAACGTTAGCCATCCAATGCTTCAAAAGTGTTTTCACTAACCTCAATTTGATCTACCAAAGCTTCAACACCGTGTGAGTTACAGAATACAAGAGCATCATCTGCAGTATTCGATAGTCTCGTTATAAGATCTGCGACTTGAGGAGGCTAAGACCTCGAGTGAACGCGCGTCCTGGTACAAAAAGAAGACCTGGCTTACCGGAGGGACCGTCCTCTTAGATTTGTGAAGAATCTTCATTGCTCACGACCGTAACGTCGTGAAGTCGACGAAGCTCTGCTCGACGATGAGTATGAGGAGGAAAGAGCTGACAGAGGCTCAGGCCTGGAAAAAGAGCCGACATTAGTAACGTCTACGGTGCTAGCGACTGTATACCTCCTGGACTTGTCATCTTTTCCCGCCGAACGAGCTTCGAAGAAAGATTTGGTATGCTATGGTCTCGAAATGGAATGCATTTTAGCACGCCCACGTGCTTGAGAGGATGAAAGCCGAGAGGCGGAGGGAGAGAACGGCGTCGAGGAAGAGGAGACGAGTTTCCCCGATTGAGGTTGAGCTGGGGCGTCACCTTGAAGGGGTGTTTCCACCACAAAGATGAAGCAGGGCGGGGTGCGGTCTGAGTCACAACTGCACCCACAAACAAAGAATCAGAATCAGCACTGACATGTAGGCGAAAAAGTGTATGAAACTCACCACCAGGACTTTGTGCCCCATTATTCTCCCCGCTGGTCGAAAGCGAAGCTCGGGTCCTGGACAGGCTCCGACTGCGCATACGAAAAGACAAACTGAGGTCCAACTTGTTCGAGGAAGAGCTGCTGCTCGCACCGAGACCACCCTCATGCTGCTCGCGGAGACTGGGAAAAGGCATGGATGCATCTGGACGGATCGTCGTTGAGGGACTAACCAACGGATGACCAGAAAGAACACCGAAAGGTGCAGCAGCTGAGGCAAGTGGAGATGATGAACCCAGATCCGTTCTCGGCAAAGGTACGGTGGAGTCGCTATGTCCCCTCCCTCATCCGACCAACTTTCCGTCTAGAGTTTCGTTCGGCTGAAATGGCGGTCCAAGGAGAGTTTGAGAAGACGGATGGGTACCGGAGACAAAAGTGTTTTCCTGTGAAAATGAAGCGTTATGCCCGTGCCCGTGTCCATGCTGCGGGTTTCCTGTCATAGAGAGGTTTAGAAGCCTAGGGGAATGATTTGGATTTGGATTGGCGAGTTGAATACAGGAAAAGGGTATGACCACGGTCGAGTTGGGCTGAGGGAGCGGCGAGGGTTCATGCTCGCTTTACTGAGAGTGTTCCATTGCATATCTGCAGCAAAATTACTATCAGTAATTGATATATTGTTTACAAGATTCACGTACGAAACTGGGCGAGATGCAGAACTTGGAAAACTCTGTCAACGAAATATTCAGTGACCACGTAAATAGACATATTCAGAGCATGAAAACGTACTCAGATGGGCGAGATGGGTACGAACTCGAAGACGAACAAATACTGCAGTTGAAAACATGTCGAGATCCGGCTTGAACGCGACAGAAGGCCAGGGCTGGACCGATTTGAGTAGATGGTCGGGTTACTCGCCGTAGTTTGAATGAAAGTGGTGAAGAAATAAAGGAGCGACTTGGCTGGCGATTCGATTCGGACTTTTATAATCGCCAAAGCCAAAAAGGTTTCGCAGGACGATGGTGGTAACTGGAGAAGATGAGCGTCTGCGGTCACGCTGCCGGAATTGATTCCGTTAAGCGCCGAGGACACGGGCCAACTGCTCCACCGCCGACGAGCGCTCAAAAAGGAACCCCTCTACTTGGATTTATTGTCGTTGAGTTATCACACTCGAGTCTTCATTCTTCAACAAGCATCTCAATGATGATAGGGCAATAGATCCAGATCTATATCAACCTTACCAACATCTTCCATTCTCTGCCTACAACGATCCCCAAATCCGCACAGCACAGAGTCGCTCTCAATCGCGTATTCGGTCAAGAAGTTCCGAGTTTGACCCCTCTCGTACTTAAGAGTCTCAGCGGACTCGATCGTTAGCACGTCAGCTTTCGATGAATGGATCCATTTTAGTTTCGGTAAGGAGGTTCTTAGACAAGGATGTACTCGACCAAACAGTCCGGCCAAATCAGGTTGATTCGCTCAGCTCCTCGGAAACTTCAAACTCCAAACTTGTTGAAACGACAAAGTGAACCCATCCTGCAATAGGTTGCGGTAATCTATCCCAAGTCGCAGGATGCACCTGTAAACAATGTTTTTCCTAGTCAATAATTTATCAGCGTAAGATTTCTTTCTTCATTCTCTCGATAAACGCACCACAATCGCTCAATATGCAGGCCCAGTTCCTCGAACGAGAGATCAGTACTTGAAGACAAGAGATGGGAGAAAAGAACACCTCCAAGTCCTGTTTTCGACCAAGATTCGTCGGGGGCCGGGTAAAGAACCATCTCCTCCGAGTGCCGTCGAGAGCCTCCGGAACGACTAAAGGCTCGACCTCCCACCGACAATGAATGGAGTCATTATAATATCCCCGGATCTTCGAGAAGAAAATACAGGCGAGAGCAGTCAACTCCGCTTGAACCAGATATTTCCGCAAGTCGGAGGGGAGTCTAAGCAGGATACGATCTCGTGAATGGTTTCTGCAGGAAATATTTCAGTTATTGAAGGCACGGTTGTGAGCGGGTTGCGTGACTTGGATGAAAATCGTAACCCGACGTGCGTGGCGGAATGGAAAGAGTCCATAGCAGCGAGCGGAACAGCACATTGCGGCTTTGAGTCGCACTGGAAGATGAAAAAGTTGATGGTTGTCGCGTAACTGGAAAGGAACCTGGAGCCTGGTTTTTACAACTTTATCCCGGTACCCCCGTTGAATTCTCGACTATCTACCCGCCCCCGTTGGACCTAACATTGACCAAAGTACAGTTGTATGCTTACCAGGTTGTCCCGTCTCCGAATTATCCCCAACGGTGTCCGAAGAAACGAGAGAGCCGTGCTGTTTGGTTGATTGGTCGTGGTCGTGGTCGTGGTGATGGGTTGGGTGTTCATCGCGCGTGACTTCATGTTCTGCCGGATATAAGATTTTCTTTCGTCTTTTAATAGATACTTTGGTAGGTGTATTTACTTTGTAAGTTATTTACAAAGAAGGAAGGGCACTGATCAAGAATGTTATCTGCGTTCCAGGATCCATCCCACACACTTCTGTTTGGGACAAGCATGCAACCTTGTCTGACATCGGAAAGAGAAAGAATGCTCCCTTGCGGTACCCCTCGCGAATCTACGCTTGGCTCTATACTATACATCCCCGTAGATCTATCCGGTGCAGGCTTGAAACGGGTGAACCAGGTTACATATATCAAAGGCCCAGTAGGCCAGTTTTGCGGTGCAGAGACGGGAAACCCGTAGCGATAGACTTCGTTTGGCAGACGGAATATAACTCTAACACGAGCGGCACGACATCCTGAGTCTAGATTAGCTTGAGAACAATAGAATTTTTGATCGTTTTACCTTGAACTGCCGTTGATTCCGCACTGGGGCTTTCCAAAACTAAGACAGTATCAAAACGAGGAATCTGATTCTTCCGCGTGATGGGCGACGCTTTCACAGTCTCTCTCTCAACTTCATCCAGCAGCTTGATTGGAGTAAACTTGAAGTGGTGCCAGACGTCAACAGTTGTGAAAGGTAGAGCGCTCTGCAGAGCGGAAGCTCTTTTCTCTTGTTGTCCATCGGGAAGAAGGGCGTTGAGATAGAGCTTCAGGTCCGAGATGAATGAAGGAGAAGAATGTGAAGCTAAAATATGAGTCAATTTCTTCCTGGGTTCCTGTGGATATTTCGAAAGAAAAATGGATTTTGTGGCGGAGCCCATTTGCGATGTCTTCACCATCTCCAGCTCTTGATCCCTAGAATCAACCTCCTCTTCATTTAATGATCTAGCCAGGTTGGCATCGTCGGATATCACGTCGGATCCAACCCACGAAAGGTAAAAGTCGTACGAGCAAACTTTCTCCTGTCGAGAAAGCCAGCGGGTCATTTGGGGGAAATGATCTCGCTTATTACTGGCTTCCCATCCCTGCTTGGCCGCATCGATGTGGTATCGTTCGAAAGCCTCCGTGTTGTAATTGTCTGTCGTACCCAGCCACCTGATGGAATCAGCATAGTGCAAAAGTGAATGAAATTTCGGGATGTTGAAATGATCCCGAGGGCCGTGGTGAATGAAATAAGACCGGTATTTATGCCAATTGTCGAGCTCGTCTTTCATATAACCGAGAGTGTCTTGATCGTGTGACGGGTATTGGGCCAGTTGGATGAAATGGAGGAGACTGCGAACAGCGCAGATTCCATTTTGATCCATTTTCCCCTTTAGACAGACCAGGAGAACTCGCGCAATATGTTTGTGTTCGGGTCCAGAAACCTGCGAGAGCGAAGATATTCCTTTTCGGAAATGTCGTACCCCAAAGGCCAACGGTAGTCGTCGAATCCTTTCGTCTAACTCCTCTTCACCCACCACGTCCTGTACCCAGGATACCAGATGCTTGAATACACCCTGATAAAGTTGATGAAGCACATCAGGTGAGACACAACGATGTATGTCGGTCAGAGGGAATCCAACCCAAAATGGGTTATAATCACCCCCAGCAACGTCTTCCTCCATGACACGGGCGTGGATTCCAGTCCCCCCCCTATGCCTCATCTGGCTTCGACAGGCTTGGATCGTCTCTGTCGTCCATGCCTGAGTTCGACGTTCTCCGGGAATAGGCATTCCCAAATCATCTGCCTTGCATCGACATTTCGGACATGTACCGTATTTGGTGCAGGTAACGAGACATTGTTCAGGGTAATCAGCCACGTATGCAGCGAGCAGGGGATAAACTTGTCTCACTGTGCCGTCTCCTCCAACCATTTCCACCCCACTCCCCTTAGGATCTCCAGCCGCCTTCAAAGGATCCAGAACCAAAGCCATTGATATGTGGAACAGTTCATAGTTGCGCAACTTGAGAGCTTTTTTTGATAATTTGGCCTTGACGGGCTTGTCTACAGAAAGGTAGGCGATTAAAATGCAAGCGCGAGCTCCAGGTTTCCGACGAATTGCTTTCGGAATGTTCCCGAGGGTGAGGTATACTGGATAGGCGGACTTGCTTCCAGAGAATTGGGTGAGCTGTGTCTTGTCTGATGCAATAATCACTGGGGCAACTGTTCCTCCATTCGGTATGCAAGTCTGCATATCCCATGACTTTATGAATTTCAAGAATCAGTGTTGAGGACGAACCTGGGCAGCATTCCAGAACCCGGCCGTCCACATCTCGGAAAACACTCGTTCCTCCTCAGATTGAACTGAACCTCGATAGAGCCTCACCGGTTTATAAACCAAGTCCTTGGCAAATTTGGGATCTCCCCAGAGCGCCCTAATGGCATGCAGAGGGTCACGATGATGAATAGTGAAGGTCTCATCAGGCCTATCTTTGAAAGACAGGACTTTGGTATACCAGGGCCCACAACGATCTGGTATCTCATCCACCTTCTTAAGCATTGCACGAGCGCTGCTAAAGCTGATACCCAATCTTTCCTTCACCTGTGAAGCACATAAGAAAAATTTCAGCCGTCAACACTCGAAACTGTGTCCGAAACCTTACCTGAGGAATTTTGAGGAGGCGATCGAAGGAGGAGTGATTGATTTGTTCCTTTATAGCCCACTGGCTCAATTCCCACTCCAGTCGCGAGGAAAATGGGTGGTATGGCTCCGAAGAATCAGGACTGCTACTTGCAAAGAGCGCCTCCCATCGCTGATGAATATCTGGCCGCCGGCCATATGGTTTGCCAGCGGTAGGATGCCATTTCCAGGTCCTGGATTCGGTATCATCCTCGAAGAGCGACGATATTGTTTTGCGAGACGTGTTAGATTGAGTGACCGGTTTTTGAGGGTCAACAGGCAGCGGGTCGGGGAGGAAGTTGAAAAGGCCGTCATCTTCTGTAAGAACGATTTCAGCAGCAGCATCCAGAGCCTGCTCGAAAGCATCGATTTCCATCCTCTCCTTCTCCGAAAATTCTTCCGTTTTTACATCAACAACCCCATCGACGTCATCCGTGTCATACCCATCAGCGAGTTCATCTACGTCCATGGCGTCGGACTCACTCCCAGCATTCGCATAGTTGGAGAAGTTTTCCATCTTCGAAGGAGGGTGAGGGTCCCCTGAGGTTACGGGTGCGTAATTCACAGACCCAGCCGCTGCGTGAAGAGCTGCGTCCGCAGTCCTGGTAAACCGAGCTGAGATGTTCTGGATTTCGATTGCGGAGTATTGCTTATGCTGAATGTCGTTTTTTAGTCGAATGTGTAGGATTCTGTCCTGAACACGGGAAAACGAGCGGGAGCAGACCGGACAACGAAATTCCATGAATTATTTAAGATATGGAATGGAATACAAAGAGAATTTTGTTTGTTGAGGGGTGAAGGTCGTAGGTGACAAATGAATGGCTAAAGCCAAAACTGAAGCACCGAAAACTCTGGTTTCGCCGTTAGCATTGGTCTATGTATCAAGAAGACCCGTACCTGTATCTTTAAAGTAGAAGAGAAGGGTGCTCTTGACCATTCGCTCAGAAAAAGGTACTCGTTACAAAATCTACGTAATGCATTGTACATGTGTAATCCTACAGACACTACAACAGCAATATACATCTTTTTTAAAGACCGCAGTCTCGGAGCAACTCTCCTGCCAGTCTCAACCGTTTGCCAACCATATTTTTAGAGAACGCGAGGCCCAAAGACTCGTCAGGAACTAGGCAAATCTGGCGAAATTCCAGAACATGGCGAAGATGCCAAAGTGTATGTATTCCACAGTCATAGGTATTAGGCTGAAATGGCACCTGTATTCGAGTCCTTGAGCTAAACTACCGGAATAGTACGTAAGATAACTCACCGTGCTATGAGGTTCACAAATCCATTCCGTCTCGGGATCATTTTTCAGGAAGACAGGTTCCCCCCGCATTCGTCCCAAAACTTCTGCTAGCCACATTAAAACCTGGAGAAACGTTGAGTAGGTTGAAGAACTCTAGGTTAGAAACGTACAAGCATCAGCTGCATGTTTTTCTGGTGGGTGACGGGCTTTTTTCGGTTGCTGGTACAATTTATCTCCAAGCTGTCGAATACCTCGATTCGTCGAAGTCGGAAGTCAATGTAAGCGGAGTACCAGTGGGTGGATTGCTCATTAATGGGGATGAAGACCGAGTCCCAGTTTCCAATGAGGTTTTGCTTTTTCTGCGAGGAGAGGTAGAAGCAGAGAGAACAAGGAAAAGAGGGCTACACACCACAGCTTTGCTGCACCATCTCAAAACCCGCCTTTCATCCTCAGCTGTCAAGGTGCCTATCTTAGCGTTTACACAGGGATGTAACTCGGAGGCCTGAAAAAGATGACTGTTCGCAAAAAAGGTGCTCAGGCCCAGTGTTCCGGACTGGGTGCACCATTTCTCAATGAAATAGTTGACAATTTCGTCATTTAGCCATCGGCCCACTCCGAGAGTGCAAAAGTCCGTTGCGGCCATGAAAGGAATCGTCCCGGAGAAAGGATCGCCTTCACTGGTTATCTGAGGCATTTATGTGTCAATGGAGAGAATAACAGAGAAGACTGCATCGCACCTTGAACATGACCGATCTTAATCTCTCCGTCGTTTTATCGGGGTAATCGTCGAAAGCCTTCCAAAGCGTTCTCTCCAACGATGCTCGTTTAGCATTGGCACATTCCAGAAAAAGTTGAATATTTTCGAAAGCTACGAGAGCCAAACCATCTGAAGGGGAGTATTCGTGAAGCTGCAGGCAAGCAGTGAATCGGCGGTAAAGTGTCACGCTGGACGACAACTTTTTCGATAGATCCAAAAGAGTCTTGATATGAGTTTCAGTGTTAATGTAAAACGTATCAGCTGGAGCAGAGCCTGTTGTCGAGAAATGTTGTTCCATGACTGCATCGAATTCTTCGACGCTTGCAAGAGTCAGTAGTCCTCCGAGGTTCAAGAAGGGTAGAATGAGATGGCATTGGTTAATGAGATGGGAAAGTTGTGATATATAGATCGCTTTGCAGGTTCGTGTAGGCCCGAATGGTGGACAATCCGCTTCTTTACAACGGTGTTGAAGCCGCTTCGCATTCAATAGCCGGTTTCGGAAACTATGAAGCCTCTGTGAAAAGCTGAAGAACTGATTAGCGACAAAAAGGGGAGAAAATAGATCGAGAGCCTTACTGAGGAGATTCTGCCATGGTCGAAAATATGGTCGAAAAGAACAAAAGAGCACCCGTGAACCAATTTGGTAATTGCAGGGTTAGGGTCATCATACACGTTTACTTTTCTGTGTTCTACACACTCTGAACGTACTCTTTCGAATTCCATCGCTTGTTAACATCGTTCGTGAATACAGGAACAAATGGGAAGATAGCTGAAATATTAAGCGACAATTTAAACTTCACCCACGCCGAGTCATAGAACCAACAAGCATAACAAACATGTAAAATATGCTAATCAACGCTAAAGAAAAACAATAATATCCCCCAAACGGCCAGACCTGTTCAGCAAAAGAGTTAATGTTTATGAAAGTAGAGACCCAGGCTGTATGGTCGTTGGGCTGCGAGACATTAGTGGGACAAATGAAAGGATCGGTAGATAATACTCACTCTACAGGATCAATGGGGAAGCCAGCGTAGTAGACAGAATATTCAAAATCGAAGTCCGGCAGCCTCCAAACTGTATTGTCGCTGGAATACGGCTGGAGGAGGACGAATCGGACTACAAGAAGGGGGTATTTTCTTCGGAGATGATAATAGATATCGGTCACCATCTTGTAGCCTTTCAGGGAGCCGCTATCCTTCTTCTTGGAGATGGTGTATTGGAAAAAGTACAGGACTTCCTGGGCGACACTTTTGTCGGTAAGAAGTATGAAGGCGTCAATCAGAGGCGTGGTGCGAGAACCTTGGTAGTAGGCGTTTGGGTTGATGCCGACAGAGATGGGAGGGGTGAATTTATGCATGCGTCTTCTTCCCGCCTTGAAATCGATAGGTAACCTTTTGTCCTCGGCAACGACTTTGTATGCAAACAGAGGTAACCTCTTCTCCTTTGCCTCCTCCTTCTGCTCCTTGGCTTCTTCTCCCGCTCATCCTTCTGCTCCGTCCCCTCCTTGTCTTTCTGCTTCTTCTCACTCCCCCCCTTTTTTCGCTTCTTCCCCTTTGATATTGTCTTCTTCGGAGACGTGTTCGCCTTCGGCTTCCGACGCTTGTCAATCTGACGGGTCATAGGTACAAAAATGAGGTCCGTGGATAAATTGGGAAGCGATTTGTGGACGATAGCCTCGAACACGTTCCCAGCTAGAATGCGACTTGTAGGGTCTGTCGCGTCTTGCGTCGCCTCCAGGAGCTTCATGAGAGACTGCCAGTTCCTCGCCCTCAACTGTTTGGTGAATTCTTCGTGGATGAGGAAGCTCTTGAACGAAACCGCGAATTCGGCATGTCTTATGATATTCCGTGCTCGAACTATAAGATGTTGGTGGAAGATTTTATGAGAGATGTTGTAAAGTAGAGTCGTCCGAGGGGCAAAATTGACTTGATCGACCAACGAGGTCTGTTGAGATAGGTATTCTTTTATAATCGCTTTACCCAAGTCGGCTTTGTAAGCAAGAGTTAGAAAACACTTCCAGAGTCGAAAAGGGATATATGTACCTTGACCTTCGGCCATGTATAGATACACCTCCCGTGGAATCCAACCAACTTCTCGAACGGCACTTTCCACCAGGTTCTCCAATCTTGCCTCGTCGGTATCGGCGTAGTTTATGAACGGGTCGACATTCATCTGATCCACGACGGGGGTGCTTTCGCGAGTGCTAAGTGGCGTCATCGCATTTGCAGGAGTGGTGGCGTCCCCATCCCCGTTCCCGTTCCCAACCCGTTCTCCGCCCCCGTCCCCATATTCGTTATCTTCTTCTTCTTCTTCTTCTTCTTCTTCTTCTTCTTCTTCTTCTTCTTTTTCTTCTTCGTCTTCGTCTTCGTCTTCGTCTTCATCTTCTCCAAGTTCCTGCTCAACATCCTGGAGGAAGTCTTCGTCCACTGCGGCGTCGCAATCAACAGGTTCTGCATCGTAGTGATCTCCCCAGTCCCCCCCGTCAGCCAAAACAGCTGGAGGTTGAGAAAAAGGACCCGGAATACCATGGTCAGCTACAGGATGGAACGGTCGGGGAATAGGCGGCACTTTTGGTGATGAGGCTCGCACACTTTCCATAATCAGATCGTATTTTCGACTAAGCTTGACTCTGAATACTCCAACTCAGCAAAACGGTTGTTACAGTCGAAAGGACGACTCACCCTGCTACCAGCTCATCCTTGGTCCAAGTTGGGACGCTCCATATATAAGGGTCCCACTGATCGTAGAACGCCTTGTACCTCTTTTCACTGGGAGAGGTGGCATAGATAGGAATGGTGGGATGAATCACGTTGGGCCCCCCTTCCTGAGATTCGTATAGAGCGAAACAACGCTTTTGGGCAGCCGGGTGAAACGATTTCATGATTTGGGTGTTCATTTTAGGTTCCATCCCCCACCCGAGCTTGAAAGCGCGCCCCTTATAGAACAACAAAGTCATAGCGGGGCGGACGACAACGAGAGGTTCATCGCAAAACTCCTGAAGAAGACGGGTTGCAAGATACCAGAGAGATACCGACTTTCCTGTGAAAGCTCGGCATTTGGTTCAGATATAAGAATGCCAAACGTTAAACATACCAGTTCCCGGCTGGCCAGTAACCATGACGGATCTCTTAGCCACTGTTGATCTTTCTTTCGTACCCAGGGAGAAGCCTAGCTTTATGCGATGATAGAGATCGGCATAGCCTTGCGTGACAAGGATTTTTCCAAGAGTAGGTTCAAGCTGAGCTGGGCCCCACAGACCGGAGGGCACCGCAGTCTCTAACTCGTACGGATATTCTGTCTCTTCATCTGTATGGAAGTACCAGTGTTGAGAAAAGATATCCCAGTCCTTTTCGTGAGACCAGGTTTTGGTGTTGTCAACGTTGACGAGTTTTTCGAGGGCCGCTATTTCGTCGTCGTCTGTCATGATTGTTTGCAAGAGAATTGAGTTCGCACGCACAGCCTTGCCGCAACACCATGTCATGTGCCAGCGTAATTCTGCCATATGAGCAAGACGACAAATGGATGAAAATACTGAGATCTATTCAGACTCACTGTCTCAGGCCCGACAATTATACGTAGTGAGGATCTTGGTGACCTTCTAGTGGCAGAACCGGAGGTGGGCTAGAGTGGCATGCAACCCAATTTTCGGAAAGAGAAAGGGTAAAGAATCAAAGGAAGTTGGCTGAAGGCGATGTCGGTTTTATTGGAGAGATGAGACCGAGTTTGCTTGGTCAAATCTAATAGAAAATATCTTAGGAGGTGTACGTCAAAAAACTGGAATGTTAACAAACTTATTCAGTGTTCTTTTAGAGGACAATTTGGCGCCCAGACTTTGTTCCCGCATAGATTCTGGATGAGGAACGACATAAGTTCCAGTCGCCGTCATCGCCATCGACGCCTGAACTTGAAGAAAACAATTTCAGTGTCCAAGATCATCACAGTGACCACAGTGAAACAGTGATTTGGTCAGTCAGTTCCACTTGCTCTTGAGGACAACCCACTGCCAGTGATTTACTCGCCCAATTCTGTTCCGTTTCGAGAGGATCTTGATATTCGGGGCGGATAAAAGGGCGGAGTGGAGCACGGCCGAAAATGGCGAGAAAATGCAGCATGTCGGATTGATCGGTCATTCTACTAGTCATTTGATGAGCACGTAAGAAAGAAGAGAGCTGAACATATCACGGCACCTAATACCGGAAACAATCTCGATGGTCTCGGGGGGTGCTAACAGCTGTTTAACAGAGTTGCAGGAGAATCCACCGACAAGAATAAGGCATAAATACGTAGGTAACTTGGGATGGGGATGATTCAGCGTCGTGGTCTCGAAGCCGTGGTCTCGAAGTCGGTGGAAAGGATTTTTCCCGCCGCATTAATCCGGTGATTGGAATACATCATTCACGTTGATGTGCATGTGTTCGCACAGGTTATTGGTCAGTGAAATCGACCGGAAGTAGCGCCGATGAGGGGAATTGTATGTCGCCGACCGAAACGAAGTGAAAAAAGAGGAAAAGCGAACTGTCGATCCATTCATTGGACTTGACAGATAAAATTATTGTTGAACGGGTCCGTCCGCGTCAGTACGAGTACTAAATACTTGAATTACAAATAAGTTTACTACTGAATAATGCCCCCAAAAAATTCAATAGAAAGTGCTCACTGCATACTGAATTTGGATGGTGCCCCAGAGAATCCTGAAGTACTTGAGAGGAATGTGGGAGCAACTCAGAGCAGTCAGGAGAGCCCGGAAATTGGGGAAAATCATAGGTAGTCAGATGCTAATGGGCATTCTGGTGCCTCTCACAGCAACTCAGGCCAATTAAGAACAGCAGGGAATTTGATATAAATTCCTGGCTTTTGTAAGTTGCTCCTGGCTTTGGGTACATTTACTGATGTTTCAGGGCCCTTGTTGACCTTGAACTGGCTTGGCGAGCTTGTTTGAGCTTGTTCTCGGCAAGCTCGGAGCCAGCTCAGGGACAAAAACAATAGGCTTGGGTCGAAAACGACCCTAGCTGGCTACTTGTCGCTTGCCGACCTTTGGCCCATTGACCCGCCGAAATTTGGCGGGGGAAAAGCCGCCGCAAGCCGATCAAGAATGATGTAACGTTTTCTGATGTGACCTCCGGCGGTGCCATACACAAAGACTCTGGTGGCCCTACGGGGCTGAGAGTTTCGACGGGCATGGGGCGGTTCGTATCTTGGGCTGATCCCGCTTTCAGCCTGGGTCTGAGCTTGCTGACCTCCGCTGTGTATGACATCAAAAGCATATCTAAGATGGCAACTGTTGTGTGGGACCCCCGGTTCGAGCCGACAGACCAAGCCGCGAGTTTGAAAGCTTGATCAGTTAGGAGTGTAGAGTTGATACTACCCCTAGACTCAGAGGGACCCTCCGGACCGAAGACCCTGGACCCTGGACTTGAAAGGAGTAGAGTACAGGAGTAGATACGATACAAGTACCATTACTAAGGCCTTCCAATTAGAAATAGAGTAGAGTAGTAGAAAAGTACTCCCGAGAGGCGGCCCTCAGACCGATGAGAGCCGGCAGTCGGGCTGAGGGAACCTCCGGAGTACTTTTTCTTTGCACAGTACAGGTAATCTTCGCCGTAAAATTTAATGTAACTTCGCTTGAGTGGTTCGTGTCTTAATGAAACAGAAGTCGGCACGGAAGAGTACCTCATGGTGGTCGAAACTACGGCTTCGTAAAATATCTGTATAAAACGTCTGTCAGAAGAAAATTACGGAGTGCGAACACAGAAACCTATCTGACACTACACACCACGCACACAAATTTGGCTCGAACAATAAACGGGGGCAGTGAATACGAGATCACGGAGGAAGGGGAAGTGTTACCAGAGCGTCCACATAGAGTAGACTTTACGACAAAGCTACTGGATGTGTAGGAATGACCGTTTAATTGCAGAACAATGCGATAAAGACTCGACGGAAGCGCGAAATAGAATAGCCATATGCAGCGGTAACGTTCGCATTTGCAATACTGAAGTATTACCGGTAGTGAAGGATTTATGAGCAAGTCCTGTGAAAGCAGATCTGCGGTGAGGAACCACCGTGACGAAAGATAATGTACAGAAGTTCTGAGACGTAGTTCCACCTTAAATTTGTCGTATTGCAAGATCCATTTGAGCGTCAGGCTGGTTAGGGAAGGCCTTGACCACCAAGTTCAATAAGCTCCAGCCAGTGGATGTACTACCGGTTCCAAGATGCTCTGACTATGTGTTGCCACTTCGCTCCTGAAGCCGGCGAAGTGAACTCGGGCCGAGACAGCCGACTTAATTTCTCTACTGCCCCAATGACGTCTAAATGCTCCATTAACGTTTTATGTAACGTTTAACCCTCTTCTATTACTCTCGCCAGCTATTCTCCGATGTTGTACGATACAAATCCAGCGTACCCTCATTTCTCCCATCTACCATTCGCTAAAAAGCCTTTGAAAGCGATCTACGTCGTCCAGCGAATTATCACCACTCTCTTTCTCGTTCCAATATGGCTACTAGCAAACTTGCCCCGTGAACGACGTCCCCGAAAGTCTTGGTCACTTCGACAGCTGATTTTTGTCAACTTTGCTCGGAGAATTTATCGAGTAACGTCGCTGGTGTCACTTGGGGAACTCGTAACCCTGAGCAGGCACCTCGACCCAACGAGCTGAAAGAAACTGAGTTTGAATGGGCGCCTCCGCTGAAGGACGTCTTCCGGTCTGGTATAGTGGTGGATAGATTTGGAAGGGTACCTTTCAAAAAAGTGGGATGCTTTGTCTGGAGAGAAAAGGCAAAGGCTGCTAATGGTAAGCATATTCCTCATTTCGACCGTTCAAACTAGCTGATGAGTCCAGATGAGCGCATCCCTGTCGTATCCATTTTTTGTCACGGCGGAGGATATTCCCAGCTTTCAGCGCACGAGAAATCACGAACTTCGCATATCCATAGACAATTGATGAAGGATCTTTTCAGAAATATACACGGTCGAGTATCGTCTCCTCCAACATACACCTCTGCCCGCAGTCATCATGGATGCTGCGGCCGTTTATGCTCAGATTGTGAGCAAATACTATGGGTCTGACTATGTCAAGTAATCTTTCCATTCGTCTATTCTCCGTTCATGATCCTCGAGACTCAACGACGCCGCTGATCTCAAGGATCTCCTCCAAGGAAACCTTGCAAAATCATCCTCTCCGGCGACTCTTCTGGCGGAGATCTAGCATTGGCTCTGGCGAGATGGGTACGAGACGAAGGACAACTTCCAATGCCTGACGGTTTATCATTATTTTCAGTAAGCGAGAGCACTTCCCCGTTCTATCGTTTACACACCGACCAAAATCGTGCTGTTTGTAACACCAAGGTCGTTCAAGGTAACGATGAGACATGGAGATTGGCGGCGGTGGGAAGGAAAATATCCACTGAATCTACCAGATGGATGCGCAGAGACGCTGGTCGATATGGTAGGACTCGAGGGGGTTATTCCGGAGCTGGAAATCATATAAAGGGATAAAGATCAGGTGAAGGGCTTTTTTTTTTTTTGCTTTCGCAGGATTGATTGCCCCGTGCTAATCGAGCTCGGTCTTTTCCTCACTAGATATATGCTATTGCGGAACGTGTTGATCAAAAACGCGGGTGGTGGTCGGGTTTTTGGCACTACACGAGGGAACCCTCTGGTCAAATCTGAATGGATGGGCTCGAGTATTTATTCACGTTACGACTCGTTGCGGACTGAGTGGGTCCCTAGAGCTTTGGAAGCGGAAGCACTGGGTGTTCCAGATCCTGAGTTAAAATATTGCATCTGCGTAAAGTGGACCAGAGGGAAGAGACATAGCTAAAATGTTCGGTAGCCTTATTTGCTGTGCTACAAGGTGTCCGTCCATACTGATCAGATTGCGGCAATCTCAATGATAGAGGAAGCGCCGAAGCTAGACAGCTTGGTCCGATGGTCGTTGAGTGGGCCGCGATTAGTTGATGAGTGTTGCGGTTTTGGCCGCATTGAAAACAACGGGAGTCGCTGTGATATCTGTAACCTAAGTGAACCAGTAAATTTGACAGACGAGGAAGCCCAACTCGCTCAAATCTGCTCTTTGTCTCGATTTTGGGCTCTTTAACTCCTTTGTTCTTTCGCGTCTAGGTTTTTTTTATGCCATAGTGTACCTGTTATCCCTCTTTGAGTACACTATATTGAAGAAGCTTCGACACCTTTGAAGTTTGCTTTTGCTGGCAGTTGAAAGGATTGGGCGCTTAATGCTGTGTTTACATAAATAAAGCAGTGCGAACGTTACTTTTCATTCTCCCTTTTCAACCTCGTTGCTGTTGGCCGCTGAACACTCCAAACATGTTGTGGTTTTCCATCGACGTAGTAGATACATCTATTGGGAAGAACGATTTATAGGCGCTCACACCGCCAACTTGAAGACTACGATTTCGATGCGGGCGATTGTTATTTAAGGGTTGTGACCGCCATGTCCAGCTCTTCATCTCGTGGACGTCTTTCCTTTTTCCTCGAAAATGTCTCGTCACGGTTACACTCATGTACAGGATATTTTGGAACGAGGAGATCGTGGTTCGTCAACAATTCTCTACGTTACTCCCTTTGTCTTTATACTCAATCGTTGTCTTGGCAGATTTCAGTTTCAGTCCTCCGTCTACCAGCTCCGTAGAAAGCTTGAAAAACTTAGCAGGTAGGCGCTCATGCGGTTATAATCTTCAACTGCAAATTCCGGTACTGATGAACTTCCCGCAGATCTCTCAGCGAAAGAGTGGAAGATTGTTGCGTGGATGCGCGCCCATCGTACGTCCGGGTCAGCTTCTATATGGATCTAATTCTAATACGTCGTTACCGTTCAGCCAGCAAACCGTTTATGGTCGATGCGGAACATAAAATCAATCCGCTGGATAGACAGGGGGTCCCGGTACCGAGCCCAGATGCAATGTCCCTAGTCCCGACAAGCAGACATCGAGAGAGAAATAACTCCAGCTCAGAATCTGAAGAGTATGAGAGAGTTGATCTGACTGATGAGCCACCGCTGTCAGAACATGGTATGACTACTCGTTTAACCGGACTAGCGAGTAGTAAGCTGAGCGCCTCTTACAGAAGATTCATGGTCAAGGAGTAGCTCCAGGTCAAGATACCGCAACGGTATCTCGCCTGGATCATTCAGTGCCGTCAGCGGAAATCAACGAATCATTTATAATGGAGGTGCGACTACTTCGCGAATCATTTTATGAGTCATAGAGCTCATGTTGCATCTTTGTGTTTGGCTCAGATGGTGATCGAACTATCACTCAAAACGGCGCAAGCCCACGGCGAAGTAGGCGCCGACACTCAGGTGATTATTGATCTGCTCTAGGTTCATCGACTCAACAACTAAGCCGATTTATTCCCATGGTTCTTACAGGTCTTCGAGCTTTTTCCAGCTCGTCGAACCCGAACTCGCGTAGTATGACAGTTTCGGGCGCCAGTGTTCTGCAGGGGGCGTCCAACTTCATAATCAATGGTTCGCATATTGCCCCGGGAGCGTTTTGCGCCATTGCAGGCAACCAAGAGATATGGTCAGTCGTTCATGCAATGAACACTAGGGTACTGGTGGCTGATTTTGTTTTCTTTTTTCAGGGTAGAATGACCCCAAGAGGTGTCATACTAATCAGCAGACCAGGGTGGGGCTGCCAGAGAGCGCCTTCCGGTGCTATCAGCACTAGGCGTCGAAAGCAAAGTACCTTGCTGGACAGTGCTGGACAGCACATTCAGTTCACTGTCGTCCCCATGGAAGTTCTGAGGACTGAATAGCGACTGAATAGTCGTGCTAGCCGATACTAGTCGACTCAAGTCAGTGCTGAACGACAAGCTAACTGCCACCCAGGTTTTGTGGATTAGTAATGTACTCAAATAAATTATTCGGCAATGAAATTTCCTTTTCGTCTCTCTAAAATCATATTTGCGCGCGAGAGCGTCGTCTAAATAAGCATGTGAGCGCTGAGCTTTGGTAACACTTCCAATGTCATCACTCCTTTTGCCGCTCCGACTGTGCAGCGGCGGGTTATGATTTTGCAGATCCGTCTATTCGTGTTTATGCATCGAAAGGGTCTTTCGAGTCAGGTTTTTACAGTCAAATGACACTACGAGGAGGAGGGTCAAATCAAATGAGTTGCCATGTCCTACTCGATTTGACTCCGCTCAGCATTTGATGGGCACGCTGACTCCAACTGGTTACACCGTCTTCAGTATCGCCTACCCTTCACCTTAATAAGAGATAAATGAGAGCTTTTAATGGGTTGGTGCCGTTCTGTTCTTCGTATGACTAGTAGATTCTAGTAGAATTCTATCTAGACCTGTGACTTTCATTAAGGTTCCGGCATAACAGCTAAGAGTCTTCTTCACAAATTTCTGGAGTGTTAACGCGGCTACCCTTGGTTGCAAGCAGGCTGCAGCTCGATTTTGTCAGCGGTGCGGTATCTTGATTTTAAGTATGTGCCGAGTCCCTGTTAATACTTACTTGCCCACATTTATAAGTAGACAATCTTGATTCTAAATCGACAAAATATGTTCTCATCGACGTTGCTGGCTTTTCGTACGTCCTGTGCGCCTACTTACGTCAATTGGCGCCTAATTAACAATTGAGACTCGGAATGATTCAATTGCTTACCTAGCTAAATTGCCTTGGCTTGCCGGTTGCCTTGTTTGGACTCGCTCTCCGACTTTACTACGTTCGCCACGGTGGCTTTTCGCCTAGCTCACTCTTTAGACAGCCATTATATTCACACCTATGGCTTACATTTGTAGCCACGAGGCCTGTTGAACAGCACCCACATCGTACGCGTGCGTTCAAAAATAGTCTCGAGTCAGGGTCCTTGCGCTGTGGCCTGCCATGCTTGAATGAGTCAATACCAAGCGCGCGTATTAAAGGCTGAAGGTATCTCGATATCCTTCACTTCTTTTTACTCTTTGACTTGATTTACGATCATGCACTCTTCTCAGCAACGAAGAAACCGTCGCCGCGACTCAAACTCTTCTCGCAACGAAATGACTTCTTCGCGCCCTCACACCGGTGAGTTAAGCCGCCCTTTCTATCAATGTGTTGACCTCTCTATCTAAAACTGTGCAGATCACGCCTCGCCTAATGGGTACCAGTCGGACCAGAGAGCCTCTCGCCATCACTCGATTCCTTCAGTGCTATTTAATGCCCAATTAAATGACGTTAATAGTGTCATACTTCCTGGCGCGCTCTGCGCCGTGGGTGGAAATCAAGTAATTACAAGGATACCTAGCTCTTCCCGCTCTTCCCCTCATCCCGGCGCTAACCCAGGTGATGCTTTCGGCTGTTACTCCCTTTCCATTGTTTTCTGAGCAGATTTCACAGCTCATTACACTCCCAATCCAAATCTCAGCTGGAATCCCAGTCAAAATCCCAGCGTTTTGCGTGGGTACAGGCGCAACAACCCTAGCAATCCCTTCGCTCAAGTTCCCGGAACTAATTTTGGGGAGGGGGCTTTCAGTGCCGTCGCTGGACGTCGCGAGGTCAGCTCAGATCTTGGACGTCGCGAGGTCTCTCAGGTCGTAACCAGTGCGCGATCACTTTATACATGTACAGTTCTGCAGCTTTGCTAACCTCAAGGATTCTATAGCAAACGAGCATGATGTTCTGGTTAATCAAAACCAATTACCACCCCCCGACCGTTTTCCAAGTTATGGCTCACCCTCTTACGCTCCTGGAAACCACAGTGCTGTAGGCGGGTATCATGGACATGAGAGAACTTCTCCCAACGTCCTCATGAATGCCCAGGGATTCCGTACCCACGGAGGAACGCTCGAAATCGGAGCCTTTACCGCCGTCGGTGGCGACCAGATATTCATAGAGAGAACTCACGCCTCTAATCAACACCGCAGTTTTGGAAGTAATCGTCGTTAATAACTTCATGTCATGTATCTGCAAATTCGAAATTACAAGTTTGAAACGATAATGTCAGAACGGATAGATCTTGTCGGTGAAATTGAACAGCATTTCATTTGGACTCGCGCTTACAGGTGTCCAACACCTTGCATCCACTCTACATGTATGGAAGGAAACAAGAGTATATTAATGAAAAAGTAGAAAATAAAACGGTATGGGAAGATTCTGTTCAAGAAGGCGATGAAGGCGATAATCTTTTAGAGTCACCGCTTTGTCTCTCAAAGTCTCTTCAACAACATCATCCTTGAAATGCTATTGCGATTTCCCTTTTGGAGGTAGACATGGCTTGCTTCCACCCGCGCTGTCTTCGGTGAAACACCTTCAATAGCATATCAACAGCAATGGCAGCCGCCCAATTGATCATTTTAGTAGGCTCTATACACATTATTTATTCCTTCTTAGCTTGACGAATCCATTTTTGTGTCACTACATGACAGGATGCTGTTACAATTGCTGTTAGAGGTTCCCGTGCTGGCGGTTATTCCTGACGCCTGAGAAACCCCCCACCCCCCTTCACCAGTGACCACTGCAGTCATTTTAACACCTATCTAGACCAGTTTGCTACGTGAGGGCATTCTCCTGAATGGGCTAACACAGCATTAGATCTGAATAAAGCGGGGTGCAGTGAGAGATGGTCGCTGAGCGTTATCCCACGAGATTTGTTGCATCCTTTGCAGATTTGTTCGCTTTAACATGAGCAGAAACGGAGCAAGAACGGTGAGGGGAAACGACACAAGTCCTGCAAATGGCTTAGGGCGGCACGATCGTTAGTCCGCACCTTTTCTTACCCATTTATTTGGTTCTGAAGCGTTGAAAAACAGCGAATGAATCCGTTCATATCGGTGGCAGGCAGTCATACTCGGGAGCCACGCCTTCCAATCGTCATGGGCCCAGCGTTCTCAAAGGCGCATCTAGCTTTACCTTGTCCCATGTGACAATTAGAGGAGGAGCGCTGACTGCAGTTGGAGGCACTCAGAGAATCCATGTCAAAAGACTCAAAATACCAAGAAACGGCGGCCAAGGTGAGTTACTACTCGAGCCACTGCCACCCCGAAGATTGTGTTTAATCAATAAAAACTTAGCACTAGCAGGCACCGGGACAAGCAAGCAAAGAGGGAATCCTACTGTTCTCTCAGATTTTAACGGAGGCACACTTCCATCAGCGAACTACGGGGTTTTGTCATTCAGTGCCGTCGGAGGAAGGCAAGATGTGCACCATATCGGAAACTCATCTGGCCGTTCTGGCTACTGTAATAATGGCAGTATGTCTCATGTTCTTACGCTCCCAACTGCTGTTTAACTGTTAATCTTAATTGGCAGGCTCACGGTTAGATGTCCTACCGAATCGAGATGGGGAAAATATTCCTCGACCTGTGAATGGGTGGTACGGCATCGGACAACACTCTGCTGTGGCAGGGTCCTCGACTGGGACTTCTGCCCCGACCGTTTTGGAAAATTTCCAAGAATTCAACGGAGATGACATGGAGATATTCCCGGGAGCGTTCAGTGCAGTCGCTGAGGACCAACTCGTTGAGTACGACGAGGCTGAAATCATTCCTAGCTAAGGTGATGGATACGACAACCAATTACATGATCTCCCTCTTGCATTTGTATAAATCTGCTCTGACAGTTGGTCATTTGAACCGGATGAAAACTTCTTATTGCTGACTCGATCACCTCAGGCAACTGTGGTGTTCTGCTTCCTCTGCTGTTCTACTTCCGAATGAGATGAAACAGATTAATAACCCAAAACGGAAATCCTTGGGTGCCATTTCTGTGAAACCAGTTGTAACTTGTTGGACGGTCGGTCCAAAGGGCCACAAAGGGTCACTCTAGAGCGTAACGGTAACGACTTTATATATAGTAGGCCTTATTCCCTTCGAATTTAAACATCTTACCATAACAATGAGCTCAAGGGCCTCTCGTAGAACATTCGACAGAAACCAATCCAGTGGAGGCTTTGTGGCAGCGCCGAGCTCGCAGGGTGTGTAAACTGCCAGTGGCCGACTCTCTATCGCTGGCACAGTGTTACATCATATATTTACGCTTTATAATTTTCAGGTCATCTTAGGGAGCAACCTCACACTCCTCAAGCCCCCGTGGATGTCAGATCCTCCCGCCGGCGCGGTCATTACGGTAGACCTCAAGCTACCGTCGCCTTCGGTGCTCAGGACTTTATTCTCGACGGTGGTACTGTCCGTACAGGTTCCTTTTGCGCCGTTTCTGGAAATCATGTCTCTCAAGACATTCCCAGCAATTTACGAGTCGTCTCCTCGACCGGTGAGAGTTTGATACCGCATTTCTTTTTCTTTTGCGGCTTCGCTAAGCAACGGGAATGCTAGGTCTAAGTACTTCCGATCCAGACCCTAGCGTTTTGCGCAATTACGCCGGTTCCAGCTCTTCCACTCTTCCTCCAGGTGCGAGATTTGGGGAAGGCTCGTTTGCTGCAGTTTCAAGACACCAGGATATAATCACAATTGATGGGGATGTCTGGCATCGTGCTGGTAGTACGTGCTCAATATCTACTCTTGTGTATCAGACTTCCTTATGTTTTGGTAGCTGATTCGACGCATATCCTCCCTCACCAGTTCCGCTTGCCCTCGGTCAATACCCAGACCGGCACTTTCGCCCCAGGTGAATATAGTGCTGTTGCTGGTTATCAAGACTCAGAGCCAATGGCACCAGACGTTCTTATGATGGCTCAGAATTTTCACGCAGAAGGAGGCGATTTTAGAGAAGGGTCATTCTGCGCTGTGGCTGGTAGCCAGTCACTGTACTTGAGCGAACGGGGAAGAAACAGACATGTCATAGACTGAACAGAACGAGGACCGAACAGAACGAGGACATGTCGAAGACTCTGCATACTCTCGATATGTGTAATCTAGATTTATCTGCTTCGCCTCGCTTTTGCACGCATAGCCTGAGTCTTATCGTTCACTTTGACGTAAATATTTATAGTTCCATATTAATCAGGTTTCACATCCTGGACGATTGCCAGCTCCTGGGTTGTAGCCACAAGTTGGTCTTTTTCATTTCTGAGAATGGCAGAAAACGGTTTCAAGTTAGTGCACACCGTACAATACGGTTACGGCGGTACGTGAGCAAAAATGTTGGCCCTCTGGCTTACGCTGGCACCGAGGCCAAAGGCCAACATTTCACACATTTACGGTCTAAGCCGTACCCGTCCAAACCGTACATACGGGTGCGGCGTGCAGCCCTACTTAGTCTTTACGATGCAGGGCGTGTTGGATGGAGCGTTCGCCAGCCCCGCAAGTTCGGACCTCCTCATATCCTATCCTATCCTATCTCAGGCTTATACCAAATCGGGCACTTCGTTCGGGGCCGGTGCGGCCGTGACCGAAGTGAACAAACTTTGTGTTTTTTTTTTTTTTTTTTTTTTGCTTTGAGGGTTTTGGCGCTGCTGAGCAATTTTCTTTCTCGTTTTTAGTAGGCAACTTTAGGGCTTTAGGTGCAAACAAAAGTCAAACAAGGGAGAATTGAGATTTAGATTGACATTGCTGCGATCGAGAGCAATCGCGAGGCGGAACTATGGTTTTTAGTCAATAAACCTGCGTTCTCTAATGTCATATCTAATAGCGGTGTCAGAAACATATTGACTTTCTCTAATATATTCCTTTCTTTCCAAATCGTATAAAAGGGTGGGTACGTATTATTCGCATCCCAGCTTCCTCACCATGGGTAACTTCCCATCTCACATCGCAGTCCAGTATTTTTTTGCCCCCTTCATACTCGCTCTCGCAGTATTTGTCTTCATTATTCGACAGACGGTTCAGGAGGCTGCTCCCCCCAGTCATAACGAGGCGGCAGCTCCGACCATATCTGACGTTGCCAATAGGACCACAAAAGCACCGCTGAAACAAGATATCAACCCAGGCAAGGGTGTCGGCCATTCAATCTCGTACCCTTAAGCCTAACCTTTATTTCAGAGAGCGTCAAGACGCAGAAATCGACTGCAGTGAGTAGATAACACACTTTGACGAAATGAATGTCGAGACCGGTCGATCTTAGGAACTGTCACAGAATCTTGACAATGCTCGTGAGTAATATTCCACACAGACTAGTCCGAACCACTGATGTGTACAAACTTTCTACAGATTCTGAGAACGCTTCCATGATTGTCGATGCGCAGCCCGAGGGAAAGCCTCAAGAAGAAAACACAGTTGTTGTCTCGGCGCCTTCGGTTTTTGAAGGAGCCAAAGGGCTCACGTTAAGGGGCACGCTGGTTCAATCAGCAGCTTTCATGGCTATATCGGGGAATTTGTCCGTTGGGTATGACGGTCACTCGCAAGGTAAGCACGCACTAAAGTCGAAGAAAGGAATCGAAATTCTTATGATCTATTTATTAGAAGCCTCGAGAATTCCTTCGAATTCATTACGAGTACAACATTGTCCGAGCGTCCTGAGAAACGCTGTCGACATCAATATTGACCGGGATACCGAGGTACATGAAGCTGCCCTCACCGCCGTAGATGGGAACGTGTCCATCAGGCTCCAACGCGAGCATTCTGGGGATCTTGCTCTGCACAGGGGCGGGGAAGGACTCCCCGACTATCTCGAGTCTCGTAGGCTGTGACTGGCTTGGATGACTCGGGCAAAATACCACTGCATGCAACTATGCTAAACCGTATAGCGTAATAATGACCATGATCGTAGCTTATTGGACATTACTTCCATTACGTTTATCATGATTTTTGTGTGCGGTATATGATTATGTAGTAATAATGTACTACATATAATTCTTGAGGAGGAGAGTGCCCCAGGGAACTTGAAAAAAACGCTTGGTTCCAGGTCATTTCACGTGTATTTACGTGAGTCATGATGACCGTTGGATACGTACGTCCCGAGTCATGAGCGCCCTCGAGCGCTTCAAGTTCATGTTCATCACACGTCGGTACCTACACGTTTCGCCACCGCTTCCACATTAGGTATCGCTGCAATTATGAGTCGGACGCCTATACCTGATTTAGCTAACCTTGCGACCTTTTGTGGGTCAATCCATTACTTGATTTGGCAAAATCTGCGCACATTCTTGACACCCGCCTCCCACCGCCCCCCCTGACGCTCGCTCATTGACTGAAAACATGGTTTATCACAGTAAACATACCAGGGTATAAGAAATGACTCGACCATCGTCGGTTTTCCTCATTACTTGTTCCCTCCTCGCCCCTCGCCTTCCCGCCTCATTATTTTCTAGTGTAAATCCTAACAATGTCATCGTCCGACTATTCAAAGTCTGTCCATTCCGCTCGCGCTCACCAGGCGTCCGAGATTGAGTCATGGGGTACTCTCCACACCAGTTCGCGTACACCGACGCCGGCTCATACTGTTGGATTCTCCCCTCTCGTCTCGTATTCTCAGACCTCCGGAATATCATACGGCTCAGGCTCGCTTCCGCCTCGGTATGGCATCTCGGCACCGGCCGTTCATCTCCCTAGTGGTGAGTTACGTGATATTGTAGCCGCGTCCATCTTGACCCTTATTCACGATGTCTCAGCTTCAGACCCGGTTGTCAACCCCCTCCTCAGTTACCCTCCACAAGCGGTCTTCAACGTCACTTACTCTTGCAACTCCATTGCGTTCCGCAATGGTCTCTCTCCCAACGATGTGGCTCTTTACCCGCCCGTTCAATCCATGACTCTTATCTTGTCCATATGCCCTACGAAAAATATCACTGTAGCTTGTTCGTCTCCAGGCGGTGTAACAGTCCATGATGTATTCATTGCTCTTTCCAATTGCGTGTTCTCTGCCCCTCATTCGTATGAGCTTTCCGGCCTTCGCCCAGATGTTATCGCTCGCGCAAGGGCATCTCAGAGTGCAAGACGGAGAGCGCATGATACCAGCGGTTTGAGATGGCTAGACTTTCTCGGAGAGTACGTCTATTTTGGTGGACTAGTGAAAGTGTCGGGGGATGCGTACGAGGTTCAGTTCGTGTCATCCCCTTCTGCTTGAGACCTTGAGACCCTGGGTGACCTAACCGGCTAGTTCCGATGGGCGCTTGTCACCGCAATTCTTTGTTCTAGCGTTTTTCCATCTTCTCTTGATATGCCCCACTCTGATTGTTTTACTTGTTTTTTCTCTCGGACTCTGTAACTCACCGCACGCCGGTACTTGCTGTAGCATACTTCTCCGTTCTGTATTCCATAATTACAATCAATACATAATTCATAGATATGTAATCGTCTGCTATCTGTCTATCTGTCGAACATGACAACCAATACATTCCGGGGGATTGTTAGTTCCGACGAGGCATTGATCAGGAAATGAAACATCGCCCTGTAGATACTTGGGGGTCTAAGTATTACCGTGTGGTGGTATTCGCTGTAGACGAAGGAAAAAAAAAAAAAAGGTGTGTAGGACGGAAGCGTACTAGCTTGAACGGGCATTAATATTTACGTTACCATCTAGGATCTGCGTCTCCCTTGCCTCTTTCTCTGATTATCTACTATGCCAAAATCCTACGAAGACAAACAGCATTCATCTCGGTCCAGGCTCCGTCATTATCCTCCTCCGTATACTCGCGAAGATTCAACAGCAGCTAGATATAGGCACCGAAATGTGCCCGTTATGCTCTACGACTATCAAACTCAAACTCCAGAGTCTTCTGCATACCTCTGGAGATCAGAAAGAGAAGGGACGGAAGAGAGGACACTGGAAATGTTGGATTTTCACAGTCATGACGATGCCAGTGGGTTGTTACAAGGTCTGTGAATTATCAGTTATTACTGCGGTTCTCGTTTTTTGTAAAAAAAAAATGACATGTGTGTGTTTTTGCCATTCTCTCAAAGACCCTCGTGTTCGCCCCATCCAGGCAAACAGGCCTAGAAGTGGAAGGAAAAAAGAGACACTAAAGTACAATGATAGGCACCACGACGATGATGATTCCGAAGATTCTGAAAGCGCTACTGAAGATGGAAGTCGATTGCACGACGATCAATATCATTCGGACGACGATGGTACACTAATTTCATCTTCGCGCTACTGGCAGTTGGTGACTGAGGTCTACGTATCAATAGAGTATGTGATGATGGCCGTCACAAAAAGGGAGCAGAGGGAGATATTGAAGCGTAGAGATGAGGAAGGTGTGTATGTTTACAAACTCGTTATAGGCTCCTCCAAGTTCTCATCTCAACTAACCATTGTGCCAGCAGCTCATTTAACCCGAGCATCCTACCATCAGAGCCGAAGGTATTTGGCTGGTTCGTCGAGTTGATTGATCAACAGCAAATGGCTAGATCATGCATATATAGAATCATCACGCTATCGAAGCAAGAAAGAAGATTCCAAACGATCTACACCCAAGTCTGCTGGAGCTGGTTTGTTTAATCATGCTCGCGGTGTCACCGTTACCGGAGGTAGGATGTCCGTCGTGGGACAGGACCAGACAATCAGTATGTCGGTTTCTCTGCTGTCTTTTCAGACTCTTCCACTAAAGGTGCTTGGACAGTCGAAACAATGGGAGAGCCTTTTTCAATGAACACTCCGCGAGATCATCCGCTTCAAACACCTCCACCTGAGGAAGACATGCATAACCGAAGAACCAATGGTACGACTGGTTCCGAACCCTTTTTATATAGCTTCTTCTTACTTTTCCAACTAGATTTTATAGAGGATGATTCTGAAGATTTTGGGCCGTCGGGTGAACATGGTGCCAGCAGTTCGCGAACACGCAACGACAAGTTGCGCCTACCACGGCGCAGGCCTTTGCCCCGAGGCTCCCAGGCGCAGCAGCGTTCTGCAGATACCGATGTATCTATATTTTCCTTCTCAGAAGACGTTCATATAAACGGCGGAGAAATCGCAGCTGTGAAGAGGAACCAGACCATTCGTAAGTCTATTAGCCGATTCTAATCCAAGTGCTTTTTCCCCTCGACTGATTTTGTGATTGTAGGAATTAGTCGATATACTTGAGACTGGCTCAAGGACCTTCCTTCTGTCGCCCATGTAAGTGCTTATTCTTTTCATGAAGTACCACCTATTGACCAAGACGTCACAACGAAACGATTAACACAAATTGATCTTTTCAAAGTCTGTAGTACAGGGCGCCACACCACTGCATAGAGCTGTTGGTTCCATGCCTGTCGCACGAGTCCAGAGACAATGTGCACCTGCACCGTGACCTTGCTCAGTTCGGGACGTGAAGCAGAAACTGACATCTACGAGGCCCAAACCTCTTCATCTTCAACCATGGAACGATTACTAGTAGCTAGCGCCATATGAATGTCTACAGCATGACATGCCTCCATTAAACTGCAAAGGACAAAGTCGCAAGCATGAACCCGGGAATCAGGCCCGTAGGTGTAAACAGCTGTTATCACTGCCACTCACTGCCACCTTGCGCTTTCGAAATTCGTCTTTTCGGAAGCCAGTGATTCGACCACTACAATACTTAAAGTTATTCCTAGTTTAGCAGAGCGATGAGTCGATGACCAGCTCTCAAAGTATAAGATGGGAGAAATACAGCGAGAAATAATCACAGAAATGAATGTACCTGTACTAGTATGCACTAATTATAAGTAGTGAACGCAGGCATTGCCTCGAACATAGATTATTCTCTTTTACACCTTTAGCACATTGCCGGTAAACTTGATGGTTTTCCTATAGACATCTACACAGCTTCGATTTAGGTTGAGAAGGTGTTATATTCCAAATAAAAAATGACGTTGCTGTGATAGTTCTTTACTTCCTTCTCTCTCCCCCCCATCTTCATAATGCAGCCTCAATCGAACCGACTCGCAGAAGGCGAAGAAGAAATGGGAGTCGCAAACCCGAGTCAGAAGTAAGATACAGTTGTGGTTGAGTAAAGTGTTATTGAAAGGAACTTTTTATCATTGACATAGTTACTCCGAGTCCCAGAGGATCTCGTCGCAGGGGGGAGGCCAACGGAGGCCAAGACGCTTGGGAAATGGTGAGCTTTGAATACTGATATATGAAAAAAGAAAATTTTAAGTGTTCATCATCCTCACCTGTCGTTGCTTTAGAACTTGTGAATGTAACCATTATGCGGAGAGAAATGGACATGCTTGAGGTGCTTCGAGATTATGACAGTGAGTCTGCCCGTTTTCGGATCGAGTTTGGATCGAGTTTGTTATCCCCCTAATTATTATTATTTTCTTTAAAGTCAGAGGCCCGGGAAGATTGCAAGATTTGCTTGACGATATATGTGACTCGGATGATAGACCCCAGCTCAACATCCGAGGAACTACTGCATTTGCTGGTGCGAGGCAGTTTTCCATAAATGGAGGAGACTTCGTCGTTGCGGGGAGAGATCTCCACTGTGCGTATCTTTTCCTTCATGCTCCGAGTCCTTCTGGTCTGAAACTTCTGCTCTTACGACTTAGCCACTCTCACATACGATGGACAAGCGCGTGGGCCTCGATTGGAGCAAATCAGGGTGGAGCAAGACATGTTGGTAGAGAGCACTAGAAGTCCCCCTGGTTATCCGCAGATTGAAGCTGAGAGAACCTCACACCTACAACGTTAGTTTCGGCCTACGTCTCTGTTGTCCTTTTTGTCCTTATTTATCTAATTCTATCCTGATACAGAGCGCATCGTCGGTCAACCAGCAGATGCGACTCACGATATAGAGCTGCCGATCGAAGATGAAGATGAAATGCAAGGGTCGGAGTCGGGGCCACCCGATGCAGCTTTGGTGGCTTATGATTCCACTGGTTAGTACGAATTTTGCTCTTCCGATAGAGTCCTCAGTCGAACACTTGAAATAGGGCAATTAGCATCTCGGAACCCTTCTTCAGCTCGCGTTGAGCGTTCTGTAACGCTGGCAGCTTTGGCGCCTCAAGGCTCGGTGATCATTGAGGGGTCCAGCGTACTAGCAAACGCGACAGGATTTTCATTTGGGGAAGGGGTTCAAATTCAATCCGGAGGACTGTCTGCTGTTGGCAGGGATATGCATATAAATATTCTTGAGCAATGAACACCGTATCGGAAGTAGTAGCTGATACTTGTTTGATACTAGTTATGTTGTCCTTGCAAGTCACGTACCAGTGCGAAGCCATTATTGAAGCTGGATTGGTCCAATAGAGTCGCATTTTGTTCTTGCATGTTAAGGAATACCGGTGTGCGCCACCATTTCGGACGCGCGATGCAAAGCCGCTCAAAGGTAATTATTCCTGAATAGACACTCCAGCAGTTCAAGCGTTCATGTTCCAACTCTCGAATGTCGACCCGTACCTGCCGCTTGAGCTGCTCGCGAAGGCACACTCTCACAAGGCGCTATAATTATTTCGGGCATTACATAAATAAGCAGATGCCTGTTGATTTCCGATCTCAACTATGTGGGTTCGTTGAAGAAAATACGCACATATTCCGTCCTTATTCGGCCAGAACTAAGTGCTACGTTCCGGTTTTCGCCGTGTAAGCTGTTCGTGTGAACCTTTGCTCGCGTGGCGTCATACCACGTGATATATTGTCTCGCTCCGCTCATCGTTCTGGCTTTCATCATCATCGTCCTATCCTTCAATAATGGCCTCTAGAAGTAGCACTCGCAGACTATCCAAGAAACCCCCTCGCACAAGATCTCCAAACACTGTCAAAAAAGGTGCACCTCGCAGAAAATCTGCTGCCGAGGCTGAACGCGAAGTCGACGAGTCGAACGACTACGAAGACGGGAGCGAAGAAGAGGAAAAGGAGAAGCGGTCGAAACCGAGTCCACGGAAGGGCAAACGTCAAGGCCAAAGTAAAGGGTATGACAGCGACGCGTTAGATGATGAATCGGATTTTGCCGCGAGAAGTATTGGAGCATGAGGATCAACTTTGGGAAGAACTTCGGTGAACGACTCGATAAAATCCTTAAATTCTTTCTCGGCGCGCCGAAAAACGGGTTCTACGATTCTGAAGGTTCCAGAGTGAAAAGATATCATGTTCACCATGTAATTTAAACCCGCCAAAGAATGAGCAATAGCAAAGGTATCGGGCAAGACAGACCACATACCATTGTCGGTCATTGCGGTCTGGATCGGCAAGATTTTGTAAGAAGTCTATTGAGTTCTGTGATATCTGGCCTGGGGGAACTGTTCGAGAAATATCGCGTAAGGTTGCAATTCTGTAGGGGAGAAGTAAAATGAGACGCGCCTCTGCCTGTCTTGGGCGCTTGTATAACCTCCCCAACGATCTCCTGACCTTCCTCAAGCTCAAAGTCGTCTTCCTGGTCTTCATCTGGCTTTCGGCGTTTCTTCCGAGGGGAGGGCGTCTTGCTCGTCTTGGCTTTCCTGTTTGGACGTTTCCTTTTCGCATGGTTTGGCCTGTTCCTCTTCATCGCCATCGTCCACCAAAAAGGTAGTCTGTTCCATCATTCGATCCCGCCGTGCTTGAGTTTGACCATCCGCAGATGTAATACATAGGATATATCGTGATGTAGGTCTCATTTGCCGTTGTTGTGAACATCTGGGTACTGAGCAGAATGCAGATCCGATCTAGCAACGACAAGACGCCGTACAAGAGAAATTTCTGTGCTAGTCTGTTCCCGGAGCGGTAGGAAGGGTATCTTTGCGATGCTGTAAGCTTTCGTCGTTCTTCAAATTTGCTCTTTGACTCACGGCTTCGATAGATCATATGTGAGCTCCATTTCCTTCCAGTCTTGTTATGTATGTATAGGGATATCGACCTGTTGAAGCTTCGCACGTTGGCGATCATGCACAGGTAAAGGTTTCATGAATAATCTTTCTGGGTGGCGATCTCTGACCCTCTGAGTCCATTCGTGGACACTTGGCTTTCAAGATTCTGAAGTTCTCGTCGATTTTAAGACCAAGCTGGGGCAGGTTGCCGCTGTCGCGCGTTCGATGGTGAGTAGTTGAGATTCCATACTTTTCGTATCTTCTTGAGCTTTTTCTGACGTGATTCCGTGAGCAGCCTGAATGATTTGATGCCGCTGCCGGATGCGGATGCGGATGATAAAGGGGGGGGATGAAGACGAGAATGAGGAGAGCTAAGGTTGCATACTCATTATTTGTGACTGGGCCGTACGGCGAGGTACCAACAGTAATGTACATGGGTATTGAAAACAGCATATGATGGTATATGGAGGAGCGATGAGCGATGACGGGAGGTAATACATGGATGGGGTACTAAGTAGTGAAAGGGGTTGGATAGGTGGACATGTAAATGGTAGATTTGACAGCGAACACGGAACGTAAATATCGGGGTATATGTGTCGGGAACGACTTTTCACTTTCTGAACCAGGACCGTCTTCTCGATTCCGTACTCTTCGTACTGCCGCTTGGAGATCTTGGTCTTCCCGCCGAAGACGAAGACGAAGACGGACCAACAACGGTGCCCGTTGACCGAGACCGTCGATGCGATGTAGGACTGCGTCCCGATTGGTCCGGAACTGGAACTTCAAGGTAGCTCGGTGGCGGAAAATCCGTCTCATTCGCCTTGAAAGAAACGGAAGAGGATGATGGTGAAGAAGGGCTGGTATTGGAGGAGGAGGAGGAAGGGGTAACGACGATATTGACCACATCCCCTCTTAGCATTCTCGACACACAAGGTTCCCAAGCGCTCTTGGATATGCACACACTATGCTTCGTTCCACGTCCTTCTGTCACGGTGTAGAATGCTATTCGATCGCGACCGTCACCCTTTTCGGTGTAAGCTTTCAGAATGGGGAATTCTTGGATCGCTAAATCGATGGCTTGCTGTAAAAAATAAAATAAAAACGCGTCTCTGAGTTCAATCTTTCCACGTAAAGTGTGGGGGGGAGAGTCAACTTACATCGTAGTCCGTAACTGGTTTCACATATATTAATTTATCTCCAAGACGATAAGTTATAATTTCTGGAGGTGGTGGAAGGGTCGAGCAATTGCGATTGTCAGATGCCATTTGTTTATAGATGAGAGAAAAGAACGAAAAGAACGACCTAGGGTGGAGAGGTGTCTGAAGACCACCGACACCGTTTAGCCCTCCTCGTTTTATATCGCTCAACATGTTTTTCTTTTCCCGAACCGCAGTTACGCTACATCGCGAAAAAATAGCCTGACTCGTACTTGGAATGCTGTAGACTCGGAAGGTGTTTCGGTGCAGGCTGTTTTTGGTGGGAATCTCAATTGATTGCGGTGCAGCGGTCGCGCCTACTAAACATCCCATTCGACAGACACAGCCCGACTCGGCGCTTTCATCCGAGTGAGAGATAGCGACATTAAACACACGATGTCAATTGCAACGGGAATTGAGGCATCGGTGAACTCCTGTTCCAGTGCTGTTCTCGAGCCAGTGTGGGGCGGTATCCTATCGTCCCACTTCGGAACGAGCGGCTTTATTGTGCGAGGCGCCCGGAATCACGAGAACTTTTTAGCTCCGGTGCCGTTATTCGTGGGAGCAAGCTCGGGGTCGCTGGGACATTTTTCGTTCGGGGGTGTGGTCATGTAACGGTTTTAAGCCTTTACATCAGATCGACTCAGACGCAAGCGTTCGATTAACACCAACGACAGCGCAGCCAGTCACTGCCCCTGACTTCGATGCCCTTCCTTTCCTCCTCCCACTCAGGCCCTGAAGTAATCGCGTGTCCTTCATTTCCTGGCTCCCCAAAATCCCGCGAATAGACCTTTCGAATCCGGTCAACCACCATCGAAACTCTGGTTATGCTTTCGTACCCAATGGGCAGGGATGGGTCGTATGCGTTTGTCGCTGCTCGTGAGGACAAGATATCGGAAAAAGTAAGAGAGAAGCAATGCCTTCGAATTTCGAAAAACAGTCGATGCGAATTGTTCACCCTTTCACAGTTTTATCGTCGTCGTCGCCATTCCCTCTGTGTTTCTTTCCTGATCCCCACCTCTACCCCCTGGTTCAATCTAAACGCCTCCGCCTCTTCCCCTTGGTTCTCACCTGCACCACTCCTGGTATCTATTCATTTTCCAACACCAAATGCACTCGCGAAAAATCACTCTCCAGTGGCCTACCAATATCCTCTCCTCAGACCTTCCTCCTGATCCTCCTCTCCTCGTCCTTACCCCCTTCGGCTCTTTTTCCCCGTTGGCTGGTCTCGTGCTCTCGATGGAGTAACCGCGAATTTCGTAGGAAACCAGGCTTAAGGATACCGGAAAGGCTTGATAAATACCATCCTTCGGCGTCGGGTATGCTTCTTTCTACTTTGATCAAGAGTATGGGGCTCAAAAATTCTCTACAGATGTAGGAATCATCACGATCAGACACTCAATGACGTATCCTTAGAATACGACCTTCCAGCACCATCCAGCGCAACCCTGGCTCTGCAGGTAGACACTTTTCTCAGTCCTCGTTTTGGATGTGGATGAGGACGAACTACGAAAAGATTCCGCGCGGGGGAATGATGTTATCACCCGCCTCAGGTACGCTTGGGAATTTCTTTTTCTTTCTTTCTTTCCCTTTCAAGTCTGTGTTTGCCATGTAAACCTCCTAAAGCTCATTATTCACGGTCAAGATATATGTGAGCAATCTAAGTTTGAGCTTGGACGGTTCAATCAAACAAACAGGCATGCATGGCTTCTCGTCCCCTTCTAATCCCTACAACCGTTATCTAATACATAATTAATTCATCTATCCAGCTCCCGGTGCACTTCTTGATCGTTATGCGGCCAAAGGGAGGGGAGGGGAGGGGAGGGGAGGGGAAGGAGGGGGTGGGCACGGAATGATAATCTTCTGGTGCTCCAGTGGTGAGGCGGCGGAACTGGAGGGGGATGAGGCCCGATTTTTAGAACAATGGGGCCCTGAGGCCTGATGGTTCGCTGTGAACCTCTGTAGCCGCCTATAGCTGTGTAGCGTATATGATCACTGCCAAATTTATCACCTGGTTTTGATGCTCAAAAAGGGATGCGTAAAAAAAATGGTTTGATGCGAATCAAAAGGTGATACTATTTACTAATGACCGCAAAAAAAAAAAAAAAAAAAAATCGATCACGACTGGCATGCTTGGATTTTGCGCAACCCAATGTATCTTGATAGTAATAACATTAACATGATCTACTATTGACAAATGATATATCTATCTAGTCAGGTGTTTTGTTCGCTTGGTTAAGTGACTCTCTCCGTATGAATGGCCTACTCTGCTTCATATGCTTGCTCATCATTTAGAGCCGGTGCCACTTTTTATTTGTCCATGCCCAGTCTGATCCCAGTGGTCTCAAGTCATCACCATAAGCTGACATGCTCACGGAAAACTTGGACATCACGTAGCTCGAGGCAAAATCCCGAGCCGTGATCATGACTATGATTGTCAATTGCGGACTCAAGGCAAGTTGAATTTTGTGCCAGAGGATTGGCGGAAAATGGTTTGAAATCGGTGACCACTTGTGGCTCAATATCTCGACCCGCAAAAACTTGAAAAATTTTAGTGCATAGCGAGATGAGATAGTGATTTAAACACCCAATTTTTTTTTCTCAAGTTGAAGGAAAGAGCATTTAATCAAAATGGTTCGGCATGCATCACGTGATAGAAGTTACCGTAACTGTCTTACACCTACCTTATGGCGGGGGTATGCCTTATAAGGGCTTCAACTATACATTACTATATTTTGATCATTGATCACATGTACATATCTGTTCCTTTATCACATCTATGATGCGGCAATCCTGTCAGTTAGACAGTGGATATGGATACGGATCATGCAATGATGCAACTGCCTTGATTGGAACCATAACAACTGGATTGATCTAAACACAGCCTGCTAGATCTTTTGCATATAAGATAATGACGAGTTGCACCATATACTTTTCCCTCCATCACTTTACCTCCAAAAGTCTCCAAGCCAGTCTCGGTGAAATCCATTCTATTTGACTCTTTGTCTAAACTCAAACTTGTTATAATCAAATAGGCCTACAAAACCAGTATCATGTCAGCAGACTTGAGTAGCAGTAAAAAATCATCTATACCGTATGTTTTTTAATCTGTTATAATACATGTTCCAAAGATTTTCTGAATCTTGTATATAGACCCCAGATGTTTTCAAAGGCACAGAACTTTTCAATCAGTGGAAATCCAGCTTTCAACAATGCAAATACTATATTTAACACTAACAGCTATGTCTGGAATGAAGTGCGGAATGAGGCTCAGGAGCTTCAGACTCAGGCAGATACTCCTCCAGGTACAACTCACTGAAATATTTTATTGGCTCATAACTCAAATAACTTCAGACTATCAAGAAAGGATGAGCTTTTGCCCCAGTGCCACTGTCTTTTTCACAGGAAGAAATAAGATATTAAATGCAATGGAAGACAAGTTTATCCATAGTCCCATGTCTGTGGAACAGAATCAAAGGAAGATTTTTGTCTTGCATGGATTGGGGGGAGCAGGCAAAACCCAATGTGCCTTGGAATTTATACGCAAGCTTGAATCCAAGTAAGTCCTTCATATATCTTACAATAATCTATTTTCTGAGCTATATTATAGGTTTACCAGATCATATCTCATTCATGCTCGCTCTGAAGAATTGATTAAAGCAAGTTACTATGATATTGCCAAGGAAAATGGACTGCTTCAACTGACTTGGGAAGCTGGCCGAAGTTGGTTACAGAACCACAAGGAGGAGTGGATTATTGTATTTGATAATGCTGATGATCCTGGGCTTCAATTGGGGCAATTTCTTCCCAGAAGCACTCATGGAAACATTGTTATTACAACAAGAAATCCAGCCTTATCCCAACTAACAGATACCTCTAGAAAGCTGGAAAACATGGAACCTAATGATGGGATAGACTTGCTACTGAAGCATGCAATAAAACTGCCTGAGATTCCATCTGAGAATGATAGACAAATTGCAGTTGACATTGCAAAAGAACTCCATTATTTTCCACTTGCCATTGTACAGGCTGGAGCATATATATACCAGGAAAAGTGTCTAGGAAGCTATCTGGATAAATTGAAGAAACAAAAGGGATTACTGAACAATGGGCTATCTCAAACACTTGATGAGTATATCTTTCCAGTATACTCAACATGGGAGTTGAGTTGGCAGAAATTGAGTGAGCCTAGTAGAATGTTTCTCAGAGTTTGCTCACAGTATCATTATGAGCAAATCCCGCAGCAGCTATTTGAAAAGGCGGAAAAAGACAATCTGGAAGATGCAGATAAACCATTTGGACCAACTCAAGCATTAATTGAGGCAGGAGGATTTCTTATAGAGGCACAGCTCAAGCCCTGCAATGCTAATAATTTTGGTCAAATCATACATCAAGTCAAATCATATTCATTGCTTCAGCTAGATAGGCAAGATGTATACTCATTGCACCCTCTGGTACACCATTGGATCAAGGGTACATTGGGAGAATATCAAAACAAAGTTCAATGGCAAGCTCAGGGGCTAATGGCTCGAGCAATCTGGGATGTAGCCTGTGACAAGGACAAGGAGTTCATGCAAATGGTTGCAGTGCATGCCATTGAAGGAAAGCTGTTTGAAAATGCTGAATACCATGTTAAAAAGATAGGGAAACTTTTTTGGATGAAAGCAGGAAATTATCAAGAAGCATCAAAGCTAGCAGAGTTACTTTATGAGGAAGCAGCACAAATATGTGGGGCAGATCATGAGGAGGCCCTACAGCATAGGGAGGATTTAAGTAGGATATATTATGAATTGGGCAAATATGATGAAGTATTGAGACTTGAAGAATACTTATTTTATACATATAGAAGAATTCGAGGAGCAGAGCATACATATACTTTAGGTATAATGCAAAACTTGGGCACAACTTATCAAGCTCTTGGAAGACATAGTGATGCATTAAAGCTTGAAGAACCTCTGTTTTCAATTTCTGCTAAAATTCTAGGAGTTGAGCATCCAGATACCTTAACAAGGATGCAAAATTTGGGCATCACTTATAAAATTCTAGGAAGGAATGATGATGCATTGAAGCTTGAAGAACCCTTGGTTTCAATGACTACCAAAAATTTAGGAGCAGAGCATCCAGTTATCTTAACAAGGATGGAAAACTTGGGTATCACTTATAAATCTCTAGGAAGATATAGTGATGCCTTAAAGCTTGAAGAATCTTTGGTTTCAACTGTTACTAGAATTCTAGGAACAGGGCACCCAGATACTATAACAAGATCCCAAAACTTGGGCAACACTTATAGAACTCTGGGAAAATACAGTGATGCATTAAAGCTTGAGGCACCTCTGCTTCCAATTTGTATCAACACTCTAGGACCTGAACATCCAAGTACTTTAGGATTAATGCAAAACTTAGGCATCACTTATAGAACTCTTGGAAGATATAATGATGCATTACAGTTTGAAGAACCCTTGGTTTCAATTTCTACCAGGAATCTGGGAGCAGAGCATCCAGATACTTTAACAAGGATGGAAAACTTGGGTATTACTTATAGAGCTCTAGGAAGATATATTGATGCATTAAGGCTTGAGGAATCTTTGGTTTCAACTTTTACCAGAATTCTAGGAACAGAGCACTCAGATACTATAACAAAATCCCAAAACTTGGGCAATACTTATAGAACTCTGGGAAAATATGGTGATGCATTGAAGCTTGAGGAACCTCTGCTTCCAATTTGTATCAGAACTCTAGGACCTGAACATCCAAGTACTTTAGGATTAATGCAGAACTTAGGCATCACTTATAGAACTCTTGGAAGATATAATGAGGCATTACAGCTTGAAGAACCCTTGGTTTTAATTTCTACTAGGAATCTGGGAGCAGAGCATCCAGATACTTTAACAAGGATGGAAAACTTGGGTATCACTTATAAAACTCTTGGTAGACATAGTGATGCATCAAAGCTTGAAGCAACTTTATTTTCAATTGCTACCAGAATATCACTTGAAACAGAGTACTCAGATATGTTCAAAATACTTGGGCGTAGTGATGAGGAGAGTTGGGTCAGGCTCCAAACAGCCGAAGAGGTAAGACAAGCTTTTCAGGGCTTGGGACACAAATTTGGTCTCTGACCCCCAGCTTAACATAGAAAAAATATTTATACATTTAGGAATGTGTTGACTATATATATTTTACTCCTCTGTGTCTGAATGGAAAGTGACCTGTTACAGTTTTGACAACTTCTAACATAGCAATAAGACAAGGCTAAGTTGATATAATAAAAATTGACAAATGAGTTTCTTAGTGTATGAGTTTCTTAGTGTAATTGGACTTGGTGTTCAATGATGGGTTCACTCAACTTGTTGTGAAGCAAAGATATTGAGATTTGTATTTGTATTTGTAGAAAAAGGAAAAGGGAAACAATTCAAAAACTCACAGTACTAGTAAAAGGGGGCCGGGTAATGACAGCATGAGCCCTTTACAGTATGACAAGTGGATATATATGTACTAGGCCTTTTTTTAGTGTAAAAAACAAGGGGGGGAGCTGCTTGAAGAGGGAAAGAGAGTCTGAGCCTAACTCACTCTCAACTCTCCTAAGCCCTTGCGAGCAGCGAGAGTCGGGTTAGCTCAAGTCGGGCCGGGCTCAAGGGCTTGAGCTCAACTTTCCCCATTGCTACTTGACAGTGATGCCGCGGTAATGCGCAGTGTGCGTGATCTACACTAAACCACAACCAAAACAAAACAAAGACTAAATCTTAGTTAGACTTGTTCATATGGTACCGCCGTATCAAATATTTATAAAGGGTGCGAGGGTGCATTGTCAAAGGTTCCGCGGGTTCTTAGCTTTTATATTTCTTTTTACAGGAGCTAGGGCTCGACTGCGTTTTATGTTTATAGTTTTGATAGATGTGGGCTGACTTCTTTCTCGGGTGCTAGTGAGAACGGGAGCTAGGGCAATCAATCGTCTCGAGCTAGACTATATGTTATTACAACAGTGACAAAGGAGCTAGGGCAATCGACCTTGTATGTACTTCAATCTTCTTTATCAAACACTAGGACAACAGGAGCTAGGGCAATCGACCGTGTCTAACTAGTACCAGGAACAAGGGAGCTAGGGCAATCGACCTTGTATGGGTTTTATAGATGGGGTGTTTTACAACGATGGGGAGCTAGGACAATCGACCCAACGAGGCGTATTTCAATCAAACTAGAATGAGGGAGCTAGGGCAATCGACCTCGAAGCTAGGCTAGGTTTATTCTTTGGTTATATACACAGGATAGTTCCCCACAACCTTTCCTGGGCTCGTTATAGAACTTCTTTCGACACGGACAACGGGAGCTAGGGCAATCAACCGCGTCTGACTTCTCTATCTTATCCTCTTCGGAATAAGATGGCTACACAGGAGTTTTCTCTCTGTTTCGCACATCTCAGACACCCACTCCGGTAGAACTGAGCGTTATGAGTGCCTCACTGGGACTTATTCTCTGGTATAGGTTTTGAGTGCCACACGGGGACTTATGCTCGGATATATGGGGTGAGATACATTATCTGTCATCTAACTATCTAAGGTAAGGTATATATGCGAAGGGAAATAACAAATATTCAATAAAGGTCCAAAATCCCAGAAAATGATGAAACACCTCAAATCTCCTGAAATACTCGGAAACTTCCTAAAACCTATTCTTCCAAAGCCTCTAACGTATGGACTAACTGTATTTTGTCCAATAGTTCGATTGGTAATTGTTGGATGAGCATATGGCGCGGATCGGTCGCAAGGCTAACTCTTTCCAATCTTTATCCAAGTCTTCCAATCGTCGGCTGAACTTTGTTAAGTAATGTAAATCTCAGTTGACTAGGAATCAACTCTGTTCGCTAACTACCTGTTAAGTAATGTAAATCTACAAGTAGTCAGTATCGTAGGTATATAGTAAGTAATCGTTTACGCACCTCAGTTGACTAGGAATCAACTGAGGTGCATCTACATATTCTCCCAATATATATATGTATACTATCTCTAGCCTAATAGTAGTCCCGAGCACCGCTCGGGAGAATGTATAGGTACGGAGGTAAGGTAGAAGTAATTGTCCAATTAGGAAGGTGTCAAAGCTGTACTTACCATCCTACGGACCACTCTGTCTAACACTCCCCCTGGTCCGTAGGATCACCGGCTAGCCCCAGGACCCTAATGAATTCCCCATGGAGCGTTGCGCCGAGTGATTTTGTCAGTCCATCTGCCACGTTGTCCTTCGACCTGACTTCGCTGACGGTTACCTCACCGTTTTCGACCTTCTCCCTGACGTAGTGAGCCTTCGTATCAACATGCTTAACAAGCACCTGCTTCTTTGCATTGTGCGCCAAGCAGACAGCTCCGAAGTTGTCACATAGCAGTCCTACCGGGCTGCTCAGCTTCAGATCTACCTCGCCCATGAACGTTGCCAGCCATACTCCCTGCTGTGCCGCCCTGGCTAGTGCGACATACTCCGATTCTGTTGACGATAGCGTCACGAACGGCTGGCGCTTTGAGCTCCAACACACCGGTCCTCCTGCCATGAAGAACACATATCCCGACGTCGAGCGCCTCGTCTGGGTGCACGTCCCATAATCTGCATCTACAAATCCTACTGGTTGAATACCTTCGCCTGGCGCAGGGAAGTTCGAACTTGGAGGTGAGTACGTGATTGAGTAGTTAGTCGTCCCCTTGATATACCCAATAAGCCACATCAGGCACTCCCAGTGTGCCTGTCCGGGGTTTGCTTGGAAGCGAGCCAAGTATCCTGTGGCAAAAGCAAGGTCGGGGCGCGACCACGCCTGTCCCCACATTGCTGAACCAAGTAGTTGTCGATACGGTTTGTCGGACATGAAGATTCGGTCGGCCTCTGGCAACGGGTTGGGTGCTGGTTCGAGGGTCTGTTGGATGTTCTGTGGAAGTGGGGTATGTCTCACGATCGAGTCTTGTAGTTTGAAGTGATCTAGCATGCGGTCAAAGTACGCGCCTTGTGAAAGTGTTACGGAGCCTGTCTGCCTGTCGTGGCGGACTTGGCAGCCCAGCAACATCTCATTCTTCACCTCCCCTGACTCGTACCTCTTCCCCATCTCCTTTACTACCTCTTCTTTTTCCTCACTTGTGCCGCCAAAAACATCGTCTCCATATGTGCCATGTATAGTGTACCTTCCGTCCCGTCTACGCCATCGTACCGAGGGGTCCGCATTCGAGGTTTTGTATCCGTCTTCTGTGAAAGCCTTGCCTAACGTATCCTGCCAGTCGTGTGATCCTTGTCGTAGGCCGTAGATTGATTTGCGTAGTTTACAAACTAGGTGTTCCTCCCCTGGCTTGGCGAATCCGTGAGGTTGCTCCATGTACACTTCGTGTGATATCGGACTGTTCAGAAATGCCACCTTGAAATCCACATGGAACAGGGACAGTCCCATAACGACTATCAGCACTATGACAATCCTCATGGACTCGAGCCGAGCCACACCTCCGTATGTCTCCTCGAAGTCCACGCCATACGTTTGCGTGAATCCTTGCGCTACCCATCTTGCCTTCCTCCTCTCGACTTCCCCCGTTGGCCCCCACTTAATAGCGTAAACCCACCTTCCCTTTGTCAAGTTCGCCCCCGGCGGTAGTGGAACCAAAGTCCAGCATTCCTTTTCTACAAGGGTCTGGAACTCTATCCCCATGGGCTTAACCCATAAATCCGGACGCTTCATCGCCTGAGCATGCGACTTCGGTACCACGTTATCTCCAATCGACGCTGCAAAGGCCCAGGGGTTACGAGAGATGGAACAGAGCGGCGTTGCTCTCTGTGTGATTGCTGCGAAGGCTTTCGGATGCGAGCTCCAATTCATCTCCTGACGGACCAGTCCATCAATATTCAAGTTCTTCCGGTTTTCGCGAGTGCGCAGGGTTCGTTCAGGCGGTTGTTGTGGTAGTGTTGTCGTAGTGGGTGCCGGGGTTGGATCAGATTCGTCGGCGATAGGCGGCGTTTGGCTCCTCGGCAACTCGTCAATCCCACGATCGGACTCTTCGTTGGGATCAACAAGCTCCTCCTCGGTCCGGGTCCGTTTACCTGTCCCCTCCTCAAATCACACGTCCCTCGACTCCACAATTTTCTTCGCCTCAGGTAGCCATATTCTATAACCCCGCCGTCCCACATACCCCAACAGTCGGCCTCTCACTGCCTGTCGGCTCAACTTGCCTTCAGTCTGTGTGTTATGTAGGGTTGCCCAGCACTCGCATCCGAAAGGTCGAAGATGCGACACGTCTTGTCGTTTCTTCGACCAGATCTCTATTGGCACCTCATCCGGAAATCTTGCCGTTGGTACAAAATTGTCGACATAGGTGAAGGTTGCTCCTGCTTCCGCCCAGAAGGATGGTGGTAGCCCGGACTCCTCAATCTGAGTTCGTACGCCCTCAATCACCGTTCGATTTCCTCTTTCTGCCATTCCATTCGCAGCCGAGGAATATGGTGTGATTCTTTCCACCACTATTCCATGTTCAGCACAGTGTGACGCAGCCATCAGGGAGTTGTCAAATTCGCCCCCTCCGTTGATCCTGACAATCCGAAGCCTTTTTCCTGTCTGACGCTCCGCCATTACGCGATACCGGTGGAACTCCCTCAGCGTCGTCTTCGCCCTTTTATCTGGCAAAAAATACGGAATTCGCATTGCAGATCGCCCATCGGTGCAGAGCATCATATATTCTGCACCTCCTCTACTACGAGTTCGGGCGGGACTGAAGAGATCTAGGTGAACTCTCTCCAGTACCTCCGTCTCATGTACGACTTTCTCATCAAACGGTCTTCGTATTGCCTTCCCATACAGGCACGCTTCACACATACCAAGCACCTTCTTCGACTTTATGTGGAGGCCGTCAACCAGGTTCTGGTTGGCCATACGTAGAATACGCGGGATGGAGACGTGGGCCAGGCGTCGATGCCAGGTTCCTATGTCGACTGCCCTTTCGTGGGATCGAGCTGAGTTGGCCGTAGTCGGCGGTTCTGCCGTCTGTACTTCGTACATCCGTCCTTTGCCAACACCTTCTAATACAACTGCTCCGCCAGGCTTGCCCACGCTAAGTGTTCCCCTCCCCAGCTTCCCATAAATCCCCGACAATCCAGTGCTGACAACGATATTAGGTTATGACCGAACGACGGCGTGTATTTGACTCCTTCGAGCCTAATTCGCCTATACACCCCGCCTGCCCTGGTGCCAAACTCGACTGTGCCAACGCCGCGAATTTCGAATTTGCCGGCATCCCCTGCTATAGCACTGTTCCCGTAGGTACCTTGTATTTCCTTGAAAGATACAAAATCACCTCGTTCCGCCCAGCAGTGCTCTGAGGCGCCTGAGTCAATGAACGTTCTGGCACTGGATTCACAGGAGTTTGCATTCGATTGACAGACGATACAATCTGCGGAGTTCTCTACACGTTCAAGTTGTACTGGTAAGTCGCTATATACGTCGCCACCCGCCCCTGCTGACCGACTCTCGCCATTCCCTAGAACGGGAGGGATTTGTCTAGCGAGGTTTGCATCAGGGGTGAGATCTGGCACTTGACGTATGTACAACGTACCCCTGTATTCCCGGGTGCATAGGTAATTGAAGAGCCATGCGCGTCTCCATCACCCTCGTTGATAGCTGCTAGGACGTAGAGTCCGGAGGGGTCCGGGTCCACCTTGATCGTGTTAGCCTGGACACTAGTCGATGTCGCTCCTCCGTTCGTTTCATCGGGCCTGGATCGCCACCATTTTGGTGTCTTTCCTTCCTGACCCCCTCCCTTCGCCCAGCAACGAGCCTTACTGTGACCTGGTTTGCCACAGTTGAAGCATTTCCCGTCATTCGCTGGTCGTCCTGGATTTGCTGGGTGAGCTGCGGCGGCGTAGGTATCGGGATATTTGGCTATCAAGGCCTTGACTTTCTGTAGATCCCGTTCTTCCTTGTCCAGTTCCTCCCTTTTTTCGAGGTAGAGCGCATGTAGGAAAGTGAGCGCTGATTCACTATCTGTGCCAGGGACATTCCGAACATCGGACTTCCATTCCTTCGGGAGAGACGCTAGGACTATGAGGCGGAATTGCTCGTCGGTGCACGTTCCTCCGACATCATGAAATTTCTTCAGTAGGTTCCTCATACGTTTCTCGTGCTCTTCCATTGTGCTTTCTGATTTGTACGAGCATTTCCTAAGGGCAGAATCGGCTAAGTGTATCTTTTGCTCGTTTCGCCTTTCAAACTTCTGCACCAGCGCATTCCAGATGGCTGGCGAGTCCTTCGACTCGTCTACTCCCAGGCCGACCGGGTCGACGATATTCGTGATAATTATGCTGCTGGTTATGGCGTTCCTGGCGACCCATTCCTCAGGCAGGGGGGTGGTGCTGTATATGACTGTCGGTGTTGTAGTGGTAAATGAGTAGGGCGGCGTTGGTTGGAGGATAGTTCCCTCCAGGTATCCCATCAGGCTTCGAGATCGTACTGCGAGCAACACTTCTCGTTTGTACTCCTTCCAGTTCTCTTCCCCGATTAGCTGCTTGGCCTCGGGGAATCTTGGCGCGGTGACTATGCTTTGCGACGTCGACATTGCGCGTTTGCTTGGTTAGGGTTTCTTTCGAAGTTGTTCACTGGGGGTTTTTTTCAGAGACAAGCGAGTCTCATAATCTGTTAAGTAATGTAAATCTCAGTTGACTAGGAATCAACTCTGTTCGCTAACTACCTGTTAAGTAATGTAAATCTACAAGTAGTCAGTATCGTAGGTATATAGTAAGTAGTCGTTTACGCACCTCAGTTGACTAGGAATCAACTGAGGTGCATCTACATATTCTCCCAATATATATATGTATACTATCTCTAGCCTAATAGTAGTCCCGAGCACCGCTCGGGAGAATGTATAGGTACGGAGGTAAGGTAGAAGTAATTGTCCAATTAGGAAGGTGTCAAAGCTGTACTTACCATCCTACGGACCACTCTGTCTAACATGCCTCACTCTCGAAGAAGTAGAAGAAGAGCTTTCCAATAGCTTCTTAAGCTAGACATCGACAGGACAATTTCCCGGGAGACGACAATCCAAGAAAAGATGGGAGATGGATACGATTGCTGCGATTATACATAAATCGGATAGATGGCAGAATGAGATGGAGCAAATGTTTAAAAACTATGAAATCAGACGGGTTTTCAAGTACAGGTAAGTAAAGAGCCAGTATTTAAAGGCTGCGTTTTAGAGCACCGGCTATGGCAGGAATGTACAGTCTGCGAGAATGATCCTCTCCGCTGAAATAAATCATATTCAACGGGGCGCTATCGCGGTAGGTCGAGGCCAACCCAGTACGGATAGCAACCCATATGCCGTTTTCCATTTTATAGAATGGAATTACCACTATCGATCCTGTTGTAAACCGAGTGAGTGTCCAAAATTCTTTAACACATGTAACCCACCTGAACTCTTCCGCCCGTTCATCAGTCGATCTCAGCGCTATTCGGCTGTAGGGAACTTGACTGAATTTGAACACCACGTGATAATCACATGCTACCTTTACATAACCCGACAACTGTAGTCTGGACACACCTCTGATGATGTCCTTGCAAACCGACTCACTTTATCATCTCGTCGAGATTCTCTGCACATCGAACAACCTGGTAATTTTTTCCCTTTAGGGTGACGCTAAGTCATACATGCCGGAAAATTTCAGGACCGTGACAGCCCAAAGTTCCCTACCAGGGCTATACCAAGCCTTTCCGCTCCCGGAAACGCCCACCCTCACTTGCAGCAAGAAAATGGGTACGATACGGGCCTGGTCGAGTCGATGGGTAGCCTTGTTTGAAAATTAAGAATGGAGGACTTGCAGCAGTTTCGAAGGTTTTCAAGGACACGGAATTGAATATTGATTCTGAATTGTGATGAAGTCGTCGAAATAGAACACCGACCAAGTCGAAAGATAGATGTGTGTAGAGCCCATTCTTGCGCGACGCACAGGACTTGAACTCGGACTCAGCCCATTTGAGTGGGTCAGATCCAGGCTGTAATGATTTTTATTATTATCATCATAGGATTCAGCGCTAACGCGTCAGCCCTCAAGATCACGTGAAATGATAATTTGCGGCAACTGTGAGAATCTGCTCCCGTTTTCAACCACCACCCTTTCGTCCATCTCGCTCTGGAATCTTGTGCTATAATCCGCCATTATACCCCCCTCCAAAAATTATTATGGTCACATCTAGAATCTAAATGCAAAAATCAATGGGCAATTATTCCGAGGCCGTGACGCTGTATGCGCAGGTTGGCCACGGTTTATCATTGATTCCGAGGTCATGCCGTATGAATTAATCTCTGTTCCGTAGAATAGCGATGATGAGGATCTAGCAGGTTCAGACACTAGCACGTGGATGGAGACCATCACCCGCGAGCTTGGTAAGTTCTCATTTTATAGAGCCCTACCGGCAGCTCGCAAATATACTTCGCAGTCAACTCGCCATTGAGTACACCTAAAAAACCGTGGGGTATGAATAACAGCAGGCCAGGTCAGTCTTAGAGGTTTGACCTTTCGAGATATCATAGTTGATCAGGCAAGGCAGGAACTATGCAAACGATTCGAGCGAGCGAGCTCGCCTCGGCTTCTACTAGTACATCGCCTTTATCGCATCGCTCGTTTCAAGCGAAAAGATCTCACTCGATCTCAGCTCGGACGCGAGGTGAGCATTGCTATCACTAGCTTCACAATACTAACTACGGATTGTAGTCGATCCCAAACCTTCTCGCCCGCCGATAAAGGTAGGTCAAAAACAACAGCTTGGGCTATTTTATTGACGTATGCTTGTACGATCGTGCCAACAGGTTCCAGTGATCATAATATCCTCAGATGAAGAGGGTCAGTGTTCCCCATACCACAGCACCTGTTCAGTCTAACATCAGGACCCACGTAGATGCGGGAGACACAGAGAGCGAGAGCGACTCTGACTCAATTTTTAGCAAAGCACCTTTGTCTCGCGAGAATACTATGTCCTCAACCACATCCTTTCCATCTCCGGTCACTCGAAGCACATCAATGTCATCCGACGGTTTCAGCGACACCAAGTCATCGATCTGCCGGCCCTCGCCCTATGACCACTCGACTCATTCGCTTACATCGGCCTTGCATGGTCTAGCCGTGGGTAGCTCAGCCCAATCACTACCCTCAGCCCCCTCTAAAATTCAATCTGTGACGCCTCCACTGATACAAACTTCAAATTCTTCTCCCAAGCACGATCCGTTATCCCTCCAAGGGCTATTTCCGTCTAATGAAGTGCTTCATCTCGGCCACCACATGATTGCGCACGACGTTGATACTCAAGCCCTTTTCGATAATCCAAAGGGATCCGTTCCGTGGGGAACACAGTTCGTCCTTGCGCGAGGAGTTCAAATGAAGGAATGGAACTGGCGCAAAGTTCAAGAGAAGATTCATCATTTTGCGGGCAAATCGGATGCGGAGGTACTGAATTCGGTGGAGTTTATTATGAAGGACCGACCTCCACCGAAAGCGAGTAACAGCGAAGTCGGGTTAGTAGAATTGTTTTAGATATTTTACAAAACTCAATTTGGACTGATCTCATTTATGCTAGATATGAGTTTGATCGAGAACAACTTGCAATTCTCGAGGGAGAACAGCGAGGTCTAGGATTGATGGGTAATTGGCAAAGCGCCGGAAATTGGTTTGGCGGCCAAATCCAACAGATTGTCACTCTTGAAGAGGACGAATTAAAACGGCTGAGATTGCGACTCGAGCCCTTAGAAATGCGCCGCTCTACTCGGCTGACCCGTAAACTTGGATCGCGACGTGTGTTGCAGGTACGAATCGCGGATGACTTCCTTCGCGATGCTGCAAAAGCTCGCATTGTCAAGTTTCTCGCTCGCAAGTTTATCCTGAATGGACGAGTGTTTGTTCCTACACCGCCCAAGGAGAGTGCAGTGTACTTGGTTGAAATTGATGAAGATTTTGAAAGAGCGCCATCGATCAAGCTTGGAGATGACCGTCGAAAGTCACTCGGCGAAATTCTGGAATGGCACAACCCAATGGCGCTCAATTCAAACCAGGCGAGGATTTATTATCCTGCCACTCTGTCGAAGCTTTCTGATGTCTTGTCCAGCCCATATCTAAATATGCCGCCAGAGCAGCCTTAGCCCTGTCGAATTCAGTACCGGCCCTCATTTTTGAAGTGCAGAATATTCATTTTATTGACGATATAAGTGCGTCAATTCCTGGCTCGTCATTTCTTGAGTTTAGTCCTGACCATCTTTGTTAGTTGCGTCTGACTGTGAGGATAAGAAGCCTCCAGCACATAAGGTCCTCACCGATGGGTGCGGTTTCATCAACCAAGCTGCTTTGAAAGCCATCACTGAAGCCCTTAACTATCCGAGTCGTCCGACCGCCGTTCAGGGTCGCATCGCCGGCTCCAAGGGACTCTGGACCCTCCATCCTGTCGACACAAGTGACGTTCCTCAAATCTGGATCCGGGACTCTCAGCGAAAAATTATCTATTCCGACTTTGACGGTGAACAACGACATCACACGCAGGGATCAGATCCAGAACTCGACCTTTGCCATGGGCATTATACTCTCATGGACAGAGCCCATCGCATCTTCGACTTGGTACATGCAGCTTTACCCTCTGCTTCAAGCTCGGGATCCACGGTATCTATCAGTAAACAAAGTGTTCTGAACCTCTGGGCCAACGGCGTGAAGGAGTCCACTTTCGAGAAGCTCATGGGGAGCGGCCTGGCCGGGATTATTGAACCATTATTCCAGTGGGAGTCGGGACCTATGGCGATGCCCGCACTATGGGATGCTATCAACAAGATCGGGAAAGTATCTTATATACGAACATCCCGGCTTGCAGCAGGAAAGGCCAGGGCGCTTGGCCTGGCAGGCAGAAGCTTTAAGAAAGATGGGACTCCCGAGGATGATGACGCGACTGGAAGGAATAATATCTCTGGTGGTGAATGAGTTTCATTCATAAGTTATATGTCATCTTATCTCATTATGACTCAGAACCCTCCGGCCTACATGAAAAGGCGATTGAGCTAGTCCAAGCCGGCTTTCACCCTTCAAAAGATGCGATGCTCTGGGAGTCACTGAAGAGTATCGTCCAGCTTGCTTTGACTGTAGCCATTGAAAAGTGCAGTATACCCCTGCCCGAAGGTTCCGCGGCTCAAGGATATGTGATTACCGGTAAGCGCAGCTAGAGCTATTCGGTTTCAATCATCTAACGAGCGAACTTTCCGCAGATCCTCTGGGCATCCTGGGGCCTGACCAGATCTTCTATAGAAGCTCTACGCCCATGAAGGATCCTGATTCCCAGACGCTTTTCAATGTCGTGACTGGAGATGTCTTGGTAGGCATTTTGATGTAAGCCATAGTATATGCACTGACTAACTCGGGTCTTTTTTCCGACGTTAGATTGGACGGTGAGCCGAAGTCGTCGTTCAGTTGATTGTCTCATATTTGCTTGGCATTTTAGATATCCCTTCCGGGTTCGTTCGGACATACAGAAGGTGAGGCGCCATAGTGATCGCTCCAATCCATCAAGAGTTTACCTTGCGTGCCATTAGGTGGAAGCCGTGGATATACCACAGCTTTATCGGTATTCCGATGTCATAATCGTGCCTACCAAGCCGTCTCCTTCTGCTCAAGGGCTCGTTAGCTTGATGAGCAAGTGCTCAGGAGGGGGTATGTCTATCCAGTATCACAATTTACGCCCGTTCTTATACTGTGTTTTTGTCGATGGCAGATCATGACGGCGGTATGTATTCCATCACGCATTACACGAGTTGCTTAAGGTTTTGAATATTAATTACAGATGAACTGTTCGCAATCTGGGAAAAAGTCTTAGTTGAGCAGTTCAAAGCTTGTCCGCTCGTTGTTCCCCCCGAGGAGATAGCTTCAAGTTTTGAAAAGCAGGTCAAGAAGGTGGATGAATTTCAGGGCGAACTTGCGCAACAGTCTCTTGAGACAGCGCAAAAGAGCTTCATCACTACTATCTTGGGAGGTCTAGCCGACTCTGGTGTTGGGCTATACGATTCCTTTCACGAGAAAGCTGTACGATTGTATGGCTATGATTCCAAACAAGCCGAAAGACTCGCTTTCCTGTGAGTCTACTCCATACATAGAGATCTCAACCCCTGATATCCTAAATATTTTCCAGTTTCAATGACCTTCTCGACGCTTCGAAGACAGGGAAAGTTCTCCGAGCAGATGTTCGTACACGCGATAGAAATCAAGATAGCTCTAATCAAGCAGAGCTCGCTAAGAGCGGACTGAGTTCGAGATTCATCTACGATCAGCTGCAAGTATTCGGCCAGCAATTCTTTGAGACGTATCTAGCCAGGTTCGATTCTCTCCCCAAGGCCACTGAAAAATCGAATATCCTCCGCGGGCCTTACGTAAAGGCGCAACTGCTTTGCGAGACCGCGGCTCTTTCCCAGGATGCCGCCATGCATCTTACTAGCTACGTTTCACGACAGGAAAATGTAAACGATGTAGGCAAAATTTTGCAGTTAGCCTACCGATCGGACCTCGAGTTGATCAAGAAGCACGTCAATAGGGCCTATGGTGTCTTTGCTGCAAAACTGAGAGAAGCCGAGACGTCGGCTAATAGGGTTGAAGAAGCTTCGCAGGTGAAATCCAACAGCAAGAAGAAGCCGAAGAAGGTGTCGCAAAAGCGTTTAATGGAAGACGTCGTACTTGCATACGCGAGCGATATACCAGGGCTCACTGGTGCTCTTCCTGATGTTGAACACGTCAAGGCGTCTTATGCTTACGAGAGGGGGAAGTCATACAGATTCGCCGAATTGGTGGCGTTCCGGTCATTGTGCCAAATCCAGGTGGACGCGTCGAGCGAACCTGGCGGCGCGCCGTGTTTGAGGATCCTAGATGAGGCCAAATCTATTTCTGGAGGAGTTCGACGTCTGCTTTAGTAATGAGCTCAGCAATTTTTTTTGGGTTTGTGGAGTTTTTCGGCAAATCTTTGGCTACTACTTTTGCATCACATTTTTTTACATTTATCTCCTGGATGTTTTCGTGCATATGATACTGTAGTTCTCTATATCGTCGATTCATTCTGTATATTCTGTAGCATTAATTATTGTACATAATTCGGAAATCACGTTTTATTCTGGTCGACTAGACGTTGTACACACCATAATGTAACGCAATTCGTTTGGAGCTATTGTAGTTCCCATTATAGTGAGTTTGTATTCCTCATTGGTGTGCGAACGGACTACGAAGATCAAAATTTGCCGTAAAGACGGATACATATCTAGCCACCTCCAATTCGACACGACACCATCTTGAGTGGTACGTTACGGCGGTTCAGATCCATTAATCGGCTTTCTTCCTGAACAGATAGTGTCCGACACCCCATCTTCGGAAAAAAATATCACATCAGCAAACTGGCCTGCAACTCCAAGAGTGACAGACTCACTCCTGACCGCCATTGAAGTTGAACAACTCCGAACAAGCCATATAAAACACACGGAAGCTACATGCAATATCCCATTCAGAGACGTGAATCCGACTGAAAGCAGAAACGTACCGGTAGAATGCTTTGGAACCCTCACTTGGGTCCTTCCCCTTCGTCTTGGCATCAGCTTGAAGCTCTTGCAAACCGGCTATTACGGAGAAAAATTTAATACAAAGGAGGTAGAAAACAGAAGGAATTCACCTTTCCCGTTTTTATCTTGCAACTTTAACCATGCTTCCAGGGTTTTGCTGTAGTGCGTGCCAGAGAGATACCAGCTGCGCACGAGACTAACATCTTCTTGAAAGTAAAGCTTTGATATCCGTCGAGGAGGCATCAATTACCAACAGAGTTAGCTCGAGGTGTAAAGGCTCACGAATAGATCATGAGAGGGCATTGTGCCACCCGAGAAAAAGTTCCTGGCCATCCAGTTCGTATTGTCGCCGCCTTCCTCTCCATCTGTGTCTTCAAAGTGGTATGGGGTAGTACGGTGGCAGAAGATGTGAATGAATAGCAATGAATCCGACGACTTGAGCCACGTCGACACTTTTTTAAGAAGGATCTCATAGTTCTTCATGTGTTCAAACATCTGGATGGCGGTGAGCGGGGACCGGGTGCATTGGATTGAATCCATACCTCAATGGAAAGAATTCGGTCAAATCTATTCGCTGCATCAAAAAAAAAATATCGCCTGAGATTAAGCAGAATATGTATACCTGACTTCCTCTGCAAAGTCATACGTGTTGACATCGGCGGTAATGATGTTCAAATTCGTGAGCCCTCGGGATTTGGCCGTAGCATCTATGTGCGCTTTCTGCGTCGTAGAGTTGGATAAACCCGTGATACGAGATTTGGGGTATTTCTAGAGTGGAGAGGAGTGAGATAATCCAAGACTGCTGGAGTGCTAAAACGAACCTGGGCCAAGTAAAGCGAAAGACTACCCCACCCTAGAAAAGCTTTCATTCAGTAGAGGCGAATTTGGAAAGAAATCGGTCCATACCGCATCCCAGATCCAATATGTCTAGTCCATCTTGCAATTGAGCTTTTTTACAATAACTTTCTAGTATCAAGACTTCAGCTTCTTCGAGTGTCTCCTTGCCCGTGGGAAATAGGCATGAAGAATACTTTGCCCAGGGTCCCAGAGTGGACAGAATAAACTTTGTAGAGACCTGGTCCATAGTTTAGTCAAAATACGCGCTTAGAAGAAACTTCTTGCTAACCTCGTAGTGTTGCTCGTTCGCTTTCTCCGGCACGTCTGCAATTGCAGTTCTCTGCTTCACAGCTTCTATCCACGCCATTTTTGCTGTATGATTGGCAGCAAAAGAGCCATGATCTATTTCGCGGAGTCTTTGACGAAGTAAAGCACGTATCGCCAGTCTGATTATGAAATCTGGTACCAGCCCCTACTCAAAAGTCAAACGAGCGGAACACAATAGACACTGTAGGACTTACTCTATCAATACTGTCGTATCCGAGTTTTAAAATTGAGTCGGTGAAGGACATGGTGACGGTACAGAATCAAGTCGTAAAGGAAAGGACATGACGAGATCAAATGATCGAAGGTGGTCAGTCATGCAACACAGCCTCACCCAAATTAGATGAACAGGCGCCTGTTTGGCGCCATTCGCTTTTGATCCCGTACTTCCAACATGCGGTTTGGTATTTTTCGAAGATTTTCTCACCTTGTGCATAGAAGAACCAAGTCAGATTCTGCTGTAGTCGTTACTCAAACACCTGGCAGTGCTATATCTTCTTCAGTGTCTTTGGATGGCCTTCAAACCCGCCTCTTCGATATAGTTCTTCCACCTGCCCCTCCTCTGTCGCTATTGACGCTATCACCTCGCCCTCAGAGCAGCTCTGTTGTTACCCCGCTATCTTTGGCTTTTGGAGGACCAAAATCTCCCCCCTTCACTCGAGCCGACAATGACACCTTACTGCGACTCTCTGCTGCGCAGAAGCAAGCTAGCGACCTCGCCGCTCATTCATCCCATCTCAAGGCGTCTATCCAGGCTCTTCAAGCTAGGGAGCTTCACGTAGATGGAGCCGCTCGCAAAGCAAAGAACGATCTGGAACGAGTTCGTTCTCTCGTCAATCGCCAAAAGCGAAGGAGCGCGGAGCTGGAGTCGCAGATCAACTTGAAGAAGCAAGAACTCGCTCAATGTAAAGCTTTTGCTGAAGCAATGACCGAAGCAGGTCTCACCTCCCTCGCGCGCTCTGAGTATAGGAACAAAGATGATCTCGAGGAAACCGCTGTCGAGGCGATTCGGGAAGCTTCTGACGATACAACCGGCACCTGGTATAAAATCATGTCCTTTATCACAGGCCCTCGCACTCAGAAGAACTACGTCAACGCCATCAATATGGCTCTTCAAACCAGACAGGAAGTACGCCATTGGAAAAAGGTCACCAATTTCTGGAAAAGAACGGCGAGGGAAGGGAAGACGAAAGGAAGCGTCCCAACACCTTCCTCGTCCAATCTTTCTGAAATACGAGAAACTCTCAGCGATGAACGGAAAAGGGCGGTCCAAGAACTTCGTGAGAAGAGGAAGACGTTGGGCTTGAATCCGACCACGTCAAACGAGTCTGTCGTGCTTCCCTATCGTTTATCTGACTCTCACCCGTCCTTCACTTCGGTCATGGCTACTATGTCAGCTGTAGACTCCAGCCGTGAGAACTTGAATATGGAACTATCTTCTCGCCTCCCGCCCTTGGCGAGCGATATATTCAAGCGAGAGCTGATCTCCAGTCACTCTAGTCAACGTCTCTTCAGCAATCAATCCCGTAAAGCTGTCCGGCCACTCTCATCTGAAACAACTCGCTCGAGACTCTCGGAAAAAGCGTTAGGCAAACGAAGGGCTGTGGAGAATTATGGACCTATGGTATTTCTTCGAAGCTCGCCCTGAACTTGATCGATTAATACGATTTTCAGCCCTCCGTCGACTCTATCTCCTGTGATTTGAGCAGCGGTCAAATATCAAGCGACGTGGTACGAACACCTTCAATTTTACCTTGTTTACCTGACGAGACACACCTTAGGCTCAATCCTTGTCTTCAATTGAAATGCAGGCATCCACTTCGGACTTCGATATGACATCCCTACTACAAGCAAGCCGCGAAGCCGACAACACTTATAATAGCCTCAAGTCTGCCGAACACGCCTTGGAGTCCTTCGAACGCATCTGCAATCGTTTTTCCAGTGGAAGCAACCTTAGTTCCTTGCAAAGTATCACAGAGGAATCGACATCAGATCCATCACGCAGAGCACCTCAGACTGTCGTGGTGGATCTTCAACGTCCCATCGTTGGTCGTCACGGAAGTTCTAGGACGCTTTCTGTCACTCAGAGTCGAAGCTTATCATCGTTCGAAACTCCAGTGAGATACTCAAGAGGCTCAGAATCCAAAGCATTACACCGTGACGTTGGGCCTGGACCTGTCAACATTTTGCCATCAAGGGTCTCGGTAAACGAAGGAGATGAGACTCTGATTGAGAGCGGAAGCGAGGAGAGCAATAAACTTCCTTCTTTCGGTCTTGAGTACGAGAATGACAAGACGCTGATCGAGGTCGAAGGATTTGTTCACAAAGATGGAGTATCCAAAGTAGTTATCGTTGAAGTAGCAACGAACGCCGAGTCTCCATCTGCGCAAAAACCAAGATCTCGTCTTCCCATCTTCCGCATCCCAGATCGTCTATCCCAACTATCTCGAATGTCCAGGATGTCCGGATCGTCGTCGTCGAAGAGATCGCTGTCGTCGCTCCAGAATCGCAACTCTACCAGTACCATTTCAACGCAAGCTTCGAAGAACATGGAAAGAGAAGGTATCGTCAAGAATCTCGTCGATGGGGATATACCTATGATCAAACCGGTGTTACCGTTGCGGGTCCTCAAGAGGGCCATCGCGACAAATCCTGTCGAATCTTTGTAAAGTCGCTTCAGGAATAGGACTCCTTCGATATTCAGATATGTTATCCATCTACTCCGCATCTTTTTTTGTTTTTCTCTCTCTTGATTTGTACCTCGTTATGAATAATTCTCCACCTCGATCTACAACCCTATTTAACACCACTACCTTGATATTGAAATATTGAGTAAGGAACTTCAGAGACAAATAGGAGACGAGAAAAACAGCTACACCGATCATCTGGTAAAAGTCGGAACGGTGGTAATCCAGTAATAACCAAGTAAGCGAAGAGAAAAAAATTTTGCAGCAGGAATTCATAACATAAATCAACAACAGCCATCCTGGTAATAGTGGACCCGAGATCGAGAGACAGAACACGGGCGACCAACATGTTTCGGCACGGGGCTTCTCAATCTCCAGACACATCTGCTTGATCTCTCCTACCAAACTTCTGAGAAAGACCTCCCCCTCTTCTTCCAGAAGATCGTAGTTCCACCTCGACGCGGATGGCGTGTCGTTGACTCGCTCAAGATTGCCAAAGATTTGAGGGGGAGTTAGCTCGCCCGTATCTCTAGTGTACTTGTAAACACAGATTCGAGTGCCCATAGTGCTGATCCCATAAAGGACAGGGATCTTGAGGCTGTCGACGAGAAGGTCGAAGCGTTCGAGCATTTGAGCATTAGCTGCAGCGCGAGCGCCCTGGTTCTCGTAGTGAACGGCAGGATTGGCTTTGAGAAACAGCACAGGACTTAATTTGCCGTACATGAAGTGGCGAACAGTGAAGACTGCGGCGGAGTCGATGGGACCTTTGACCCGTGGTGCAACCTGGAATTTCTCGGTGGGGGACAATAAAGAGTCGTGTGCGCCATAATAGTCGGCTTCATCAGGAGTATGGGGGTTGATAACCTCAAACTTACGATCTCTTCGTACATCTCCTGTATCCTTGTCTACAGGCCCGCGCCCTCTAAAAAACCTAACATAAAGCGCTGGTACTGTAGATAACGGGTTTTCCGAAATTTATGCCGCTACTTCGGCTTGTCTTCCGTAGCTCTCTTTTTTGCACACTGCTAAATCCTATAATAGCTCTAATCTCCAGCAAAATACACTCTCCTAAAATCATAAAGCCCTTCAAAGCTTCAACCTTGGTCAACAATGCGCTGTAAAGCATTCGGGTTCAGCAGCGCTACTTCTTATCTATTAGGCGCCAGTAGGCCGGAAACCGGCGCATCCGATCAGGGCGAGATTGCGTGGTTTATCCAAAATCTGAGCCCGGCTTCGATCATCCGTGGGTCTGGCCGTGTATACAAAGTCGGCTAGACCAATTCAAAGCGTCCCAGCCGGGCAATTCAAATGTATGAAACGTCTTGTCGGCTTTATCGAATTGATCAGGAAGTGGCTGCCACGGGAGACTGATAGGCGGAGTCTGATAGAGTACGAGAGATGAACGTCTTGAATGATGAAATGTACAAAAGCACACGACAATTCTAATTTCAGTGGCGCAATCATTGAGATTAAAGGCTAGACGCACATCTGCCATCGTGGAACAAATGTGGAGGTCTTAGTGCTATAAAACTCCTGATGCAAATTGAATTGATTACAACTATGTATGTACACCAGGCCCAAACAGTTTTCTACAAGCAACGCGAAAACAAAAAGAGAATATAGCCATGGGAAAAGACGGCAAACGAAAAAGAATTTACAATGCGATAAAAGACAGGGAGGGGGGGAAGAACAATATCAACATGAAAGTATGGGTGTAGGGTACTTATTGAATAGTAAAAAAAGTCTCGGTGGTTCGCAAGGGAGGGAACAAACCATGAAAAAGTGAATGTGAATGGGGGTTGGTACAATATAAATAAATTATACGTAGGTTCTGGGAGCGGATCGACTCGAAAAGATTAATGAGTCGGTTCAGTGGTGGGGGGAAGAGGTCTCTGTTTTGTTCTTTATTTTTACAGTGAATCCATGGGTGACTTCTCCATCGTGTTGATAGTACCACCATTCACATGGTCTTGCGATGCAGTATCGACAGAACCGCGATGGTATCGTTCTTCTAGGACGAGACCTTCATCTGCAGCCTGGGTTCGGCCGGTGAGTTTAAGTCTATTCAGGAGAACGTAAGCTTGATAAGTTGGGACATTCCAAAAGAGAACTTACATCCAAAAAGGGAAAATGCTGCCGGGGGGTATCACCCATTCCTCTGATGCATCGTAGTTGGGAGGGACAATTCGGTCTCTTGTTAATTTGCGAATAGCCCAAGGAATGAAATTGATTGCGAGGTAAGTGAGAACACCGGCAATGAGACCGTATGCGATGCTGAAGAAAAAGTAAAATTGACATCCCCACGCGCGATATCGCGATAAGAACTTACTTGTATGACAAGGGAATAATAATGAGAGTAATGAATGCTGGAACGGCGTCACCGATGTAATCCCAATTGATCTCGCGGACACTAACGAAAACAAGAAATGAATAGTTAGGTCAAGTCAGCACGCGAAATGAAACTCAGTTTCGACCGAGTTAACAACGTACTTTCTGATCATGAGGGATCCGACGATAATCAGAGCACCTCCAGTTGCCCATGGCGGAATCGACGCAAAGATTGGAGCGAAAAAGATGGAGATAAAGAAGGCGATGCCAACGACCATCGCAGTAATTCCTGTCTTGCCGCCCTCTGTGATTGATAGTTTCAGCTGACTTGTCTCAATACAGATGATGTGCAAGAAAACATACCACTTATTCCAGTTGCGCTCTCGATAAATGCAGTAACCGGGCTAGTACCGACAAGAGCTCCCATGCTAATACTGAATGCATCTACGCAATAAGCGGCTGTTGACCCTTCAAAGTCCAACGTGACAGGGTCGCGGAGGCCCGCGAATTTGGCCATGGAATAAAGAGTTCTGTTTGTGATGGTCAGAGCCTTGTAGGCAAGGGAGCACATGGAGTTCCTACCCAGTCGTATCTGATGAACTTGGAGTTAGAACGGATTAATTTCCAGCGAAGCGAAGAAGCATACCCAAAATATCCACGTAGAGAAGAGTAATGAGGGCATACCAAACCTTGGGGTTGCCGTAGTTGTACTGATGGATGATATCTAGTCAATCAAATGATAACAGATCAGACAAAGTAATTTCTCACATCGATGACATTGCCGACTTTGTTTAAGGGATGAAAAGTCACAACTTGCTTGAAGTAGTCGAAAAGGGCGTCCCCGGAGTCGGTGTGAGGGAAATACGTGACAGATGTAGGTCTTGGCCACGAAATGATCGATACAAGGAAAATGCCAATCAATATCGCTCCTCGGACACGATAGAGCATAAGGAGAACGGTGAGAATTCTGGAATGATGAAATGTCAAAAAAGCGGAAAGACAACATTCGCGAGAAAATAATTTTACCCCCCCAGGAAAATGCCCAACCACATGGTCGGATTCCGAAGTTGTCCATGAGCACAGTAATTCGGAAGATCTGCAACAAAGTTGTTCGGCGTGCAACCTCCTAGACCGACGAAATTTGTAGTGTCTCCGCCAATGACACCTAGTCCGGAAGGTGCTGGAAGCGAACAGTGTCACTTGAATATGTTTGAATTGTAACTTTGGACTAAAAGAACTCACACAGGCCGATGAATCTAGGGAAAAAAGGCTGTGAGACGGAAGGAAAAAAAGCTGAATGGCCTAACTCACGCAATGAAAAGACCGATACCTGCGCCGACGGCAAGAACTAGTGATTCCGGAATAATACGAACAAGCCATTGACGAAGACCGACAAGAGATAGGAACAAGAATATCCATCTATAAAAAGTTTGGCAGATGTCGAGTAGAATTCGAGGGACCACATACCCTTCCAGGAAAACGGCAGCAAGTGCTTCTTGATATGTGATCATTCCAGTTCCGTGAAAGCCGACGATGGAATAAGCAAACTAGTTACAAGGTTTGAACAGTTGGCATGAAGAGAGGGAATGCTTGAACTTACGTAGGCGTTAAGTCCGAGACCAGGGGCCATACCAATGGGCAGATTTGCGAAAAGGCCCATCAAAAATGAGGAGAGAGCGCCCATAGAGGCAGTAGAGATAATGAGCTCGTTCCGTACGTCGTTGACACAAGACAGATAGTCTGGGTCGATGGCGCATGATGGATCCGTAGCATTCGTGCAAACGCAAGTGCCTCCAGAGTCCGCTACGATAGCAGCGTTGACTGAGATCTGTGACTGGGATTCAGGATAGCACTACAGGATGAAAAACAGCAAGTACGGACAATGTAGGCCATCGCCGCCTATGAAATTTGTTATGAGTATGTTATATGGTCCTAAAGACGGAAGACCTACCCATGTCGTGAGACCAGCGCGAATCTCCGTCTACGGAATGCAAGGTTCAGAATATAACCCAGAGATAGCCTGCGAGACAATCGCGTACCACGAAACGAGACCCCTCGCGTTCTTTTGGATGTCCCGAGCCCTCCAACCTGAACCATCTTCCTACCGGCGAGAAAGCGACCTGAGAGGGGAATGAGAAGAAGCAGAGATGACAATGGCTGAATGGGGCTACCTGAGCATTGAGGCGATCAATGAAGTTCACCATAGTAAAGAAAAGAGACCCCGGGGATGAAACGGGTAGAGATGGAGATGGGAGAAAGTTAAGAAGGCAAGTTACATTTATAGCAACCCTTAAAGATGCCATCAAGTTTTGCCTATCTTATCTTATCAGTGCTTAGCTCCCCCTCACACATGGGGTCTCAGAGTCCCTGGCTCGCTTCGTCTCTCTCTGCTCCCGATGACTTTGTTAAGCCCCCGACGCCGTCAAAAATGCACGTTAAACGTGTTACGCTGACCTCGAAGAAGAATTGGTGGATGGGTGTGCTATCTTTCTGCTAGTTTATTTGTCCGCAAACTGAATTTTACTTTGCAGTCGAATTGAACGACGATGAGCAGGGACTGCAGTCTGCATCCTCATCTGATACCGTCGTAGACCCTATGAAAGGGCCCTCTACACCGCCAATGACTCCAATGACTCCTTTGGCCTCTCTTCCTCCTATCAACTACAAGATTCCTCGTCATCCCAATGCCATTTTTTCATTTCCGACCCCTACAGCTTATTCGGCATCCTCTGTCAATCCAACAGCTAATCTTGCGCCCTGTGCGAACGGTTCAACCTCTGAACTTTTCAAATGCATCGTCAAAAAGCCAGACGTAGTGCAGATGGAACTCAACGGCGAGATGCAATCCAACGCGTCCGATGTCACTGTTCAATTCCTAGCTGAACTCAGAGTGTACACTACTGTACATAAGCATCGCAATATTTGCACCTTCCTAGGCTCACTCGAGAATGTAGGCATGGTCCTCGAGTACATCGATGGCCGCACCCTGTTCGACGTTATTTCCGTCAAACCGCCGCTCTCCTTGTCCAAAAAAATTGACTATCATAATCAGCTCTTGGACGGTCTGACCCACCTTCACTCGTATGGACTCAATCACGGCGATTTATCTTTGCTCAATATCCAAGTTACACATTCCTCCGATACCATCAAGCTCCTCGATTTCGGTCGTTCCGTCTCTGCAGACTCGGTCTACACGAATCCAGACGCGGCGCCGCCGATTGATCCTTTTACTGCTCTCGCAAAGCGTACTTCTATTCTTTCTCCCCTTCCCCCAAGTAAATCAGAACAGATTCATCCAGGGACACGCCCCTTCTGTGCACCGGAAATTCTAAGGGGTGAATGCCAAGATGCCCGACTTGCAGACGCGTACAGCTTTGGTCTCATCCTGGTCTGTCTAGACCGATGTGAGTCGGTCGATTTAAAACCTTGGGATCAGAGAAAGGATCTCCTACCCCAAGACCTGTTCCAAGGATGCTCTGTGTTCGAGGATCGGGCTAGAGCGTATCTGCAAAGATGGAATACCCGTCGTGGATTAGTCAGGGAGGACATGATCACCTCTTCATAATTTTGCGCGCTTTCGTGCTCGACGGAGACTCGGAGACTCGACTGTATTTTTTTTATTGAACGTTCCCAGTAATTCGTAAAATCGTAACTGTACTACTACAGAAATTTCTTCTGATCACGTGTACATCACTAAAACTGCCAACGATGGCCACAGTGCACCCCTCGCGAATGGGCCTCGTCCCACAAGACTCATCGTCCAGGCGGCGTCATTCCCCTTCTCCTCGCCGTCGTTCCCGTCCCACGCCTTCTCCTCCTCGCCGGAGCAGGAGCAGGAGCCGTGACCGTGAATCCCGAGCAAAATACGACCATAACCGAGGTGGAGACCGTGGAGACAGAAATGGGTACCGCCATTCAAGTCATCATCAAGACGACCACGACCGTGGGCGGAGACGAAGTCCGAGTCTGAGTCGGAATGGAGACGGCGGGGAACGAAGAGCTAGTCCGCAGTATGATGACTACAGGAGACCTCGTACGCCGCCCAGAGAAGATTCCGCCGGTGCCAGTGGCGCAAAAAATATGTATCCCAACCGAAACCCGAATCATGCGGTACCCAGAGGCGGGGGAGGCTCTGATTTTTTCGAAAGGTGTGTTTTTCTTACTTAACTTTCTTTAGACTGGATTGATCATGACTATAATCCCAGTCGTCGAATGCAGCGGGACAATGCAACGGTAGATGTATGGCCTTCTTCTCCAAAAGCTCCTGTTCGTGAATTGTAGGTTCTATATTATTTTTCTCGCTCAATTTTACTCACTATTTACTCACAGGTCGCCTAAGAGAGACAAATCCAGCGGCAAAAAGTCCAAAAGACGATATTCTCCTTCCGATACTGACAGCTCCGAAGAAGCAGAGCAGCAGAAGAGGAAAGAAAGGAAAGGAAGGAAGCAGAAAGACAGAAAAAAGGAAGAACGACGGGATAAGAAACGTAAACGGTCTCATCGTCGTTTTCAAAGTGACGACGAGGGCGACGAAGAAAGACATCATCGTTCTTCTCGCAAAAAGTCCTACAGCCGTAGCGCGTCCCCAACACCAAAAAATCAACCGACTAGCTCGAGACGTCGCTCTCGATCTCGTAGCCCTCCTTCGGATGACGATTGGGTCGTCAAAAATGCACTTGGAACTATGGCTCCTCCACCTCCTCCCCCTGTTCCAGCCTTCGCCGAACCTAATATGACTTATAGTCGGGATATGGGCGGAGAAAGAGGGGAAGATGACGATGATGACGATGACGCCGTCGGTCCTCAACCCGCACAAAAAGCAAATGCTAAACGTGTCGACGAGCGAGCCTACGGCGGTGCCCTTCTTCGCGGCGAAGGTAGCGCAATGGCCGCCTTCCTCCAAGACGGTACCGAATCGCGTATACCCCGTCGTGGTGAAATCGGTCTAACCTCGGACGAGATCGCTCAATACGAAGACGTAGGATACGTCATGAGCGGAAGTCGACATCGGAGGATGAATGCTGTGCGTATCAGGAAGGAGAACCAGGTTATTAGCGCGGAAGAGAAGAGAGGAATTTTGAAGTTGCAAAAAGAGGAGAGGGAGAGGAGGGAGGCGATTCTTAGGGAAGAGTTTTCAGAGTTGGTCCATGAGAGTTTGAAAGGTTCGGAGAAACCCAAGGCTGGGTAAGAAGTTCACCATTCGATTGTTTGTAACACCCAGCGCAGTTCTGTGCAGTGCTTGGTGATATCTCAGAATTGAATATCTTTTCTGGATTTTATTTTCCAGAATGTATGCGTTCTAGCCCGTGAGTCGTTATCTTGCCGCGATCATTAAAGCTGATTTCCGGTGAATGTTCAATTGCTTTTCTTTCGCGGGTTTTCATCAATATACAAAGAAAATTCTATTTGACTGTAACACTTACGAAGGATTCATAAGAAGTGCGAGTGCGGCCCTCCCCCCCTCCCCGGTATTCCTGCGTGTGCCCGATTATCCTCGGCATTTAGTGCAAAGTTATTGGCTCTTGCCCTGTAGATGTGCCCGCGGTCACAGACACCCACCCTCTTCAAACCAAAGATATTCCTCTATCAATCTGTGTGCTGCCCAGTGAATGGATGGAAGCAATGACCTTGGGAATCTTCAAAGCCGGCCGGTCGTGTGGACATCAGTTCCTTTGACTTATATGGATTCGTTCAAGAACTACAAACTTGGCTCTACCTAAACCATTTGAAACCAGGGTTATAACCATGGTTTGTCCTAAAATCTGAGCCCGGGCTTCATCCGTGGGTCTGGCTGTGTCTAACCGGCTACTGTCCCGGACCGGAGTCTTCCACTCCCTCGCGGATGAATACCTGGGACAATTCTATCCATTCTTGGAACTCTTGGAATGATGAACCCACTCGTTTCCAATCTATTACCAATCCAGAATGGTCAGCTGGGCACAGGCTAACAACTCTGCGCCTTCCGGATCCATTTGTAGAAATTATGGTGGCCATGACATGAATCAGCAAAAGCATGATTTTCTTTCTCATTCTGCTTAAAAAGCCCATCACAGTTTTGACGTCAAAAGTTCCCGAACGAGGTCTTTCCCCTCACTGCAAGCACCCACACACACACGCACACATTTTGTAAATACCTACAGAGCGAACAATGCCAGAGAGGTTTTCAGTCGACTTGGACACGCCCGTTTACAAGGGCAAGGTATCTTGCCCCACGGGCCTTTTTATCAACGGAAAGTTTGTCGAAGCTGTTGAGGGTGGTACTATCGAGTAAGTATTCTCATTAATCGATCTAATGTAAGCTGGGGGCTTATCGTCCCTTTACTTCAATCTAGTATCGTCAATCCATGTAAGGATCATTCTCGATCTCACGTTCTTCGTGTTCACGGTTCTTACGAATCTTCATCGTATCATTTCAGCTACCGGAAAGGTTCTGACAAAAGTGGCTGCTGCAACGAGCGCCGATGTTGATATTGCCGTGGAGGCTGCCAGGAAGGTAAACTATAATATATAGATTCCTCCAAGTTGCCCGATAAGTTTACATTTCCTTTTTGTGAAACTAGGCATACAAGACTAGCTGGGGTCTTAAGGTTCCCGGTTCCAAGCGTGGAGAGTATCTAAACAAGCTCGCCGACCTCCTACAAGCCAATATTGATGAATTTGCGGCTCTCGAGTGTCTGAACGTTGGTATGTGTACAGTTTTGGCAAAGGAGAAGTTTGCAGTCGGGAGTGTCTTTTCTTATTAACTGACACGCCTTTTTTTTCAACAAAAAGGCAAACCTTGGTCTGAATCAAGAGGGTTCGATTTGGAGCTTACCTTGAAAACGATCAGATATTACGCTGGATGGGCCGACAAGGTTGAAGGCCGTACTATCGAGGTAGGTCTTTTTTTCTTTTTTTCTTCGAAATCGGTCGACGGTCACTCAAGGCCGTGTTTACATTCTAGACTAATGACACGAAATTGGCTTACACTCGACATGAGCCCTACGGTGTAGTCGTGCGTGATATAACTTTTAATTGTTTGTATCGCGTTGAACTTATGGGCCTCGGTATTAGGGCCAAATTGTCCCATGGAACTACCCGATTGTAAGATCCTTCCGCACTGAATGACATATGCAAGTCTTCTCAAGGCTGTTTTAGACCATGGTCTCATGGAAAATCGCCCCTGCTTTGGCAACTGGAAATGTTGTTGTATTGAAGGTTGGTATTGACAACATTTTCCATCATCTGTCGATAGTACTGACATATTGTATCCGTGGTACATTTCAGCCTTCTGAGATCACTCCCCTGACTGCTTTGAAGCTTGCCGAGCTTGTGGTGGAAGCCGGCTTCCCTCCTGGTGTCGTCAACATTATTCCTGGATACGGTAAAGTCCACCGACATCGCCTGTCTTGAAAAATACGGAAATTTACTCCTTTTGTTTTTCCGATTTCCAGGTGCAACGGCTGGAGCTGCGATCTCACTGCATCCTCATATCAGAAAGATTGCATTCACTGGGAGTACTCTGACAGGTCAGCTGTCAGAGTCTGTCATCAGAACAAAAGCTCAGTACGACCATACTTACTGATATTTATCTCTATACAGGCCGCAAGATACAAGAAGCTTCTGCGAAATCAAACCTAAAGGTCGTCACCCTCGAATTGGGTGGAAAGAGTCCCAACATCATCTTTGACGATGCCGATCTAGAGCAAGCCGTCAAATGGTCATCAATTGCCATCTTCTCAAACTCTGGTCAAGTCTGTACCGCTGGCTCGCGTATTTTTGTTCAGGAGGGCATCTATGATGCATTCATAAAGGCTTTCAGCGCCGCCGCTCAGAATATAAACCATAAGACGGGTGATCCCTTCGCTGAAGGAACTGTGCACGGACCCGTCGTGTCGCAGACACAGCTCGATGTACGTACGGGAGGGGGTTGGTTCTAGTTTTGCTGCTGTCCCTGCTGACTTGTGAATTTTAGCGTGTGTTGGGCTACATCAAATCCGCCAAGGACCAGGGTGCTAAAGCCTTCATCGGCGGCGAACGCCACGATATCTCTGACGGATACTATGTGAAACCAACCATCTTCACAGACTGTACTCCGGACATGAAGGTCGTTCAAGAAGAAGTCTTTGGACCTGTCGCGGCTGTAGTCAAATTCAAGACTGAAGAGGGTGAGTGATGGAAAGTATCTCTGGCCTCTAGTCTGACATATTGTGTTGTTCACTCTTTCAGAGGCCATTGAAATGGCCAACGATACTGAATACGGATTGGCTTCTGCTGTCTTCACCGAGAACGTCGGCAGGGCGATTCGGGTCTCAAACGCGCTTGAGGCTGGAATGACATGGGTTGGTGCATGCTCTAATTTTCCGTCACAGATGCTCAGTGAACCCTTGCAGGTAAACTGCAACGTTGCCACCGAATACAATGTTCCATTCGGAGGCTACAAGCAGTCGGGTGTCGGGCGTGAATTGGGCTCGTATGCAATCTCAACGTGAGCAAATTTTATGTTCCATACCCTCCATACCCTGCAGGCTGGTACTCACAAAGAACAAACTAGCTACACCCAAGTTAAAAGTGTGCACATAAATCACTCTTTGAAGATTTGATTCGACGCCGCTAGTAAATGTATTTTCATGTACAGTATGTATCTTCATGTAAAAATATATAACAGCTTTTTGACTGGTTGTTTTTCAATCGATTTCTGACATCGATTCTGGTTTTAGCGCCCATGAATCGGGTGCGAAAATGGGTGGTCGGAGTCATCAACGATTCTGACGACGTTTCACTACCCAGAACCGACTTCTGAATCGATTGGAGAATCTGTAATCGACCACTCTGACTACCCTAATGGCAGCATTGGACTTTCCGGTCAAGCCGGCCACTTTTGCATCTTTAACAACTTCTTTCCAGGGGCATTCACCGTGCTGGTGGATAGTTTTCACGCGACGCTCATGACAGGGCGACACCGAATGTATATAATTAGCAAACGAAATGAGAGTCAAATGAAATGAACTCACTTCATGCTTGCTCGAATCCTAATCGACCTCCCTTGTTGAATTTGGATTCTACCCGCGGAGGTGCACTGTGTACAATTAATTCGAATTCAAAATTGATGACCTTTACCAGGCATGTCCTCAATCGTTCATTACTTAGAGTCGAATCAGCTAGTAAATATATTTCTGCGTATGTAGCAGTGAATGAAACAGTTCACGAGATGGTAATCAAACGCGATGTCCAGGGGCCAAAATGTCTTCAATACAGCGAAGAGCCTGCTGTATCTAGGCGGTACAGAGGCAAATTGCACGCAGGAGAGGTAAAAATTTTCGAACTCTCAAAGTTTGGATAAAACCAAATTATTTCCTACAAAGGTATGAGTAAAAATACATCTATAACTTACGCCTAGAACATACTTTGCATCCTTCTTTGCAGCCTCTTCCTGCATTGCGGCTTTGAGTTTCTGCAATTGCACGGTGACTGCGGTATTTCCTGAGCCCCCAGCAGCCATCGTCCTGGCCTCGAAATCATCAATAAAGTTGCCTATACGTTTTGCCGCATTCTTAGTGGATATTTTTCGTGCAGATAGAGACTGGATGTTGATGGGAGGATGCAGAGCAGGATCCATAGTCGACGTGAAAAGTCAAGCCGTGCTTGATAAGATAAGATTGTACTCCTTCCTTTTGTGGGTCTGTACTCTAGTCTCTATTGCGCGATAAGATTACCTCACCGCTACGCGTTGGCGAAACCAATATTTGTGTTGGATGCCCCCTGGCCCTGGATACAACTGGGTTTGCGTCCTTTCTAGTGCTACTGAGATTATAGGACATGCTTCCAGATACCGTGCTGCTCAAGTGGCGCGTCTTTCGAGGGATGGTCGGCCAGTGAAAGAGGCTCGAGCTGCTGCGGTAGAGAATGACTGGAATGATATGAAGCTGAAGATGGAGATTGTAGAAAATAGACTGGAGCATAGCGGTAGCGCTACCAATCTGCATACTCCTTCTGATAATGCGGAATCGGCGTCACAACCTCTTCCAGCTCCGGGAGGGATTCAAGACCAGGAATCCGACTCTTTCCAGGCAAACAAATCTCCATACGCTGAGGCACAAACGCCCAAAAAAACAGCTGAGCCAGCGAAACCTTCCGTTCCATCCTCAGACTCAATCCTCGATTCTGCCTATCCGGCCTCTTCCGACGCTGCTCCTTCGTCGGGTTCGAACGATCCCGCTCCTGCTCCCTTCACGTCGACTACCACTCCCCGAAATACACTTCAATCTTCCAAAGTACCTTCCTCAAAATTAGGACGACTATTTCATTATGGAGGTATGTGTCCTGCCTAAAAAAACTAAGAGGTTTTTTAGCCCTAACCCTTCCTTCCGTTAGGTTTAGCGGCATCATTAGGATACGGCGCAGCTTCGGAACTCCTACGCTCGTCCACCTCTTCGAATGCTTCTTCTGATGGTTCTAATCGCTCAATTATGTTGACCGACGCGAACATCGGCCGTCTCGTATCGAAATTATCTCAGATGAGAGGCGCTGCTCTCAAATTGGGACAATTTCTCAGTATACAAGGTTCGTTCATTACCGTTTAGAAGTTCGTTGACTTATGTCGCTCCTCTCAGACACTCATCTTCTCCCGCCGGAGATCGATGCAGTCTTCAGACGTGTTCAAGATTCGGCGCACTATATGCCTGATTGGCAAATGGAGGTACGCTTCAATTTCCAGGAACCAATTTTCGCTTTTATTCATAGCTTTGTGTTCCTTGTTTTTTTTTTTTCCTGCAGCAAGTCATGAGTGCCGCGCTCGGCCTATCCTGGGCTACCGAATACTTTGAATCGTTCACTCGTATCCCATTCGCGGCCGCTTCTATTGGACAAGTACATGAAGGCGTGCTCAAGGCAATATGGTCTCCGACAGGTTCGCTTGATCTTGTTCGAACAGCGCAAAAGTGACTCACTGCGCTGAACATGCAGGGCAACCAGCAAAGGTCGCCGTCAAGGTTCAATTCCCCAATATCCGTGATTCCATCTCGGCCGATCTTTCATATATCACCTGGCTGTTGCGAGTAACACTAGGAGGAAGGATTCTACCGAAAGGACTATTTCTGGACCGAACGATGGAGGTACATTCATTCTGTCGTTACTTGGAAATAGTCACTGATAGATTGATTTACAAAGGTGATGAAAGCGGAACTCGCGGACGAATGCGACTATACTAGGGAAGCAGGGTTTTTAGAAAAGTTTCGTTCCCCGGAGTTCTTGGGTAAGCCTGTTCTCGTCTTGGGTGGAGCGCGTTATAGAGATGCCAATGTATAACTAGGTGGTGATTCTCGCTTCCATGTGCCATGGGCATCCTCGATATCTAGCGATAGAGTCCTAGTCATGGAGTATGTCGAAGGGGGAGTCAGTCTTGGCTCCGAGTTGATTACCGCGTTACCGCAAAAAGAAAAGGACAACGTTTGTGGATTTTTTCGATTACAAGGGTCCATTTATTGAGCTATCTTTAGATTGCAACGACAATCCTCCATCTCTGTCTCCTCGAGTTGTTCCGGTTCGGGACAATGCAAACCGACCCCAACTACTCCAACTTCCTCTACCTTCCCGGTAAAGCTTTCTGAAATCCGTACAATGTTCGACTGCTGATGCGTGTCATCCAGACTCGGGGAAGATCGCACTCGTAGACTTCGGCGCAACTAGGGAGTACGGTCCTGAATTTTTAGATGGCTGGCGGAAGTTGCTCGAAGCTGCAGCTTCACTTGACCTCAACGATTCCTCACAAGACTCGAGTTCCGCTTGGAATGCCTGTGTCAAGGAGAGCATCTCTTTAGGTTACCTCGTCGGCGGTCCAGGCGAAGGCGAGGGCGGAGAAGGTTTTTCCGAGTCCCCTGAGATGGTCAAAGCGCACGTAACGAGTCTAGGCTTGCTTGCTTATCCATTCAACGCAAAGACTCCTCAGCCAGTCCGCTTTGGCCCCGGATCCGACTTTGGGAAGAACACTGAGAGGATTCGAAATGAACTTATTCCGGTCATGTTGCACGAGAGGAAAAAGGGACCACCTAGGGAGACGTATAGTTTGAATAGGAAGTTGAGTGGAACATTTTTGTTGTCTTCGAGGTTGGGCGCGACGGTGAACGCGAGAGATATCTGGGATGATGTGCTGATGGTGTCCAAAGCCAATTGACAAGTACTCTACATACCTCCTATATTCGATACGGTCGCCAGAATTATACTGTATATGAACTCACTATGGTCGTTCGGGAATCGGACCTCCCCAGTATAATTTGTATCCTACCTTTAAGTGTTATGCGCTCATCGTGAATCCCACGTGACGGCTGGCTTCCAGACGTCCATCCACTACCGCTCCCTTCGGACTTGCCAAAAAAACAAAGACGCAATTCCAGGCTTAAAGTTGACGGAATTTAGACGCAGTTCGTGTTCAAAACACTCGAGTGTATGCGAACAGACGCGATAAATGGCGGACCAGAGTTCTTTATTGCGAGGAGTTGACTAGGCAAGTGAATGTTCGAGGCATCTTTATACTTGAACACCTTTGAAAGAAACATGTCAACTTGAACCACAGGTAGAACAGCAAGTACTTAGACCACCTTTATGATTATCTCTAGCTCAGTCCCTACCGCTCCTGAATATTGTCCGTGCGTCGCCTCAAGTACATTCGTTCCTCCCGAAGTTCCAGCACAGGGCGCCACCCAACCCCCAGGCGGAGCTGCATCGAGCCTGGTCCTATATTCGAGCTTTGCTTACTCGACGGTGACAGGGAAACTAAACGCGGCATATTTGTGTATCTGTCACTGGAGGATTTTGTACGTCTGGTGGACTGCAGTGACTGATCCAGAGGCAAAAGTGTGGCGACGCGCAACGACGAAGTCGATTCGTTCTAGTACCAAGATTGGAAGATCAACTCGATGGAGTCAATATATATTGAGGTAACAGAGCCTTACCCTCGACATCTACAATAGAAATGGATCAAGTATGATCGTATGCAAGGTTGACCTAGACAAGTACTCGTAAGTATCGCCGAGAGAGGGGTGACTGGTAGGCCCACATGATAATCCCGTTTGAGGTAATCTGGCTTGCTCAAACTGGATGGGTCGGAGAAACGAGTTGGGGTTCGAACTTCTTTTGACCACGGTACTGCTTGTGAGCCTTCCCAATTTTTGTGCTGGCATTCAATAAATAAACGCGTTGGTACCTTATAAGGGCTGGAAGAGGATAACCTACATTGAGCAGCAATAATAAACTAGATACATCGACTGCCTCGGCGAAGCATTTTTCGTTCGCTTGATATGAAACACCCATAATGCATGGGGAGAGCGGATCCCTCCTTGCATTGCGATTGGTCTAAGCGATAGCCCGACCTTTTGCAGTCTTCTAGAGATTGTTCGAACGCCGCTTCTTCGATGTAATATATTTTGAAGAGGTTTGGATTAGATTGACCGGGGTTGGAGTGATGCCGTACTATAGCAGAGACCGGAATCGGTCATCAAATGATACTGTTGGCTGGAGACTTACGAACGCTTCGACAGTAGCATGCAAAGTTGCGATGATATACCAGTTTCGCAGTAAAACCCTTAAGTAAAGGTAAGACTTGACGACTTCACGGTTATTTGGAATTTGATCTCATAATAAGGAGGGCTGAAAAGGTACTAAATCTCCTTGATGACCTGTGACAGGATCAGTCGATTCAACTAATATTGGGAGCAGATGAGGAGTGCTCCAAGATTTTTGTTGGAGCTACAAGCTTACTATGTTGATCAAATTGTACTCCCCATCGCCTATCCCTCTACAGTCATCTCCGGACAACTGACACGCGAGTTATCGCGAGGTGCGGTGACGGCGCCACGGTAAAGTCCTTCAAGAGCCAGCTCCTTCTTCGTCTTGACGTCTAGGGCTTCCCATTCCCCTTTAAACTTGCCATAGACCTTTTTTTCCACGACGAAAGCGATAGTATATCCTTCAATTCATGAGCTCCTCGCTCAGTTGCGCATTCTTGATTGAGCTTGCTAAGCCCGAGAGCCTTTTCTGAATTAATAATGACCAATGAGTCCTCCATCAGGATGGAATTCGAGTTGAAGTATTTTGATTGAATGCCCCGTTCGAAATGCTCGTTCCAAGCGACGCGATCAGTATGTTTGTTAGGCCTAGGCTCTTCCTTCGTACGCTTCTTCTGAGATTGAGAAGAGGGAAGGTTGAATATGTGGAGCAGCTCAGCGATTTGATGGCCAAGAAGGTGAAGAAGTCAGGGCGGCGCCAGTACCGGCGTGGGATATTTAAAATCCATTTCTTCTGATGGCGACGCCAGATGCGATGACCCCAGTCTAACAGGTGGGTTTGATGTGTGGAAATGGCATATTCAACGCATAATGAAGCATACAGCATAGGGCATATTAGAAGAACAACTGGTTAAAGCACCCAGCCCCCTTCCTTCATCAACTCCGTAACTTGGATAGCTTCTTCGGTCGCTTCATCCAAGATTTCTGAATACAAACTGGCTTCGTAGCCCGACATCGAGTCAGAGTACAGCTCGACCTCCTGGCTCAGCCCCTCCTCTTGGAATGTTACGCTTCCACGTTTCCAAAACGCTACCTTGAGCTCTGCCACAGCCTTCTCCAAGGCTTCCTCGATATCTTCCTCTCCTTCTGGCGCTACATCCTGGTGGTCAGATCGGCACTGACAGCCATGTTCGACAAGTTCCCGGTTTAATTCCACTTCAGCAAGACGCGAAAGAGCCTTATCCAAAGAGTCCCAAGCATCTTTTTCGTCATCTCCCTCTTCTTCGACACTGTGTTCTTCATACGGGACAGGACCTGGCGCACCTTCGGCCAGCTCTCGTCCTAATTCGGTTAAAGCTAGCTCGAGGGCGGCTTTTTCGAGAGCCTCTTCAACGTTCACAGATTTCCTCAATTCTTTCCTTAGCGTCGCAGCATTCTGCTTCTCCATCTGGACTCGTTCTTTTTCGGCCACCTCGTTTTTCCGGTCCAGCTCACGCTGCATCTTGTTACGGGCGGCTTCCTCAAGACGCGCGATATAATTGGAGAGGTCCCGACTGCCGGCATCAGCCGTGGAACGGGAACGCTGAACTTTTTTGGAATATGGGATACTTGTGTCTTCACCTCCAGTAATACTTTCATTAGCCTCGCTGAGGCTGGTGTCAGTGGTGGAGGCGGTATCGACATTGGAAGACTTGGACAAGCTCGAATTACCTCTACGACGCCCGAAACGGAAAAGAGATGTGGATTTTACTGAGCTACATTCGCTTCTTGTTGAGGTTGTAGTAGACGGGCTGTTGGTTGTATTTATGGAAGGGCTGAGGGGAGGATTTTGGGAACTGGATGACGACGGTTGAGGTGATGAAGACGGCTCGCTCTCCGTTGTCATGACCAATGACGATCTAACGGGGCCTGCTTTGCCCTCTGAGCTTCGAACCAGATCTTTGACCTTCCTCTTCAAGCGTTTCGTGTAGCTCAGCTTTTTTTTCTTGACGACCGAACTTCTAGAAACCTCCCCCTCGTCTTCGGTTCCACTTTGGCACGGCGATGAAAGGGAAGAAGTGGACTCCGATGCGCGACGTCTCATTCTGCGCGCTCGAGCTTCGGGGTCGAATGCCACCGTAAAGTTGTCTTTACATGATGAGCAGAACGTCACCTCGTTCTCGCCTTCGCCAACACAGGTCACAGCTCTGTAATAGGCTTTTCGGTTGGGTAGACGAGTAGCACGAGGTGTTGCATTGGACTTGAGTGATGAAGACATAGAATAGATGCTCTAGACGACGTGGTAGTAGGACAAACGGTTATCATGAAGGTTTGGCCAGGCATTTAAATCAAGCTATCTAGGTGAACAATGGATGTCCATATGCGGAGGGTGCAACGGGAGAAAAGCCCTTTTGCTATTGTTTACGCCGCTTCAACAATGTTAGGCCACACTTACCAGGTGAGCTGAGCATCGCTGTTTTGCGAAAGAGAATTGACGCGAGCTTGAACCTGCTAGAATCCCACTCAATGCAGCAAATCTGCGCGGAAGCTCGCAAACTTGTATATTGGAACGTTGCGTCAGCCTCTACGTCTCACGTGTGTTGAATTAATATCGTGCCACCACTTACGTCATCCTCTTCTTTTCTCTGAAGTTTTCAGTTTTCAAGTGGCATTATAACAGGCCATGCCTAATTCACCTGCCGCAGCTGCTTTTCTGTCGATAACCAATTCATTAATCCAACACTGTAACATGACGAATAATAACGGTCCCTTTAAACTACGACGACACGCGCTCAAACATCTTGCCGTCACACCGGGACCATGTTCAACGTTACGGAATAACACTGGATAGGGATAGCACCCTCAACGCCCGACTGCGAAGGAATAGTCGTAGTATTGAAATATACGGCATTTTGTGCAACATTAGGAGAATCGCTGGGGCACAGGTACCACAAGTTGGTAAAGCCACTGTAGGCGAGACCAGGGAAGTCACTAGCAGCGCCCAGGTCGACCACAGAGAAATTGGTGTTGGCGGGGCTGGTGAAAAAAGTGCTGGTACCCCAGTTTATAGTGGTAGCGGAACCAGTGCTCGCGTTGGTGTTCCAGTTGCCTTCTGCATCGAAAGCTCGCAGGTTACCATCTACGAGCCCGAGAGAGGGGAAGTCATTGAATCCATACGAAGCGTAGGTCTATATGAGAGCTACGCGTCAGAAGTATTACTTGTGCTCGTCAGCGCAATCAATCTTACCGCAGAAACATGGAATGACTCTCCGTCAATAGCGCCTGAAAAGACGAACATGGTTCAAAACACTGAATAGAACTTGCACGCAAACGTGATTGACACTCACCGGCAGATGCAAGAACGAGCGGCGCTCCAGTCGAATTGGCATTTGGAAGCGTATTGTTCAAGGCAGCCAAGGTGAAGTTATTGGCCGCTGTTTGGGAGCTAGTACGTGCAACGATCCGGGTTGGCTTCGCAACCACAAAGTTTGTGGTCAACAAAGCTGCCGCCAGAGAAGATAGAAGAGAACGAGGGGAGAACATTGTAAAGCGAACAAATTTGACCAACTGGAAGAGGTTGGAAGGGGTCTGAGAACGAACGTAGGGATCAGGATCAGGATCAGGCTTTATAAGGCCGCGGCCTCACTAGTCAGAACCGGTCACAAGCTTCTGAAACGCTACTCACTTTTGTATGTATATGGCGTTAACCTTGTACCTCGACCTCAGTCTCCAGGAGGCGTTATGAACCTGTATGTACGTACGGCTGGGTAGAAGGTCAGGATGTATGTGCCTAGCATCAGTAATTTATTTTTTCCGAAAAGCTGCCAAGCCGGGAAAGCCGAACAATCCCCGGCGGAGCTTTGAAGGCCCTGGCTTGCTTGGCTTGACCCGCCGAAAAGAAAAGCTGCCACAAGCCGATTAAGTGGCATTGATCGCCTAGCAAAATCCTGTGCAAATACTCACACTGATACTATTTTTCAAGTTGTTGAGGCAAAAAGAGCCCGTATTCGAACTCGGGCAGCGGAGATAAAACCACCGCTGTCTCTCAAGCCGGCCTACCAAATTATATTGAGCACAGAATCCAGTACATACTCTATACGTTCTGGCCGCAACACATATGAGCTGTTTCTATACTTGCTCGCGCGAGAAGCTGCATACTTCAATATCAATGGTGGGTCTAGCTCTTTAGGTAGCAGTCGGCGGTAAAGCTAAAGCCGATAGCTGCTTAAAGAGATAATTTACAAAAAGATGTGAGAGCCACAATTCGCGCAAAATAGGTCTAACCAGGACTCGAACCTGGGTTATGGGAAAATCGCTGGTTTCAAAATCCCATGTGATAACCTCTACACTATTAGACCGCGCGGATCAGACCAGTTGCGCAAGTCCATATTCTGTTTTAATAAGTAGTTCACCGTCACGTTGCTACTTTTCCCCGATAAAGGTGTCAAAGCTGGAGAAACTTGTTTTCCTGCCTCCATCATCTGCTTTCGCCTTAGATCTTTCTCTTCACATTGTCTATGGTCTGTAACCTATCTTACGCGTTTGCAATCGAGGCTGACTCTTTTCCCAGGTGGCACTGCCCAAATGATCGCACCGATCCTTCGTTGTCCCAACGAAACTCTTACGGAAATATTTCATGCTTACGTCTCTTTCTCACCTTTCAAACAATATTCTGGTGATCCAAATTGCGCTCGTATCCCCGCAGTGGTCCGTCTGTCTCATGTATGCGGTCGTTGGAGGTGTTTGGTAAACGGGACGCCCTCACTCTGGTTCAGTCTGGAGTTAAAAATGGGCCGCACATACCCCCGAGCATCACTCGTTCGTTCATGGCTCCAGCGTGGAGACCCCCGATCTTTAGACTTCGTCATCTCCAAGACACGACCATCGGCTACCACTGCTCAATTGCCGAGGCATTACCTAGATTTTCTCCTGCCATCCTGTACGCGATTACGCGTTCTGGATCTGGATATCGATTTTCGATGCTTAAAGTTCCTAGAATCCCCAGATTTCTCTTTCCCACTGCTCGAGATGCTTCATGTCCGTTCGACCAAGATTTCACGTGGGTCCCACGCGTTCTCTTCCTTGAAAACGGCTCGTCGACTCTGTGAATTCACCTTTTCCGCACCACCGAGTCCGGTATCCGGAGAAATCTTTTTATGCTTGCCGAAATCCTCGTTGATCACTTTGCTGAATGTGCGAGGAATATCGTTCGATCCACTCTGCTTTCTGGATGCTGTGATTTCTTGTCCCAATCTAGAAATTTGCCAACTCTCTCTTCCCGATCTCAGTGATAACCTACTGCTTGGGATGGTTGAACTTCCGAATCTTTTGGAAATGACGCTGCAATTTGTTGGCCACTGTGGATGCCCCGAGTTCTTGGACAACCTCATTTTGCCTAGCCTGACGTATCTGGCCATCGAACACGAGAATCCAAGTCCTGACGTGAAGAATCCGATGCCATATCTCCCCGGACTCGTAGAGCGTTCCCCTGGTCATTTCGAGCTCTGTGTATTGAAGCTAGATTCAATTCCAACCCTGTCCCTCTGTTGTTTCCGGGGCTTTTTAGAGGCGGTCCCTTCGCTGGAGCGCCTCGAGCTTATTAACTGTTCGCTTCATATCCCGAGTCTTTCAGAAGTCTTACTCGTAGAACCTCACGAAGCCTTTCCCGTCCTCCCAAACCTCACTCACCTCACGTTACTACAGGATCCCGATAATGCAATAAATCCGCCTCTCTTCAGGTTCGAAAACTGCAGGACCACCCTATCTGAGGTCGTTTATTCGCGCTGGACACTCCCATTTTCTGACGATGGTTTCTCCGATTGCGACTCCGATATTGACTTTTTCATGCACCACAAGGAGCTAGAAGAATTCATTGTGTCTAATGAATTGCTCATGGGTGGCAAAGGTATTAAATCGGAGGAACTTAGGCTGAGGGCCCTCGAGAGCGAGGGATTGCAGCTCGATATTGTCTGAAGCTTTCTTTTTCTTGTACGCTGTATCGCTTGGTATTGTCTCGCTTTCTGGTTCTCGTCCCAGCCGTCCCGCCCCCTGACGATAATACCGTACAGATCATCAATTGCAATTGTATTTTTTATATGAATGACCACCCAGTCATTGAATGTCTCATGATCAAGCTTACTTTTCTGGTCATTACGTTACATAGTCTAGCCTATGTTTCGATCTGAATGAGCCACCGCCTCGAGGTGAGGGGACCACTAGTACTGTAATTGGTCTCTCGCCCAAGTCAACACCCGGTTGCAAGAGCACAATGGTTTCACGTGATATGCTTGTACACTTTAACCTTAAAAAACTGGGCTGGCAGACATCCTGAATGCGTTTTTGAGCAGTGAAGAATGATATAATTCTCCCTTGCTTCGCCGTATTCTTGCCACTCACTCGCTATGGCCAGTAGCCTTCCTCTCGAGATTCACGAGCTCATCATCGACGAATTCAAGAATTCCTCGAAAATTCTCAAATCCTCTTCTCTTGTCTCTCGAACTTGGCTATCTAGATGTCGCAAGCATCTATTCCGACATCTCAAACTTCAATACCAACCTAAAATCTGTATTCAAACTGAGGGAACATCCGAATGGGAGAGCTGGTCCCCCATCGCGCACGAGGCATCCACGAATGATTTTGCAGGTATTGAAGAGCCGGAGGAAGCCAGAAAGATGCTTTCTCTGGGAGCTCTGTTGGAGGTGTCGCAAATTCGGAGATGTATTCGGGAGCTCTCGTTTGCGGGAGCGAACAGTAATGGCGGGCAGAATTTCGGGCGGTCTCTCTTTCACCTTGCCGCCAATGTTCATTTTCCAGCCCTTTGCTCTCTTTCTGTCTCGTTTTGCGAGTCTCTAAATCCCTGGAACATCCCCGCCATCGTCGGATTTCTTTCCATTAATCCCACTCTGGAATATCTTGCCTTGATTGGCCTCCGGCTTGATGATAACGGCGTGCGGGAACTTGTAGAATGCGTTAGGACCATCGGCAGCCTCGAAAGTCTCCGGCTGGAGCGCGTTTCGTGGGTCAGGCATGGAGGATCTTTGGAGAACCTCTACCCAACATCCCACACGCATCCGATTTCCCGGTCCGCAGTGTTCAGCAACTTGGCTCTTTTTGAAGTGGATTGTGTATTGATCGATCTACTCCTCAACACGGTCCTCTACATGGATCATCTCCATGAACTGACTGTAGAATGGCATTGCCTGGCATTCTATTGCGAGGAAGGTAGAGAGAATACGGGATACCGGTTGATTTCTGGTTCCAATCTGTCTCGTCTGGCTCTGACGAGGCATTCTTCCGGGCCAACAATGTCCATCGAGGATCTTCATGGTGCGTCACTTCAATGTTTAATCATGTACTTGACTCTATAATAAATACGCTACACTACAGTCATATTTGACGCTTTAGCTGCGGCAGACTTGTCCTGTCTCACGTCACTTGAGCTTCATTTCTTGAACGCCCATGATGGGACCTTTCAAGAAGCCCTCAAATATCTGTCCGCCCTCAGAACACCGCTCTCAGAACTCTTTATCGCATTCGAATACGGTCCTCGAAAAGCCTTTATGCCTAGTATTGACAGAGTCCTTGAGAATTTCGCTCGGTCATGTCTGTCACTGAAACGCGTAGAGTTTCGTATTTGGAACTTCATCGATAAATTTCGCAGTGAGTCTCTTGCAGGTGCCAGTTCCTTTGTCGACATCGATGTGGTACGAGGCATTTCGGGTTGTAACTGAACGGGGAAAGGACTCGGACTACACTGCTAAAATAGGTTAGGTAGAGACGGCTGCAGAGGTCAGCATCGAAATATAGACTACACATAGAGAGTATATATACAACTCAGGTAATGAAACTATTCATATAATACAAGCAACTTCATATCACGAACGCAAAGCAAGAAAAGCATGAGCAGCACGAAAATTCATACAAGGGGTCAGTCACGTCAAGCAAGAAAATCAAAGGAACAAAAAATGCAGCATGGCACGAACTACATGAAGTCCGACTCAGATAACTCAAGAGATTTCCTGGCACTGTGTATCAAGTAATTCCGGCGAGGGTAAATTATAAGCTCATCGTCATCAACCAAATCGTCATCCAAACCCCATCCCACTTCCTTCAACGCATCTTCCCAAGGCGATGTTACATGTTCTGGAATGGGCACCTGCGACACGTTGAAAAACGCATGGCTCGCGATGAAATCGTGAAGGATAGGATTCAATCTAAAAAAGAAAAGGAAAAAGGTCATCGAGTCAGAAACGTAATGAGAATTCAATATTCAAAGATGGAGGCCGATGACGGAAAAATCTTACTCGTCTGCAAAATCCGGAGTCAAAAAATGTGGCGCATTCGGAATCACTGACAAGGAAGCGTCCACACCGGCGTACTCTAATCGCCGTAGAAACTGTTCAGAGTAGGACTCTGGGTATGCGACATCTCCAGAGCCGTAGACAAGTTTGACGGGACCTGCGATTCGAGCCAATGAAGATCGTGGGTGCGATTGGCGATTGAGATAAAAGTCGAGATTCATAGTCCGGAATTCATCCAGGTGTTCAAAATTCCAACTTTTCATGGCAATAGGGTACGTTATGTGCATCATACTGTAAAGAAAAAGGGTAAAACTCAATCGAAAAGCTCAATGGTAAAGGAAAAAGAATGAGGGACATACGCGGAAACAAGAGAGGATTGTTTAGGATTGCTAAACATATATTGGGAGTTACCGAATCCCGCTTCATAAACAATTTCGGTCTGGACTGTAGAAGCATTTGGAAATGCGGAAATCCAGAGATCGTAGACTTCGCGGTGGCCCTCGGCAACTTCTGCAGGCTAAAAGCACGGTCGTAAAGTAAGTGATTGGCTCGTAATCGTAATTCAAGCCATAAGCTCTCACTATTTTGAGGCACAAGTGAGAGATAAGGAAGAGAGAGAGGACCCGATCAGGGTACGATACTGCTATCTGAGTGGCAATCGTCGTGCCCGAAGACATTGCGACAAGGTGGCAAGCAGGCAGGTTAAGAGCATCCTGAATGAAGAAATTTTAAATCTACGCGCAAACATTTTACGTCGTAGCATCAAAAAGCTTACTTACCATGAGCTTGACGGTGTCTTCTGCGGCCTCCACTTGACCATAGTTTGGCGGGACCTTATCTCCAGTCGTGCTACCGTGTCCTCCTCTCAGGTCAAAAGAAACAAGGTTAAAACGCCGTAGACGGGGATCAGAAAATTGTGCTAGGTGAATAAAATGGAACGTAGTCAGTTGTTGAGCAAACGTTCGAGAAAACAGTTCTTTCAAAGGATACCAGGCCGCTCACTATGGAAAATATGCTCAGCGATAGATGCAGGGTGTATGAACAGCAGTGTTGGTATATTTCGGTTTATCGATTTTGCTTTTGCAGAAACCGGCGTGGATATGGTGTATTTGAACCTCGTTTTCCCAGTGCTCGAGGCGACCTGTACATAGGGCATTGTAGGTATTTACCGAGAGCAACGACGAAAGAATATGCTCGAGCGAGAAATATGCTAGATACGGCCAGTGGGAGAGTGGGGGGTCTAGGGTCAGAGACAGTCCGAAATGTCTGCATTTGTACTTTTTTCTCTCGAACTTCAACAGTGGTCAACTTGAGAATAGAAGATCCAGTAAAAAAAAGGCATCTAGGAACTAATCCATGAGATCGTGGGGTTTAAATTACGTTGAAGAAATTGATGCATAAAAAAAAACAGTTGTGTCCAGTAAACTCTCACCTCAGCCGCCCACAGCGTCGACATCTAGGACGCTTATGACGGCGAAACCTATCCTCTTACAGTCATACTCTAAATAACTGTCGAAGGCTTGAGGGTACTCGCGAGATCTTAAAACTGGCCGTTAAAAACTTATGACGAAGGTCATAGTCACGGCGGTGGTACGTTCTTCGACCCGACCGACCCTGAAGCGAGCATCGCGTCGGTTCTGTTCGGGAAAGACTAACATGCCACTAAGTTATGAGCAAGAAACGTCGTAGTCGCCGTGTCAAGGTAAGTATCAACGCTCGTGCATCGGAGGACCCACCGCACGAGGGACATGGAAACAGAGTCTTTTTCTTTCTGTCAGACACATCCTATCCGAAGACTGCAAGATACTAAAATCTGGGAAGAAGAATCTTCTGATTCTGAGCTGTAATTCCTTTTAAATTTTAAATTTAAGTTAGAAGCTCAAATGTACCTGTGAGGAGACAGAAAACCCATGTGTGACTGGGTAGGGTCGCTAGAATCATAAGATTTGCCAAGTTCGGGTCCAAATTTCGAACCAGCGGGTTCATAAAGTATGAGCGACAATTGTATTAGATAAAATTCTAGAAAATCTGCCTGCGAAATGAGCATATATGCTGGTTGTGCTAAATGACCGCGGAATTTCGACTTGGGAGATGGTATGTACTTATTACTTAGTTGTAGAAATCGTCTGGCTCCGAGGCAAGAGGCGTCAGATGTAGCCTCAAGGCAGGTTCATCATTCGAAGCTTCGAATGATGATCCTGGCCCGAAACAGATAAAGGCGACTTCCGAGGCTAGCGATGATGCGACAAGGTGTTGTCACAAGGTCATGTCACAAGGTCGTGTCGAGGGCTTAATATTGATCCTGGCCATGTTATAAAATTTGAAAAAAACACCTGGGGGGACGCTGAATAATTCAAATCCAAAGAGAATCGAGAGAATGCGAGAGAAAAAACGAATATAAAACATCCAAACGAGTGGGGACGCACTGGCGTATACACACTAATGCTTACCACGATAAGCATGTAAATATTGTAAAGACTGTCGGATCTTTATCGCTGGCCGAGTTGGGGAAGTCACGGGAGGAGATCATGAAGAAGATACATATGTAAGCTGAGTCATTCTCTCTTTTTTAGAGACGAATGAGAACGCCGCGGGTGTTTGCATGTGGGCACTTTCATTACTGCTGGAAGACGGGCTTCATTTTCCTGACAATCGTTGAAAAATTTGAATCGGTGGAGGGCCGATTCCATTTCGGTAGACCTACAAAACTCGAGAATTATGTACAAGTACAATGAGATACATTACCAGGATACCTTGTTAACGTGCTTAATTTGCGCTGAGAAAAAAAGAAAAAAAAACCCCCTCTCAGTGTTCTTACAACGCAGACTTTTGCCACTTGGCTTGCGCGCCATCTGCAATCGCCAAATACGGCATAAGATCGCTTGTCAAAAATTCACTCGGCCACTCCCTCTTAATCTGCCCCTTCAAATACTCCACTGCAACATTCAAATGATCGTCCTTCACCGCGGCATAAATCTTCTTCACCCCAGGCTTGAGCTCGTCGATCAGCTTCTCCACGTACTTGACGGTAATATACTGTCCGGAGTCCAGTCGGGAGTTATACTTGACCCATTGCCAGAGCTGAACACGAGTTATTTCGGCAGTGGCGGCGTCCTCCATGAGGTAGTTGAGAGGAATGCAGCCGTTGCCACCAATCCAGGCAGCAGTATAGGCAAGAGAGGTAGAGATGTTGGAGCGGACACCTTCTTCGGTGATCTTGCCGGGTACACGGTTGCTGAGTAGATCAGCCGCGGCAACTTTAACGTCTTCGCGTCGAATGTGATACTTGACAACTGTTATCAGGAGTTGGAATATACAGAAGGAAAGAATCAGCGGACCTGGTTGGGACCGAGCATGTGTTCGTTGAAGACTTCCATCGCAATCTTGTTGATCAAGGGATGGGCGATCCAAGTGCCATCGTGTCCTGCGAGCACTTCACGAAGTTTGTCCTGTCGCACTTTTTCCATAACGACGTCATTCGCTTTCGGATCATCTTTAATGGGGATCTGAGCAGCCATACCGCCCATGGCAGCAACTTTACGACTGCAGAGAGCGTTAAAAGTGTAGAGACGGCAAGAGCGTCGAGGACATACCGATGGCAAGTCTGGATGAGGAGTCGAACATACGCGTCCATGAAAGGTACCGTCATCGTAACGTCTTTGCGGTCAGGTAGAACAGCTGCACGATCAGCACGGCGCTTCTTGATGAAGCTGAAAATATAATCCCATCTAATCACGAGGGTCATTAGTACCGTGAACGAACGAGGCACAATCGACGGAACTGACCTTCCGCAATTCAAGCCAGATGAATGGTTTCTAAGTTCGAACAAGATCTCTTCCATGTTAAAGACAGCGGGAAGAGTTTCGATAAGGACAGTGGCACGGATTGTACCACGTTTCATGCCGATATAATCTTGCGAAAAGTTAAATACGTCGTTCCAGAGGCGCGCCTCGAGATAATGCTCCATTTTGGGCAAGTAAAAGTAGGGACCGAAACCGCGCTTGACAAGTTCCTTCGCGTTGTGGTAAAAGTACAGGCCAAAATCGAATAGCGAGCCAGACATATGTTCGTTATCAACAGTGACGCGCGGTTCATCTAGATGCCATCCTCTCGGACTGTGAGAAGAAGACATGAGAACTTGTGTACTTTAGAGGATCAATGGACCATGAGATAGGAACTGACCGAACGATAAGAACACAAGGGGTTGGAGAGAGTCTGTAGCTTTTGCCCCCAGTTTCAAAGTCGATTTCACGCTTGATAGCATCGTGAAGGTTGAGCTGTCCACTGACCATGTTGGCAAACGTGGGCGAGCTCGAATCTGGTTGTAGGAGGTTATCGAGAACTCTACCAAGCAACGGCGATCAAGTGCCCACCTTCAAAATCTGCCATAAATGTCTTCGCACCACTATTCAGCGCATTTATGACCATCTTGCGGTCAGTAGGACCGGTAATCTCAACCCGTCTATCTTCCAGACCGGGGGCTGGCGGGGCACATTGCCAGGAAGCTTCTGCGCGTATGTGCGCAGTTTCCGGGGGAAATTCGAATGGGGTTGCGGCGTCCCAGTGACGTTGAGCGACTTCGCGAGCGACAAGGAGAGACTGCCTAGTTTTGTCAAAGGTACGATGAAGAGCAGCAAGGAAGGTGAGAGCTCCGTCGGTAAGGATAACGGATTGGGCATTGCTCGCCGCTTTAGAGTGCACTTGGGCGTTTGAAACCATGCTGATGTTGATGATGAAAGTTGAGAATAAAGAGGAATAAAAAAGAATTTGTCCAAAATATCTGAGGTCTAGGATTGTGGCGGCATCCCGATCCGTCGACGACGTCACTCCGAACGCCGTAAGGTGCACGTGTTTCACGTGTTTAATGGTATCCGTGACTCCGCTCGGAGTCCGTTGTCTCCACATTCAGTATAGTTCTCGGTTATCCGTGTTCCGAATGTCCCATTCTTTCCAGATAAACTGTACAAAAAAAACACATGATGAAACAGTATATTTACGATGTCTTCTTGTCTGATACAGGTACCGGTACCGGGGCAGGCGCCACGCTGACATACGAAGCTGAACAAAAGTAAAGATAACTGTCAGAAACAACCACGGCTCTTAAACGCAGGATACTAACCCGCGATTTCTTTTACAGCACGTTCTCCCACCTTGATCACCCTCCTGCTTGCCATCTGCCACATGCCTACACTCACAGCACCTGAAAAACAACATGAGGACTTACCAAGGGTGAGAAAAAGCTATACGCACCCTTTGGCGCAAACGGAAGAGAGAGGACCCATCCAAGAGGGCCAAACCATCCGGGTGGAAGGTAAAAAATTGCAGACTTGCGATACCACCATCCGACCACAAACTGCGCGCCAGTGGTACATAACCAAAGGCCCGTGCTGAACTTGACGGAGAATGATGTCCTGACCGAGGCCATTTCACTGTCTAAGACGCATCGTCATCACAAGGCGCGTATCCCAGCGTCCTATAGCTCACTTAGTTTCTCAAGGTCCGCCAAACCCTTGTCCACTTTCCGCTTCAACTTGGCCCATCTCGCGAATTGATCTTGTGCACTCGTCTTGAGCATCTCTGCTTTAGTATTTAGAAGCTCGACTTTGAGATTCCTCTGTTTTTCCGCCACAGTTGGATAGAAAATTCGCAGATACAAGGCAAAACACTGGACACCAAATTGTCAGTAACGTGTCGGGCTTTTGGCAAAAAAGGGAAACTAACCCATTCAATTAAGACTGATTTCCCAATCCAAGAAATAAGTTCCCCGAGAAATACTAGGCCAAAAATTGTGAGAATGAGCGACATCGTGTTCCACGGCGTCGACGTCTACCAGAGAAAAGTGCTGGCATGCCGCGGTCCGCAGAAGCCGGGAATTCGGCTTGAGTCTCGTTTTCCCACCACCTCGATGTCCCCCAGTACAAAATACCGCAACGCACACCCCACGCTCCTTGAATGGTGTCCGATCCAATTTCAGCTGTTCTCTGATCATATTGATTCTCTCACCGTTGGGATCCAGTCAAAAACATGAAAGTATTTTGAGCGGCTTTCCACTGTCACTACCTTCCAACTTGAACGAGTGCCTCATCCTATCTGCATATGCCAGATGCGAGTCTGAATCTAGTTCAAAAGACTAAGAGGGAAAGGAAAACAAAAATGTCCATTTGGATCATCGGTAGGTCTACACACTGAGTTGGACTGGCACCATGTACTTTTAACGGTATATTAACAATGCTACCAAGATATGCTCAGCAAGATGACAGCGTACCAAAATCCAAGAATGGTCTCATTCGGACTCTACGTTTCTACAAAAAGGGACGGCCTCGTTGGGCAGCTTCTCAAGTCCTTCTATCCCCCTTTCCGACTCCGATATGCGTCTATCCATATTCTCATTGATCACAATCGCATGTGTATTGAACATCGTTCACATCGTTCACGGTCACAATGTCAAGCGCGATACTGATGTTCCAGTGCACACCCAATGCTTGAGTTTTGCGTCCGTACATTGACTGACTGACTTGGAACTGTGCTATCCTCCAGAAAGACTCTGTAGTGCAGGCGGGGATCGCTCACATCCCTGAGCCCCCAAGAATCCCTCATTTACCGCACGGTGAATCGACTCTTGGATATATCCAAGGTGCCATGTTGGATACGGATATGGTCACAGACCTCATGGCGGTTAATTCGGAAGTTGCAGGAAATTTTTCGAAGGGGTCGGAAGGTAGATTATCGTCGAGGAAGGTTTGAGAATCAATAGCAGAAGCATGGTTGGCTCCAACAAGCAAGAAAAAATAATAATACATCTTTCTGATTAGTTCGGGGAATATGTATATAAAAATATTGGCAATGAGTAGATATTAGGGATTCATGAGTGGTTTCGTATGCTGTATCGCAGAGAGTTGAAGGTATCAAAAAGAGAAAATGAAAAGAAATAGTAGTAGATTGGAGACAAAATGCTGTAGATGGTAGGAATGGGGATATGGATATGCGTATTGTGAATACAATGTTCATATATCGGACAGGAGAAAAGAAAGAAAATAAGGGCTGGAAATAGAACGAAAGATAGAGGTGATAAATATACCCGAAATAGCCAAGTAATATGGGACAAGGACGACAACAGACGTAAAGCGAACTGGGTTAAAATGCCAAGAGCTAGACCGCCGCAGCAATACATTTGCCTTCCTTTCATGCTCACCCTGGGTTGGTTAGGCAGCCAGGCTAAATGGCCTCTACTCCAACGCGAAGGAACCTACCTGCCAATCTGGTCGAATCAGAACAACAAGTTGCACGAGTGTTGCAGGAATGGCAAGTCGGGCAGAAAAGTGCTCCCGCAATCCAACAAGATTCCATTAACGATCGACATTTGACCACCAACAGCCAATAAATGCTCAGAGTTCGAGATCATCCCAAAAATCGATGGCAAGGGTCGTCGGATCGATATGACCCAAAGCCGCAAAAGTATGTGTGCGGCTGGAGTAGGTAAAGTGGTGATGATGTGAAACCCCGCTGTCGGATGTAAAACCAAATCCTATATTCCAAAGCTGCTCCAGCTTTCATTTTCTTCCGACCTCTCCTTTTTCTTTCCCCCGCACCCAAGCCTTTGAGTCAATCAATCAAAGGAACGATTCCATCCCAACTCCTGTCTCCTGGGCACTACAATTTTCAATATCTCCCCGTCAAACTCTGCTCGCACCCCAACGAGGTCCGCATCATATCCAAAACTAATTCGGCGTTCGAAATGGCCGCCTCGTTGAGGTGCAGCAGATTCACAAGAGTTGCCACTCCGTGGTGAGGGGTCTGTATCGGGCCAAGAATCAGCAACGACGTGCAGGATGCGCCGACGCTTGGTTGCAAGGGTTCTGGAGCACGAAACGAGAAAAAACAGTCAAAAAGTTATTCAACAACAAGAAAACGGGGACTTACATCCCGTCCCGCTTGAATCCAGGTAATCTGATGTTCAACTTGTACTCCGGAGGTGTGGTCTCAACCTCTATCCAAGAATCAGCTGGGGCGGCATGTGAGATAAAAATGGTGCATAAGGTGGCGGCGCGTTTGAAGGATTCGTGGATTCGCCTTGAGTGACTGCCTGTCCTGAAGGACCGGGAGAAGAACCGCTACTACTCAAACCGGAACTCCCGGAATATGGCCCTCTGGATGAGCCTGATGGAGAAGAGAAAGCAGGGTTCGGGGTGGACCCAGCAGAATCAGAAAGAATGTCATTGGGAACACTTCTTCTCATCCGGCTGGGAGGTAGCACAGGTGGAAGTTCGCTGGGATTTGTGATGGGTGGTGGGACAGGCGGGGGCTGGGCTAGAATTTCTGAGGGAGGGTTATGACTGGTCTTCTCTAAACTGGGTTCATAAGTAGGATTGGGCGGGGGATGAATGACGGGTGGTTCGGGGGGCGGCAAGGTCGATGAATCAGATGATTGAGAAGACAGTGGACGACGACGCAGTGCAGTAGCATACGCAGTAGCCTCTAAGATTGCGTTTAGATGTTGAGAAGGGCTGTCGTTCGTAGAAAGTTTCATGGACCAGGTTGCAGGCCCCGCAGCAGACGTGTGGGGAGAGGATGTGGCATGAGAATTGGAGGTAGTAGACGTGTTACCTCGAGAAACAGGAGGAGGGGTCGCGGATGATTTGAAAGACTTGCGAAGCGATGGAGATGTAGAAGGTAGAGTGCTCGAGTTGGCAGTAGTCGAACTAACATTCAAATTAACCTCGTCTACTTCCTCCACAGCTGATTCTAGCATTTCACTTCTCGCCACTTCACTCACAAGCTCCCGCAACCTGCCTACGTCTGAATGGTGAGGGTGGCCTACTCTCGGAAGGGTATGGAAAGGTATTTGAGATGGAAGGGGCAGTGAGGCAGACGAAGACCTATCCACTTCTCGGTTTCCTTTGCCGAATCCAAAATCACTGTTGTATATATCCGCTGAGATAGATTTTCCCTCGTCGGTTCTGTGACGTGCCAGACGCGGCACATTGGGGATTTCTTCGTCCGAACTAGGGGTGCTGCTTCCGGGACCGACCGTTGAACCACCAGAGCCGGAGGAGGAGGAGGAATGATGAGGGAGTGAATAGGGTCTTGGGTATGGGTGAATCTGCTGGGAATTGCTTGCCAGTAACCCCAATGGTGAATGGGTTTCATACAAGTGAGACGAGGACCCTGTGTATGGCGGAGTGAGGATACCCTGAGTCTGTGATTTAGTCTGTAACGAGAGATTTGGAACAGGCAGTTTGTCCACTGCAGTCCACTCGCCTCCCTCCAAATCCTCCTCGAATACAGGGGAGAAGACATCCTTTTCTTTCTCTTTCGAAAAGTGTGTCAGTTTTTTGGGACTTTTGGGGGCTTTCAAGGGAACATCAAAATAGCTGTATTCGATCTGGTTTCCCTGGACATGTGGAGATGGTGAGGGTAAGGGGATCTCTCTGGGTGAGTCAATTGAAGCGTGTCGTCTCGTGTAAGACGGCTGACGGGCGGGTGAAGACGGGCGACGGCCTGTGGAATATGAAATTTCAGCATTTGGTCGGAGAAACAGTAGCACGACTCACCTCTGGAAACCACAGAGTACCCTTTCTCCTGCTCTTTGTTTACTGAGCTCGGGCCCGAGCCGCTTGAAGTCGAAGTCATTGGGAAAGTCGTAGATTCAGAATCAGGCATACGACTCTGAGCCGAGATTCTGAGTAGGTTGGGGGAATGATACGCTCGGTCGTGCAGCAGCCAAATGAACAATCCAGTTTCGATTTTAGTTTCGATTTTAGTTTTGAAAAGCTATTGGGGGGGGCTGAAGTCACTGGGGCTTGCAATCCTGGGTGATACTTGAAATTTTCAAAGAAAGAGCGACGGCGATGGTGGTAGAGAGAAAGAAAGATATTATTGATTGTTTTGGAGCGGGTCCGGAATGGGGATGTGAGCGTGTGAAAATGAAGTCATCGCTTGGCACAGCGAGGATTTCAAGTCCCCGCCAACTGTCTCTATAACTACTTGATCTTTATCAAGAGGTCTCACTATTTCTGCAAAATGTGCTTCATTTGGCCTACCACAGCGGGTTTACAGCGTTTGAGACGGACCTCACATTTTTGCTTATGGAGAGAAAGACCCAAGAGGCCGTCTCTGAGTCCCCCGGCATTAGCGGCTTGCACCAACTGCAGGTGTTCCTGGAGCTCTACTCTGGACTCTGACGCATTTGGAGCTGGAAAATGATGACTCCAATCGTACAGCCTTCTTCAGTCTCCATATTCTTCTTTTTTTTTTTTTTTTTTTTTCTTTGGAAATTCGGTTACATCAGTATGTAGAGCGAGGTTTTTGACAATCATCCATAGAATACCCGGGAATACATATCAGCCATGGTGAACTGTATACGTTTGACAGCATTTTGCACTTTGTGCGTACAGGTTGAAATGGGGTAGTAAGATCCCGTCCCGTGACTCCATCCTACGATGGTCTTGGACCGTGACGATGAAGCTTACGCTCAGGGCGCTCATATCTTCTCGAAACTTTACATTGTCGAGCACAGCAGACTCAAAGTCTCCACAGCAACTCGATATCCTTGAACGGTACCGAGGTTTGGTTGCGCTTGGTCGTATCAAATACGATGAAGGTCAGGTCAGAGCTATCATCCAAGTACGTCTCATCAATTTCCTTATTACTCAGACCCAACTGATGGCTTGTAAAAGCTCCGCAGGCTTCAGAAGGACTTGAAAGAGTACAGCCCCGTAGGGTATTCCAATCTGACTCACTGGAATTCCAACTTTGCCAACTCGCCTAGCCCTCTTCAAGATCCTGAGCCCTGGTGGACCGGCTCTTACCATTCGCGAGACAAACCCGTGTCTTCTTCTTCTCTAATATTATACAAAGGCCATCCAGAAGAATTAGCTTCACTTCAATCTCCAAAAGTGCGCAAGTCGACCTTCAAGCCAAAGCCCAGACTGAATCTTTTACTTTGCAATAGGGTCTACTCCTGATCGGCCCTCCAGGAACTGGAAAGACATTTCTCGTCGACCTCTGGTTTTCTTCGTTCCCTTCCCCTTACAAGGCCAAGAAACACTACGATCAATTGGTTCTAGAGCTATATCGAGCAATATGGGAGATAACCCAAGAACGAATGAATAACAACTCCTCCCATTTCCCTCCTACGGTCTGGACTTCAGGCCCTGCATGGAAAAGGCGGTCATTATCACTCTTGGGTAATCTCATTCCTGGTGGTGAACCAACGAGGCAAGTCGACCATGTCAATCCACCGATGGCGTACGAAGTGGCCAAACGACTCATTTCCCGACACTGGCTTCTTTTCTTTGACGAAATTCAGCTTCTTGACGTCTCCAGTGCGAGTATTCTTGCCGATGTCTTATCTTGGTACTGGCGTTTAGGTGGCATCGTCGTTGGCACGTCGAACAAGGTTCCAGAAGACTTGTACAAGAACGGTGTTCAGAAAGAGAGGCTTGAGCCGTTCGTTGAGGGACTCAAAACTAGATGCCCTATTTTGATCTTAGAGCCCGCGGACAAGGCCGAGCGGGACTGGAGGGTCGTCAGAGCCAGTGGTAGCCGGGGTACTTGGTTTTTAATGGACCAGCCTCAGGGATTTAATCAAGTAGTCAATGCCCTAGGTGCCCAAACTGAAGGCTTCACGCTATCAGTCTTTGGCCGGTCATTACATATACCTTGGGCTGCGGAAAGAGCCTGCCGGTTTTCCTTTGCACATCTTTGCGCTGGGGTATGTTTTACTGTCTCTAAATCTTTAGTATGTTGCGCTGAAGCTGGTTTTTTCAGGAACTTGGGTCCGCGGATTACATCACTATTGCTTCAACGTTCGAAACCCTGATCCTCGAAAATGTTCCTATCCTCCATCTTTCCACCAAGGACCAAGCTAGACGATTCATATCCTTGATCGACGCTTTGTACGAAGCACGATGTCGACTGGTAGTTCTTGCTGAAACTCTACCCGAGAAACTATTCTTCCCCGATGCTGTCAACTCCGAAGAATCCGGAACGAAGCAACGACATGAACAGGACGACATTATGATGAAGGAATCCGTTGCGGAGTCCCGTGACGTGTATCGGCCCAATGTTTCCTCGTACATTGCACCGAGCATGAAGGAAGCCCCGGCAGAGCGACGATTATCTTTGGATACATTATCCATATTTTCAGGTGACTGTCTTCTGTGTATAGATCTCAATACCTCTTCTCATCATTCACCGACTCTTGGTCAGGAAAGGATGAGCAATTCGCCTACAAACGCGCGCTTTCGAGATTGATCGAGATGACCAGTCCAAAGTACCAGCAAGAAGAAGTTTGGACACCTTTACCTCTCTCTGCCAGGAGATGGGAGTCAAGCAGGGCTCCTCAAGGTCGAGATCGCTTTCTTGCAAGTTCTGCAAGGTCAGATTCCCAATCTTCCCATAGTGATCCGGACGACGATTTCGCAATCGAAGCTGCTTATGAACCTCAGAGCGATCGCCATCTTCCTCGAGAAGTCCGTCCTCCTCCTCAATTGCGCGAACACCACGTGTGGGGTATTAGAGAAGACTGGGGTGAAGGAGCCGGGACATGGGGCAAGGGTGCTAAAGCGTACGAGAATACGGACGAAGATCACAATACACGTTCAAAATCGCAGCCATAGGTGGAGTTTTGCATGTCATCCTACACGCTCGGACATAATGCAATCTGTCGTGTGTTTTTGGCGTTTGCGCGGCAAGCACGGTGACTTGAAGCCGGCGTGAGGCTCGAGGGTTAAAGTTCTGATCAATCACCAAGTCGTTTCGAAGCTTTGTCCTTTTCAATCCCGAATGATATTTCTGTCTATGTAGTTCCTGGAAGGTTTATTCAAGGTTAGCGGAACGAACGTTCCTCCTTTTCACACAGATTGCGGAATTCTTTTCGTAACGGAATCTATCCATAATCAAAATTCAACATCCTGCGGTGTCCCTTATCTCTTTCCCTCTACGTCTCTGCCAGGACAAGGCTTCGAATGGAGAAGCTGACTGAATCCTTTTGAAAAGTCCTGACTTCTCATAGTCTACCGATTTACTCAAGGCTGGTTCAAATCCCGAATTACCCAACTTTCAGAACCCGGTGGCGGCAATATCCTGAATGCTTGAATGACACCAATTCATTCCTTTTGAACATATAACGATATCTCAGCACCGCTTCTTGTATCAAATTTCGGCTTACCTTCACCTTCACCATGCTCTGAACGATCCCGCGTTTTCTCCTCATCTTTACCGTCACCATACTACGCTTCCCAAGAGTGTTTTTTTTTTTTTTTTCAAAGCGTCGATAGAAGAGACAGTGTTTGACAGCGAGTTTAGATACTGAGAGGTGCGTAGCCTCTCATTCTTTTCTGCAGAAAGCTGAATTTACACCGTCATTAGGAGCCGTCCATGGCTTCTTCATCAACTCTGGATATCACCTTCACGAGCTCAAGCTCGAGTACATTATCGCCTTCAAGCTTGAGCTCTTCGTCCTCCTCAACTTTGACTTCGACACTCACCTCTACCTCTACCTCCACTGTATCCACGCATGCCGTCGTGAGCAGTACGTTCACCCGTCTGTCCTCTCGGCTTTTGCCCATGATCATTGCGATAAATAGCCATTACATTATCCGGGATATCGGTCACTCCCGCTCCCACTTCCAGTGCCAGCTCCAGTACACCGCGCGGACATCTTAGCCCTGGGACCATTGCAGGTCGGACCATTTTTTCTATCCCAGCATTTCGCTACCTAGAGGCTTAGGGAGGTTTACTGCAGGTTTAGTGATTGGAGGCCTGATTGCGGGCGTTGTCTTTGGAGGCTGTGTCATTTGTGTGTTACTCATGATTCGTCGATGGTTACGGCTGCGACATCGAAAAGCTCCCCCCTCTACGCTCCCAGGAGACCGGCTCATGCACTTGGGTCAGCTGTTTTTCTTCCAATCGCCTTTTTTGGCGTAGGTCGAACGTGCCTTCATTTACATTGCTTTTTGTTCCAGAGAGGATCCGTGGACATGCGGCACCCCCGCTGCGAGAACCTTATGCGATACAAAATCTTCCCCCGTCGAAAAACATTCGAGTGCTCAATTGGCTGGAACGTACGGGTAGCGCTGGCCCACCTAGTATATCTCAGCATACGATGAACGAACGGGATACGAATGACGATTCGCGATATCATCCTGTCGGTTTGGGCCAGGCACCGTCGGCAGTCAATGTTATGCGCTCTGAATCAACAAGCGAGAGTCATTATTCTCAGCAGAGCGCACAACTTGCGCCTATTTCAGAATTGGAGGCTGGACAACTTGATGGATCGGAATTTAGATCGTCTATAACTAAAGTGGATTGAAAGAGACGTCATGTGGATGGGAGATTGCCATCATCCATAATGAGACTCGGACAGTTTCTTTTTTGTTATAGGAAGCATGTACGTGTGTATATTAGGACGTTTCTTTGGGTGTTTTTACGTATAGATTATTCCCCTTGAGCTGTTTCGATAGTTTGTGATTGTGTAGTATCTTTATTATCTTCTTAATGTGCTTGCTCCTTTGAGATCGAAGTTGCACTTATGAATTATCTATCGAACGCGGGATGTTGAAAACCGCCAGATTACCGTTCGGCTGTTCGGCTGTTCCGTCGCAGACCCAATTCGGAAATGGTCAAAGCTGGGTTTAGCGTTCTGTGCTTGTTCGCTTCCGGCTCCCTCTTAAATGCTATCAGCATTTCTGGCTTTGTTCCTTATTTGTCGGACCCGGGTCCGATACTAACCTCAGAGCTCCGCTAGACATCTATTTATGTAATGCCCGCAATTGGCAATCTCTGATTAGAAGCCAGTGTGCAACGTTCATTTCCGTATTTCTGCTTGGTACAGCCAATTGGCAGCGCAAGATCTCTTGCAAACTAATTCGCTGTTTGCTCGTACAATGCCGTGGAAATTTCAGTAGTATGTCGATGGACTGGGGGAGGAGGGAAAGAAACATGTCGCTGCAAACTGAGAATTCAAATCTCCGGCTCGCCTCTGTCTTTCCGATGATGGGTAGCCGGTACTACTACCGCCTGAGATCAATCCCGAGTGGCGGAGGCTCACTTTTGAGCTCCTATCCCTGTAGAGTGTAAAGTTCGAACGCTACTTGATATACCCCGCTGGTCAAGATTAGGGCCGGTATCCTAGCGTATACAGCCTGTCAACGCCGCGTATGCGTCAAGTGCGGAGACGCCTATAAAAGAGTCTCCAGGTAAGTTCTCAATCGACAGAGAAACATGGAACTCTCTTTCGTCCTCCCTGACTTGGCTGCTACCTGTCCTTTTCCTTTGCAAATCAACCGCTACTACAGAACCGTACCAGCTGAAACCAAGAAGTGGATCCTCGAGTCCGCGGCAGAGTTGACAAAGTCTACCCCACGGTTTATTGAGCAATTCGACGCTCAAAAATATCATCTACTTGCGTCCGCGTGTTATCCAGACGCTGATCATTCTGGGTTACGCTTCAGCTCAGACTATCTCTCCTATATCTTCTATTTCGATGAAGTCACCGACCAGATGAACGAAGTTGGTACGAGCTCGGTACGCGAGGAAGTGCTGAATTCCATCAAGTATCCGGATGCGTTCAAGAGCCAGTATGCGGTTGGCAAATTGATTGCGGAGTAAGCTTGTTCTATCAGGCTATGTCTTGTTTTCTAACCTATCTCTACATAGTCTCTTTCGGAGGATGAGACAAAATTCATCCCCTGGCATCCAGAGAAGGTTCATCGAAACGATGGAATCTTTCTGTAAAGATGTCGATCGAGAAGCCCGGCACCGAATTTCGGGGCACGTCCTAGATCCTGATGTGTTCCTTGCTCATCGTCGCGAGACTAATGGATGCAAGACTTGCTGGGTTTTGATAGAATGTAGGTCAATGCTTTTCCATCCGAGTCCCTGTACTTACAGCACATCGGGCTTGGTCTTATACTTATTCCTGAAGACGCGAATGGCCTGCGTATCCCAGATGAAGTCCTATACGATCCGCATATCAAGAAAATGGAGACTGTAGCCAACGATTTTGTTACCTATGTCAATGTGAGTCGGTTATATGCCCATGCTATTACCAGTGCAATTGCTGACCCCCGTTCAACTTCTATCAGGACTTGTACTCGTACAACATCGAACAATCAAAGGGCCAAATCCATAATATCATCACCAGTTTAATGCACGCGAATCAAGGAATGGACATCGCTGCAGCCGTTGGTTGTGTCAACGATCTTGTCCAGCGTACCGTGGACGATTTTCTAGAGCTAAAAGTGTCGTTGCCGTCCTGGGGTGCTGAGATCGATGCAGATGTAGCTGTCTACATCAGGGGACTTGAAAGTTGGATGGCGGGGTTGATTTTTTGGTCTCTCGAAACCGAAAGATATTTCGAGAAGAGTACACGAGTGGTAAGAGAGACAGGAATTGTTACATTATTTCCTCGGAGATTGGGTGGCAAGGTGTTTTCATCTCTCTGAGAAACTCTTAGCATTTTGAGGCGTTTCGAACAGCTTGCACCGATTGTATAGAAAATCTCTTCTACTTATCGCGCTCATACTAGGCAGGCCTTTGCACATCTCGCCCATCTCCGTTATTTAGAGTTTGTACGCGGTATCTATGGTAGATATGATACCTCATCACGGACCAAATAGTGTCGAAGCGTCCGAGGTGCCAGCAAAAAAGTTCCTCGAATCATCGGGAGTAAAGATAGGAATAAAGTATAAAGTATTTGTACGGAACGCTGAAATGCCATGTCTTATAAGGTTTATCGAGAGTCACGTGATCTTCCATTCCTTAGGCGGATATTTGTTTCCTTCCGGTGTGTAAACTATCGGTCCTTTCCGGCGTGTAAACTATCGGTCCATGTACGTAGGATACATGTGATAGATTGCGCAATCCCAAACCCAGCCTCCTTGTCCTCGACTTCCAACATGCATTACTGCAGCAGATGTAATTATCGCGAATTCAACTCGGAGAATGCTCTCCACGCACATTGTCGCGATAAATCAGACCACCCGTACTGCGAGGATTGCCGGATTCTCTTTGGAAGCTCGTATGCGTTGAATACCGCAAGTCGTTACTGCATATCAACTCGATACATCTGTTGACGTTCTTCCACTGCAGCATTTGGACAGAGTACACTATGATTCTAACAATGATTATGAATCGAGCGACGATTCTGACCGATGTTATGATTCCGACGAGGATGAAGTCGTCTGTCTACCATGCAATCGCGTATTCAAAAATCGCCCTTCTTATTTTCAACATTTAGCTGCCTCTGCGAGTCACAACTGGTGTTTTGCTTGCTCCAGAGATTTCAGCACCCCTCAGGCTCTTGCGCAGGTATATCTACTGTTTCATGGTCTTTTATACTCGGTTTTAGCTCACATTTTGTTTGAAGCACTCTTCCTCTCGAGTCCATCGTCCTCGCGATATCCGTTGCCCTTTGTGTTCAGAGACCTTCAAAATGGTTTCTGCCATTGCCCAGCATGTCGAGTCTGGGGCATGCCGATCCGGGGTAAACAGACACACCGTTACTCGCGTAGTTCAGTCGCTCGACCTCGCCCGCCCCATAGCCATCAACCGTCGTATCATGGGTGGACCTGTGCCTCGAACGATTACTTATTCTGCTACGGATCGTGCGTTCAACGGTACAGCATTCGAATGCTATCTCTGCCACAAGACATTCAACCGACTAGACGCGCTGAACAACCATCTCGGCTCAGCAGCTCACGATTCGAAGGAGTTTAGGTGTCCGAAATGTCGCAAGGAGTATACTCTGATCTCAGCCCTAGTGCATCATATCGAAAGCGAGGCTTGCGGCATCGCGAGATTCGATTCGGTCCGAAACCAGTTGCAGGGTCTTACGGATGGCTTCCGGAGAATGTTGACTATCTGAAAGACTCGTACGATACTTTCTTACTTTCTTAATGGATCGGTCAGAGGCGAGCACGTGCCCCTTCCACGTTCATGTTTGTTGTCGACCCCCTTTGTCGGCCACATCTCTTTGTCCAGCGAGCCACAAAGTTTTTGTGGCTCACTCATTGTTCTCAGCATGCTCAAAAGCTGGAGCTTTTGCAGCCGTGTTTTCCATTTTTTTCTCCTTATATCCCACATAGAGTTTGATAGCCTCGTTTGAGGTTGCCCCACCCTTTCGACTGTCCCACTTCTCTCTTTCTTTCTTTTTTTTCTTTCTGTTACTCTACGGTCTCGTCCATGTATTATGTACTCGACCTTCGCCCAGTGCCGGCTTGAGCATTGACCGGTGACCCCTTCATCGGGTTTTGTGCGAGAGAGCATTGGGTGACCAAACATAGTTTGTTTGCCCCCAGTCCGAGTCCCTCGTCAGCTAGCGCGTCTCGATTTTTTCTTCTCTTTTCTCTCTCTCCTCTCCCTCCAGCGAGACACCATAGCTCCAGCGAGACACCATAGATCTCTTGTACAGAGCACATGACACCTCAATTCTAGACCCTCTGGAGAGGATGACGGTAAAATACGAATCCTCAGAGGGCCGGTCATCGATTATTTTACTATTGTAGATTTAAACTCCAAGTCTTTGGGCTCTCTTTACGTTGAAAGTATTATGATTTTTCCTTTATGAATCCTAAGCTCACTCTTCTTCGCGTCTGACAAGCCAAGGAAGTTAAATGACTCATTGACAGACGAATCAAGTTCCGACTCTTTCGGGACGCTCAACTCGAGCTGATGCTAGTAAGCGGTCGCTGGCTCATCTGGCTGCATCCGCCTCTGGTCTAGTAATTCCAGGTATCGACATTCCTCCTCCCAGGAAGATTCAAGAAAACTTCCGGCATCAACGAAAGGAGAAAAATTCTGTTTGCACAAAGAAAACGTACATTGTATCGCGAATCGGCTCGTTCGCGAATAAACCAAAGGCGGGGCACAAGATTTTAATATACATACATACAATCTCGCCAGATGCACTAACCAATACATAGTGTCGGCGAAGAATTTCAATAATTAGATATAAGCAGACGTTCCCCATGCGGTAAATATGAACCCCAATAGTTCGATAGTTCATTCTTCTATCGTAATGTTCTGGTCGCCTGTCACAGCACTGAATGCGCCAGGATGGACTTTCGAGTCTGTGATGGAAAAACCAGAAGTAAAGGCGGCAACGCTAGGACCAGAAACCAGGGTTTCTGGCTTCTTATCGGTATAAGACCTCTTCTTATACTCGTTGACAGAGTGTCTGCGTCCTCGGAACGAAAGCATATTCCGGGACGAGGGATGACGCGCTTCGGAGGCTTCGGGTCGACGAGAATCCGCGTCACGATCCCTATCTCGCCATATATCTATGTGCAATGAATCAACAATCTCGAAAAACTTAATATTTGATTCAAACTGTACGTACCTTCTCGATTACGATTGTCTGAGCGAATCACAGGAATGTCAGGGCTTGGAGGACGGCGACTATTTCGAATGGCTAGTAGTATGTACAGCCATTAGATCGATTATGACAATAGAAAAATGCTGTAACGCACCAATGGTTTGATTTCCTCCCACAGCCGACGCCGACGCGCCCTCCATATGAAAATTTCTGGCGAAGCCAAACACATTCGGACCAGACATTTCGGTGCGAAGTCTTGGTCCTGGAGAGTGCGCCGTGCGAGGTCGTTTTCCCGGATTCGAGCGGCCTGGGGGAGCTCATCAGAGCTAAAATGACCTCCAACGCAAGGCAATGACATACCTTCATTCCTATGACTATGACGCCGTCTCAGAATCAGTTCTCGTTCCTCTGCTGTAACCTCAATCGTATATTCTAGATAAAGTCGGTGAGCCTTCTTTTCTTGACAAAATCAGCACCCTCTTCATTGCCAGGTGTGAACGTACTTTGACTGTAGCTATCGTCTTCCGGGAACTCCCTCTTCTTGGGCCTGACACTGATGCTTTGAACTCGACGGAATTCTTGAACTACGACTCAATTATTTATGGAATTTAAATCCATCAACAATCAGGAAGTACCTCGATGCGGCGTCTCTTCCCTCTGCGATAACACTGTTGTCGTACGAACAGCTCGTTCCCGATGGAAACCCGTAAGTGGTGGTAGTTCGTGGCGGCTCGGCAGATAGTCGTTCTGAGGGTCATACTCGGAACGGCGAGCAAACTTCCTCTGCGGTGTCGACATGGCAGAACAAGATAACCAGGTGAGTTAACAGCTCCCAAATTGGTGTGTGGGTCCCAATGTTTTGGCTTCGTGAGAAGCCAAATAGACTTCTTATTTTGTTTTCAAGAAAAAAATCATACTGGCGGAGAATTCGTGAGTTCTTTTTCGGAACTTGAAACTTGAGCTTTCATGGTAGTCCATTAATTTCCTGGAAATTTTTGTCGTGATAAGAGGTGAAAGGGACTGACTAGGTTCGTGCCGACTGTTAATTGAGTTAATTGAATCCTTTGACAGCATCAGTTTGAATGGACGCGTTCGATGCGCCATCTTGAACTTCACTCTCAGGGGCTGTCTCTTCCGACAGAAAGGAAAGGAAGCAGTTAAACAAAGAGAGGAGATCGAACTTTGCAAGGAAACCCAGGGGGGAGAGATCCACAAGACGAACCGTATCGCCGGCGCATCCCGAGCCGCAAACGGAAAGGACACTCGCCCTCATCGCGACCGCCAGTGAAGTATAAGACAGAGCAGAAGGATGACCGCACCAGTGAGATGGAAGCTTGTAGTGGCTGCTGACTATTCTGCAGGTGAAGGTCTTTCCTTGAGGACAGTTGAGGTTATCGATAGCGATATCTGTTGCAGCAACTAGTGACGAGAGTCGAACGATCGTGTAAAGAAATATTTTGAGATTTCCAGGCAAAGGTATCTTGAAACGAGCTTCATCCCTTATCACCGTCGCATACGACTAGATGTTCTTTGTACAAGATCAACTTGGTTAGAATTGTCTGAAATTGGAAAATCACCTGCAATAGTGAACTCGACCGTCCCAATCCCATCCGTCCTAATGAACAGCAATCCGATAGGTTGAGCAGACCAGGTCAGACGACTTCCTACGAACTGAGCATGAGGTTTCAACGAAGAGCAGAGCTTGCGGATGAAGGGGTTGAACCGGCCACTCTTTAATTCATCTTTTTCCCAAAATTTCGCTAAATAGAACGCAGCTCCGAGTCTAGTTTATGAGGACCTTGCATGGTTCGAGGGCGAGGCTGCAAGGAAGTAATAGCCGTCTGCGTATTGAGAAGGGTTATCCGCTGACTTTTCGAGTATAATGTTTCATACTCGTCGGCGAACAACGTGCCCCATTTGTGGACGCAATGAGGGTGTGGATGTTCGTAATAAAGGATGGCCGGTCGATGATAAGAGAAGAAGACGAGTGGAAAGGAAAAAAATGTCGCAATCTCACGAACTGAATCAAACCCACAATGCCTTGCCAGCACGGATTATATATACATGGGGCTTGTGCAGTAATATTTCTCTGAACACATCTAAAAAGGTAGATCTAAAAGGCAAGCAGCGTGGGCTTAACCTGAACTCTGATTCGCACTCTAGAGAAATATTCCCAACCGCGATTGAGAAATAGCAGATTGGGCAAAGCTTCAACGTGATGCCTACATCGTTGACGACATATTGTTTGAGGGATTGAGGGCCCACACTGACAAGAGAAGGGTTCGTGGCGGGTAGGATATTCAGGTTCAATCTGTTTGGCTTCGGTGGAAAAGACAAATTCTGTCGAGCTTCATTTCGTCCACTGCCAGAACTCCAAATGATTTTAAGTACTCGTCAAACATATCACTAATACTTCTCGCCTAAATGCAATCACCTCAGCCTGTCCCTTTATTTAAGTATCTATCATCTTCTCGTCCCTAAGCATAAATGAAATTAAAACCAAATTAGACTACTGACGTTGGAAAGTTTATTGGGGACTCACTGTCGTACACAGGGCGTGAACCAGTTGACGAGATAGTGTTCCCTCGATACAAATAAGACGAGACTCCAGAGCTTCCGCGACGGAGGATGACGTTTGCATGGACTGAAAAAACTCTCCAATATAGATTACGATAGAAGGGGAGCGTCCAGCGAGTATGTTGGAAGGAGAGTTACACGCAGTATATTGACCTCGGATTGAGTGCTGTTCTTAATTAGACGAGTACGGGTCCCACTCTGAGGTGCCCAGGTACTCGGGGTCGTCGAGGAAGAGAATTTACAGCAATTCTCGGAAATATCCAGGTGTACGATGTTGACGTTCCGGCCGTCGCTCCGTGTGGGACAAGAGCTTGGCCCTAGCGAGCGAGTAACTTATTAGTATAGAATATGTTGATCGCGAAATCTTCTTGCTGCAGAGTTTCGGACATGCCAGTGGAAGACAAGGAAGGGTATATTCATAACAGCTTGCAATCAACCGCCTTCACAAGGTGGCGAAGAAGACGGTGGTGGAGAAGGAGAAACAAAAACGTCCATTGGATGCAAGAGAGAGTGGGGGGTACTGACCAAGTGTGAACGAATCGAATCTGAAAAAATTAAAATAATAAAATAAATATTGAGGGATTGAAATCCCACCACTCCGGAAAAGCGTGTCATCCTTGTGCAGGGGCCATGCTAATCTTCTCTGTATCGTTCCAATTTTTTCGTATGTCACCCCGAAGGGGACAATAACCAGATGCTGTATTGACAAGTGATGGAAAGTAATTTGATTGTGGACAGTCCACGGTGTGAATTACGTGAGCGCTACTGGCGCTCAGTACTCACATTCCCCAGTCGTACCCGCAATAACACTTCCATGAACCCCCCACTCTACGCCTAGTCCAAACATGATCCATCCAATTGTAATTACCCCAGCAGATGCGGCAAGAGAGATCCATCTTACCTCATCCGACAGGAATCCCGGCTCTGCCTTTTTCAGTAGCTTTTCTTGCTCCAGCAACATCTTCTGTCTGTCCTCCGAGTCGCTTTCTGCTCTCCAGCTAACATCTTCAAACCCCTTGATCTTCAATAGCTTCTTCACTTCCGCTCCCAAATTGGCTGGTTTTACCTGACTCAGCCTCGTATAAGATGCTGATCCTCAAGTTTAAATGTAATCGAGTCAGATAGTGGATTTCGACTTGCGTTTACGGACTTCCATTGGATTTCAACGGAACTTTATCATTCAGATGGCGAAGCCTTTTGTCTGTCTTCGACAGATTGTGTGTGAAGAGAGCCTCTGGTCCGTTGTGTTCACCATGAACATGTTAAAGTGATAAATCATTGTTCTTCATGTACATACAGATTCTAAACTTTCAAGGGGCTGGACACAGCCTACCATCCTCCGTCTCCTCCCAGCGGTCACCTCCGACTGCAATAGGCGCGTACATCATTTGGTCCGGATCCCATTTGTCCTTGATTGCCAGAAGGCGGTCGTAATTCTTTCCATAAAATGCATTTTTCCAGTCACGAGCGAACGGGTCAGCCTAACAAAACATTTAGGGAGAATGCAACATTTACAAAAACAGCGAACGAACCTCATTTACGTATGCCCCGCCACCAGCGCTCAGTTTCTTCAGAGGCTCATCAAATTGACTGATCCTCTTTTGGTCGGCAGATATCTGCTCGAGAGTATCATGATCATCGAAGAACCTGGGAGCAAATCAACACAATTGTGACTCAAGGGCCAGAGGGACCTACAAGATTGGATTGTACATCCTTTCGGCGCTCCTCCACTCAGGATGAACAGCATTGTTCGGATACTTGCCTGCTTCAAGTGATGGTCTCAAACCGATATCCCACACATAGGCTCCGCCTTCCACAATATCCCTCGCTGCTCCCATGAACTCTGAAAAGCCTTTCTCAGTCTCAAACAGGGACCTAGGCAGGAGTCGTCCCCCAATTTGATACCCATTCAAATCAAAATTATCGTAGTCCGCTACTGTCTCGACGTAGTTCGCATGTCTCGTCAAAGAAAAGCTGTACTGAATCCCAAGAGCGTCAAGAGTATCAAGCCACGGTGAAAGAATGGAATGGATTCTCGGCGAAGAGACATTAGGCGCAATCAAGGGCGCCATACGGAATTTTGCAGCATCGTAGGTCGCGTCCAAGAAAGCGCCTGTATTAAGAATCGCGGGAATTACCCTTTGATAGGCGGTGATAGCTTCCCAGTAGACGTCACGAGAAAGGCCTTCGGAACTGAAGTAAATAACTGCCTTTGTTATCGGCATGTCTGGATGGGCTTTGACCACAACCGACCAGACGATACCGTACGTTCCGCCGCCCTGGAAAAAGAAAGGTCAGTCATACTCATATTTAGTATTTAGGCTATTCAAAATACTGACTCCGCCACTCAGGGCCCAGTATAGGTCCTGATTCTGCGTCGGTGACGCCGTGACAAACTCTCCTGTTGTAGTAATAACCTCAAATTCAAGGGTATGATCCGCTGCCATCCCAAGCACTGAACTAAGTACCGAATGTCCTGGATGATAGTCAAAATCAGGATGTTCAATCTCGCAATTAAATCACCTACCGCCGCCTTGTATGTACCCTCCCGCGAAGCCAACGGTCTAAGCCATGCGAAAGCGGGTTAGTATAAAACCTCCTAAGCCCAATATACTCGGAGCAACGAACCGGACATTCTCCCGCAACGATCAGACGACCATGCTTGGTGGCCTCGGCGTTCACCTCTGCGCCCTGGACACCCGCTTGAACTTTCAATGCTGCACCGTTATAGTCGGGAGACGGGTAATTATCGAACCACTCCATCCGTTTCAAATGATGCATCCACACCGAGATGGCGGCCGTACCCGTGGATCGGCCCATGTAACTACACGCGAGACAAAAAAAAAAAAATTCGCATAAGATATAAAGAGCAGATACGACACAGAGACTAACTCATGGCCGGTATTCTTTACAACGAATCGTATGTTGTACTCCTTTGCGAACTTGACCGTTTTGATAACATGAATAGGTTCCGAGACGTTGACCGCGTATTGGACGTAGGATCCAACATAACAGGGCGAATGTCTTGGGGCAAACGGATCACAGCTCTTGTTTAAGAAGACTGCGTCTATGACGGAGGATGGGTGCGAGATACTGCCCGGGCGTTACATTTAACATTATCGAGACAAGAGACGGCACTGTGATACTCACTGCATATCCCCTTCATGCCAATTTTTCTTCACGTACTCGCATGCCTCAAAGTCGTAATGTGGATCGTGGCAAGGACTGCCTATTGGAGTCGTCTTGATCAATCGGCCATCTACAGAGGCGTTGAACGCGTCCCAGATGCCGGTGGTTGGCCAAGTGGTGTCTCCAGGTAATGCTCGACAGGAGGGTACTTCTGGCAAGTTCATTGGACCAGAACCCATCAGGAGGGCTTGTATCCAAAGTAGCAAGCTAACGGGCCACATTGCGACTTCGGAAGTGAAAATTTTCCGCAAGATGAGTGAAAATGCGACTTTTATAAGTTATTATGTTGCTTACGTCGTGAGAACGGGGTCCGTCGGATACCGGAACCAGCATAGTTAAAGAAACGCGGTTGACTCAACGCCAAAGTCGCTGAAGAAGCCGGATAAAGGAGAAACTCAACCTAGAACTTGAATTAGATTAGTACATATCTCTGTAGAGATTGTGAGAATTCACCTCTTGGCTTTGCTAACAGCTTCGATCAGCCGTGATAAAAAGACTGGTTCTAGTCCTAACTCAATCATAGAGTGGATGAAAGTGAGTGCGAGGCGTGGGGGCACAGGGATAAAATGCTGAAGCTTTACCGCAAAGGGGTCCAACTCGTGAACAAGATTCCTAGTCACATTTGACAACTGCAATAAACAGAAAGGTAAGAAGATGAAAAGGTGCGGAAAAGGTATCAGCATGGCAGGGAGCATTTCTAGGTCATCTGGTTCAATAATAATCCACATCCCACCACTTGAAGCCCGAAGGCCTGATGTATCATGTAGGCAGGGGCCCCGGGCTTGGCAGAAAAGGGGAACCAGGTAGAGAAAATCGGAGGAAAAAGAGGATCGCAGTACACCCACTTTAGGACACCCAGCTAGAGAGATCTTGATATCACCAAATACACTCAAGAACAGAACCTGCCGATGAGTTTTCAAGCAATCTCTGCCAGCTTTCGAACCCGCTCCACACGACATTTTTGAAAGCATCGGGCAAACGAAAAACAACTGGGTATATTGGATGTTCAAAGTGTCAGCAAAGATTCTAGTACTTTGAGCGGTCTGGACTTTTCAGTAGGTTTGAAGATGCGATAACTACGACGGGATGGCAGCATCGAGAATTTAAGGAAGTGATGACTTTCGGTCCGGGATAAATCAACTAGTCACCTTATTTAGTAAAACTGTCGGCAATGCCGATACGGCCATGGCCGGACATGAGCGAGTGTCAAGTGAGTTGCAAGTGAGAACTCTCAAATCGCAATCACGACAGAGCTACAAATTCTTGAATGTTTTGAACTGCAGGAAAAGATCAAAGTAACAAAATAAAACAAACCTGCAAATTATGTCGTCCGTATCACTGTGGCGCGCACCAAGATGCTGAGGCTGAATTAACACACAAACTACCGGACTCCGGAAGATGGTGTAACATATGATACCAACACTGCAGCATACATATCCATAGAAAGGAACCAGAATAATCAATGGAGGAGTGCTATGTACGCTCAGTCGAAAAAAAAAAAAAAGAAAAAGAAAGGCAGAAGCAGACAAAAGAACTTAAACTTACAAAGTTGGTCGAAGGTTGACATGATCATCCACGAGTCTTTGTATCTCATCGTACCGCTCCTTCCGACTGTTGGTTTCTTTGACTGAGTTGTGATTATTTGCCACTCCGAGCCGCCTGCTATCGAAAGACTCTCACACAAGCCGTTCGTTCACTGCATCGAGCGTCTCAGCTTTGGTCTCCAAGCATGTAACATGTCTTTGGATCTCGATTGTATCGAGATATATCCGTCGAATCCTCGAAGGAACACGCGTCGAGTGGGTGGCTCGAACATCTGGATTGCCTGCGATGGGATATGGAATTTCAGTGACGGACAGCTGGATCAGCATTAATAAGGATTTAGATACTTGCCCGTTAAGAAAGATGCACGACATATCGGACAGAATGCTTCATTGAAGCAACTAGATGCACCAAAATCTATGATGCATCGAAAGCAAAACAAGTGGCCTTCATCATGTTTGGCGTTATTATGTGGACCACAAGAATGCGATAACTTGATACATACCACAGGAAATGCAGGCTGGGTCGTTCAAAGTACACATGCAGATAACGCACTCAAGGAGGGTGGACATGGCGGAAGGGCGAGGCGGCGTAAGAAGGAAGAGGCTCGCTGGAAACGTTTTTTGTTCCTTCAATTGTAGATGCACTCTTTGACAGCGAAAGCAGGCAGACTTGAGTAATCAAAGCGAGTTCGGGAGAAAGACGACGGGAGAAGATCTACCAGGTGCGGGCTTTCGAACCGAATAGACCTCCTTTTCGAAGGTAAATGGATGAGCCGGGAAGGAAACCATTGAGGCTGCTTGCATTGAGTATCGCAACAGGATCATTAGGTCCTGCGATGGGAGGAAGTAACGGAAGAGAATGAGAAGGGCGTCTAAGATAGGGCGTCTATGTAAACCTTAGACTATTATGGTTTAACCCTCTTTGTAGTCAATCGACACGGCATACTTAACTATGCAGTCTCGACTCTTAAATCATGCTCAATCCTAAGTGAGCATATTTTCTTTCATTTCTGCGCTCTGACTCAGAGGCTACCGTCAAATCGATTGCTAAACTCGCTACTGTTCATTCCAACGGAGTCGTACCAAGGCATCTAAAAGTCTTATTCTATCTGATTGTACTGTTTGAGCAAGAAACATATGTAGGTTGACTGGATATAAGCTACCTAGAAAAGTCAAATCGTCCGAAACAACAAGCCATGTACAAAGAGCGAATACGTCATTTGTCTCCTTCCTACTCGAAGTCGCGCAGACTCAAAGAGTCCCTTTGCGTCGACAGATCTTGCGAGTACCCGTGACCAGCTTTGAGCTTTTTTGTGGCTCGATTATCACCCGCGTGAGGATTTCCAACTTCGTTCGGACCCCAGTCGGTGTTGATCGACTTCCACCCCTCATCCTCCAGAGCACCGCCCAAGGTATTCTTCATCCAGTCATGTGTCAGCATCAGACTCTGTGCCTTCCGGACTTCAGCATCGACCTGCGCTGGGTCCATCCTGAGTCGGAACCGCCCAGCCAAGATCTGCGGCTTAGTGTACAGATGGCCGAGAGACTCGACCAGTCGGTCTAGGAGGTCAGAAAAGGGCTGGGTGCTCAGTTCGAAATGCCCTACTCCGGCTAAAATGAGCATCAGCTTGCGGACGTCTGGTCCTCTCCTGGTATATTCGAAGTCCTCGAGGTTGAACATACGATATTTGGGAGTCAAGCCATTAGCGGCGTAACGAAGCGCGCAGTACATCATGACATGTACAAAAGACTCCAGATCATCACGTATTGCATGTACGACTTGTGGATCATCATTGTCTGAATCTTGCAAAAGTCGGATCGATAAAAACTCCCACGTGCCCTTGCGAGAAGATGTACAATGAGCACATAAAAAAGGTGAGGAGCAAAGGTCAGATACTCACAGTGCGATCCTTGGTTCTCGCACCTGATTTGGATATAGATTTGGCTCTTTCCCAGTCAATGAGGTATCCCTGGCCCTGGGACAGGATGATCCCTATGAAGTATTCCCGCCTTGTCACAAGCTTCTTTGTGGGCTATGATGATTGTTGGGTGAGGACGGACTGCTTCAGGTAAATGTAAGGGGTATTCTCGTACCACTCAGAGCAGTGGATATGGCCTTACAAAAGACATACGTTGACCCGGCCTTCGTGAGCGGTTCCCCAAAGATGTTGAGCACCAGTCGATAGTGAATGAGTTCATATCCGTTGACCTTGGTTTTGTGGAAGACACCATTTACGTCACCCGCGACAATAACACCAGGTATGTGATGAACGTCGGAGTCATGAAGCTGCTTGTAGATTGCATGTTCGGGGTCGTACTTTGCATACCGCCAGCAGTCTTTTAGAAGGACAAGATGTGGACTCTGAGGATCATATGCAGCAAAGCAGCGAGTGCCTCGACCAATGGGATAAGCGTGGGCACGGGTGAATGCACGAGCGACGTAGAGTTTTTGTTCATTGATGGTGACTTGGTAGAGAGTCTCCTCCCGGTCAAGATTCAGCTTCTGTCTCGCCCGTCTACCACTCCGATTGTTGGGCGAGGAAACGGGGATGAAGGTCGCGTCATGACCGCGAGCGGCCGGACTTGCATGACTAAGACGCCAAAAGAACTCGTGTAGATGGGATGTTCGTGTATACTTGAAGAGTTGGGTGTACTGTGTCCCTGCACGTGAATGACAAAAAAGGCGACACTGGTCACCGAGAATGAAAAAGAAAAAGACACGAGTGCGGTGCTGAGTGGCCTGGATAGCGTTGATGTAGAGAGTAATTTGACCTCGAGTGTCCCTCGCAAGAGCCTTTTCATCCTCTGCCGCTATCTTGGCAGGGTCGGGAAAGGGATCATCGGCGGCTTTGACTTTGAATTCTCCAAAGAGTTCGGCTTCTGATGCGTCGGTGGGTGGCTTGTTTCTGCGAGCCTTCGAGTATAAGCCCATGTCAGGCTTGATCTCCGAACCGCCAAAGAACTGGGCGGCGCCAGAGGATATGTCGAGATGTGATGAGGTATTGACGAATTGCCAGCCACTAGCAACATAAGGCTGCATGGCCTTTATCTAGCAAGTGAAAAGTAAGCAAGGGTTTCAATGAATATAGTAGGAATAGACACACGAATGGGTCATACATATCCGGTTCTCTCAATATCCGGGCGACTTCTAGGAGAGCTTTGTGATTTGGTCTCGGCATGCCCTTGGGGCCTCCGGGAAGAAGATTCAGCAGCTGCTTTATAGAGACCTTCTCATATCTCCCTGCCATCTCCTGCGCGGCCTCGGCATGGGGTTCCTTGAATATAACATGATTCGATGTCGCAGTTGGGAGTGGGTAGTGTGTGGCTGCGCAGTTGTTCAATAACGTGGATGGAAGACCATCATTGCGTTTGCGTTTGGGAGTACTAATAGACATTCAAGACCTGGGCCGTGCAGTGGTGATGGTCGTGAAGGTGAACAGTGAAAATCAAATCAAATCGCAAGTCGTAGTACCACGTGACCGTCAATCCCCCACAAACGAGTGACTTTCGAGGCCGAAAAGAGGATGGCGTTATATCTCGGTCCACAAGAGGCTAGAATATTAGCCGGACAAACTTTGGTGTCCTTAAAGCGTTTAGAATTAGTAGTATAGTACGTCTCATCCAGTGCCTGCAACTCATCTGTCTTGCCTTCCAATTGATCCTGGCTGCTGATTTATACGCTCAAGGAAAATTCAACAGCGCAGTTTCGTACATGACGAAAGCCATGCGAGACAAGGACAATGTCACTGACATTTTCATTAGCTATGCCTTTGTCCAGCATACTGACCACGATGCACTGTCTGTGCTCCAAGACGCGAAAGCAAGAGATTCAGAAAGATCTTCCGAGTCTAAGAGTGATATCCTTTTTTTAATAGTCACATACTATTCTAGGTGAACGGCTACCGATTGAGCAGCTCGGTCCAAATGTCTTTGACGTGGGCGGGCCACTCATGGGCAGATTTTTCCAAAAATCCGAAACGAGGCCGTACATACGCGTTCTGCAAGCCATGTCACAAATCACGATAGAGGGTCAGAAATATCAACAAGCCGTGTAAGTCTCTTCTGTCTCCTTCACCTCTCTCTCCATTTATCTCCACCACTCGATGCATGCACAGCGACACTATCATCAATTGTTTTGCCTAGATCCCCGAGACCCAATGCTGCAACACAAATGGCTTCCTTCTCTCCTCTTGGGCGCTCTGAAAACGCGCTCTACTTCCGCCTAGTCTTCCTCGACATCTTCGTCGACCGAATGCCTATTTCTGAACTTCCAGCTGGTGGAGGAACACGCTTTCTTCCTCCGAGACGCGGGAAATCTGCCCTGTACACTACGAAAGAGCAAAAAAACTCAGCCGTTCAAGGAGTATGTGCTCGTCCTGCCTGTGACGAAAGGGAGAGGAAAGTTGGACAGTTTCAGCGGTGCGGCGCATGTAAATCAGTGAGCAGATGGGAACAACGAATACTGCGGTTTCCTGGTCGAGCCACCAAGAATCGAGCGCGTTCTGAGCAAAGTACGATGCAATTGGCAAGTATTGGGCTGACGGCAGGGTCAGGCACGATGGAAATACTCGAACACTGGTTCGCCCTGCGATGCTAAGTTCAAGACTGTGGATTCGGATTCATAATAATATACTCACCGGTAAGACTCGTCACTCCTACTATCACGTTGGGGTCCATGTACCAATCGCTCAGAATATTTCTCATGTCTGGCCGAGCTTCGTCAGAATAAGGAAAGAATGAGAGGACAACATGGCTTACATTATGAATATAGCAAACGAGTATCGGTAATGTCAATAGTTGAAGCAAGTCGTAGTCGCTTGCCCATTCTCGGTCTCTAATACCAAACTCGGTCTTTAAGTCGGATTAAGATGTGTTCTTGGGCTTATAACTTTGGTAATTTATGAAAAAGTATGCATTAGTGCAGGAGAGAGGCAGAGTAACGTGGTAGTACTTACTTTTGAGCCCCTCAAGCATTCAATGTTCACTGAGTGCATTCTTGGGTTCGGAGAGGAGAGACGTCATTTGTGTAAGCGACTTTCATTGCTGCGAAAGAATAGGAAGAATGGTAGTTCTTCCTTCGGTTGCCTGCAGTCGGATATGACTAGGTCGCACAAGGCAGGCAAGTCAACTGATGGAAGGGATAATAGTAGTAGCGGGTCGACGAAAAAAGGTCAATTACACGTGCGGGCTTTGAGGGGTAACCCTACACCTTACTCATGACATGGAGGTACCTGTTGTTGGCCTATTAGTATAATTGAACGATAGAGATCAAACTCAGCAAAGCGCACCCCGGTTTCGCTAACTCAACCCATTCCATATCCTGAAAATCCTGTATAGGCGAGTGGAGAAATTTTCAGGATAGCTGAATGTTGAAGAGAGGGACAAGAAAAAGGTTCATTTTCAGAGTGAGTTCCGCAAGTTTGCGGCCTGTTAGAGGTCAATTACTTGGTGGTGGTCGTCCTGGGTCGTTCTAAGAGAAACAATCCATTGATACACGAGCGAAAAAAATATCCGAAATATCGCGCATGTGAAAAGCACGTGATAATAGTTAGACAGGGGCCCCGCGGAGCGGCGGAACACAAACTTGGTTCCATTTGACAGCTTCCATTTCTCCTGTAGTTCTACGGCCTTGGAGACTAACGTCTCATAAACCAGCCTAGGTCTATCTTCAAGTTGTTGATAATACTCCTCCATCTTTCTCTTATTTTGTGTCCATCAGCTTTGCCACTCCAAGTACTATGTGATGAATAGATGTTCTCGGTATATTATGGTTCGCGAAGAGTGGACATAATAAGCCTTTCAGTTTGTCTGCCAAAAGATTCCGAGTATGTAATTGATACAGTGTTGGACATGTCATTGACGATGTCAAACAGTCAATGACTTTTGACGTGCCGCCAATGTTATACAGTCAATGACGATGACATTTGACAGCACCCTGGGAATACTCGGCAGCACTCGGCACGTTGACAGTTTGATGACGTTCCTCGGTGTGAACCGCTGCGGTCGCCGGATCGTCCGGAATCGCTTCTCCGGGACTCGGCTAATTTTAATAACCGAAAGTCACTCGTCAAGTCATTTGACGAAGTTGTGATGACTATGAGTCAAAGTCAAAATTCATGACTTTGACTTTGACACGTCGTCAATGACTGTCCAACACTGAATTGATACAAGAAAACGAGTGTAAAATTTCAACTACCTTGACTCACATACTCTTAGATACCAGACTTACTCAAAGCTTCCTCAATTCTTTAGCCGTCCCGTTGATTTTCCAGTCCGAACTCTCATCTATTTTCTCCCGGTCGCTCCGAGCGACGTTCCCGTTCCTCTTTGACGACTCCGACACGACCACGCATCTTTGTCGACGTCGAAACACCCGCATTCTCCTTTCCTCTTAAAGCTCTTGCAACCGGAATAGGCGGCGGTGAACGATGATGCTGGACGGGGGCTCTCCCGGGTCGAGACTGAAACTGGTGATAGTTCGAGATCTTTGTTGGAGACAGTAAGACTGCAGGACTCAGACTTATCTGAGTCCTGACAGGCGAGGGCGAAGGCGAATTAGCAGAAGAAGCAATCCCGCTAGAAATCAGGGGTTTACTCCCATGTCGGAATTGCGGAGACGGAGAAGGAGACGCTGGTCTGACACGGAGAGGCGAAGTTGCACGAGTAGTCGACGGAGATTGTCTAGATTGTTTGGATTGTTTGAGCGATGAGGAAATCGTTGGTCGAAAAAGTGAATGTGAGGAAGGAGGCGATGTTTCATTATCTTGTTCTCGTTGCGGTCGTTTGCTGGCGCCCGAGGTAAACCTTTTGCCGGTCGGAGTCTTGTTTCTGATCGGCGTTCGGACAGGCGTTACAGCGCGACGTTCGTCATTGATACTTGCAGAACCGGTGGTGTCCCGTGCCGCAGGATGCAAGGGAGCTTTCCTTGGTGGCGTCGTCTTCGCCTTCGGTACAGTGCCCTTTTTATTTGCCTCGTATGCCATTGAAGAAGCAGACTTGGTACTTGTAGGGGATAAGGATATCGAAAGCTTTCGAGGAATCTTGGAGGAAAGATTGAGGCTTTGCAGAATAGACGTCCGTCTCTTGATCAGGGGTGTTTCGAACATAACAGGGGCCGTAACAAACACAAAATCAGCTTCGAGCTCGAGCTCTGAATCGAGTTCGTCGGCATCCGTGTGTGAGGACGTTCCCTCTTCGCCACTAGTAGCTGATTCCGAACTAGGAGCAGGCACAGTGTTTGCTTGGGTGGTAGAACATCCCGAGAGAGTAGTCGTGCCGGCCTCATCATTTGTATCGACCTTCATAGTATTGAACCTACTGAAGATCAATTTGAGGGACTGTAACGCATCTTCAGTGGTGAAATCGACATTTACAGACTCGCTACCGCTGGCGTCTTCGAGTGCGGAAGAGTCACTCGCCGCGGCCCAAAAGTCGGAAGAGAACAGGGAAAGTCGTGGAAGAGGTGAGATTGTTTCTGAGTTTTCCGAGTCTGATTGACCTTTTGATACTGTTGACCTCTTACCAGAAGGCGTGCTAGGGAGAGAGCTACTTGAAGAAGAGCGCAAGAGAGAAGCCTGAGGAGAGCGTCAATGGCGGCAATATGTGGGACCAAAGACTAATGCACTCACATTGAGTGTTGCCATACTAGCAGCTGCCGAGGTCTCCAATTCCGACTTGTGATCAGAGGGCATGAATAACGAACTGGCTTTGACGACGGAAGGTAGAAGGTCTCCATCAGAATCTACGTCCAGAGTACCGTCCTCTTCCATGGCCTGGGTCACAACTGTGCTCCTGATAGGAAGTTCTCCGGTTTTCAACTTGAGCCAAAGTGCGTCCACGGCCTTTTGTCGCTCGGCGGGGAGGACCTCCTGTACGTCCGAAAGTGTTGAGGCGGATGGAGTAATGATATCGTGGTGTTCACCATCCTTCTCCGCGCTCGTTTTCCAGTGCTGGGCGAGGTTTTTGGCTTGGCGTAGATCAGACCTAGCTTTAAGTGTGACGTTGAGGACAGAGGCATATTGGTCCTTGGTACGTTCACCGATTACAGGAGGAATCAAGGTAGACCATGGACCATGAGGAATCTCAGCGGCCGTCCGAATTGAATCTACGACAGCGTCCATGAAAAGGGAACCGGAGGTAATGGCTAAGCGAGTGTGGTTGAAAACGTCGATGTCTAGCAAAACCACCCAGAAATCGTCAAACTGGCCAACGCTGAGCTCTAGACAGTAGAGATCCTTCTCTAGTTCTCCAATTACATTGTCTAAGTGACCGACGGCTAGATCTTCGGAGGCGATATCCTTCTGGTACGAATGAAATTCTGAAGTCTTGAGCTCAGCCTGAGCCCTTAGTCGCGCCTGAACCAGCTCCATCTGGGCATTCTCCTTTTCCAGTCGATGAATACAGTCTTGTGTGGCGAAAATAGCCATGGCAGGATTATTCAGAGCGTTTGGTCTCGGGTATCTGGAGTACTCGTCCGGCAAGTCGCTGAATGAGAGAGACTGGGACAGGATTTCTGCGGAAATAAAGGCGAGGTCAGAATCTGATCTAGTTCTGCGATGTATAAGATGTGAGAAACGTCGAAGAAGAAAAAACTTCATGGCTGCTGGAACCAGCCAGGTTTGATAGTGAGTGAGTGTGAGAGAAAACTTGTTGAGGTTTTGGCTACCAACCACTCCGCCGCCGCAAATGCATTTATACAACCTCACCCTCCAGCCTCCGACTTCCATTACACAGGCGGTCGTAGGCAATTTTTCGGGCGTTCGCCAACAGGAAATCATCGCGGCGCATGGAACCAGGCTCGAACTACTGCGGCCAGATCCTCAAACAGGAAAAGTCGCGACGGTTATCTCAACAGACGTCTTTGGTTCTATTCGTTCTTTGGCTGCTTTTCGACTGACTGGTGGTACCAAGGGTGAGCGCCCTTCTGTACGTGTCTGTATCTTACTTTCTTCTTATTCTTTTCCTCAGACTACGCAATAGTAGGATCCGACTCTGGCCATATCGTTATTCTCGACTATGACCCCAAAACCAGCACCTTTGTCAAACTCCATCAGGAAACATTTGGAAAAACCGGAGCTCGAAGAATTGTTCCTGGCCAGTACCTCGCGGTAGATCCAAAAGGCCGCAGCGTCATGATTTCTGCAATGGAAAAATCAAAATTGGTCTACATTCTCAACAGAGACGCGGCGGCCAACTTGACCATCTCTTCCCCACTGGAAGCACACAAAAACGGCACTATCATTCACCATATTGTTGGGCTAGACGTTGGCTTTGAAAACCCAACCTTTGCGGTGCTCGAAGTCGACTACACCGAATCTGACCAAGACCCAACAGGGGAGGCTTTCCATAATGCAGAAAAAATGCTCACGTATTACGAACTCGACCTTGGTCTCAATCACGTCGTCAGGAAGTGGAGCGAACCTACGGATCGACGAGCAAACCTACTGCTTCAGGTTCCAGGAGGCCAGTTGGCATCTTCGGATCGCTTCGATGGGCCGTCAGGTGTACTCGTTTGCTGCGAGGATCACATTATATATCGACATATGGACGCACCTCAGCACCGAATTCCTATTCCACGTCGGAAACATCCTCTAGACAATAGAGATCGAGGGCAATTAATTGTGTCGGCTGTTATGCACAAAATGAAGGTGCGCGATGCTTGTCTCAAAATCTACATCCTGCTAAAACACTTTACCAAGGGCGCCTTCTTTTTCCTCGTTCAAAATGAGGACGGTGACTTGTTCAAGGTCACCATCGAGCACGAAGACGAAGAAGTAAAGTCCCTGAAAATCAAATACTTTGATACAGTACCGGTCGCTTCCAGTCTCTGTATCTTGAAATCCGGTTTCCTCTTTGTTGCTTCTGAATTCTCCAATCAGTAAGTAAGAGGTCTCCGTATTTTGACCTGACTAATCATATGTTTTCAGTTATTTCTATCAATTCCAAAAACTAGGCGACGACGACGACGAGCCTGAATTCAGCTCAACTTCATATCGTAACTTTGGCATGGAAAACCCCTCCTCACCTCTCCCTTTCGAGTATTTCCGTCCACGGCCGTTGGAAAATCTTGCCCTCGCCGATGAACTCCAGTCGTTAAATCCTATCTTGGACTCGAAAGTATTGAACATCCTTCCAAATTCCGACATTCCCCAGATATTTGCTGCATGTGGCCGCGGCTCAAGAAGCTCCTTGAGAACGCTTCGGCACGGTTTGGAAGTGGAGGAATCTGTCAGTTCGGATCTACCTGGTATTCCGAACGCTGTTTGGACAACGAAAAAGAAGGAAGATGGTGAGTCAGCTTATTCTGCCAAGTTGAATGAAATCATTCAGCAGATTTTACTTAGACCCCTACGATTCCTACATCATTCTATCGTTCGTCAACGGTACCCTGGTACTCTCCATCGGAGAAACCATTGAAGAAGTTCAAGATACTGGTTTTTTATCCTCCGCCCGTACTCTTGCTGTACAGCAAATCGGCACCGATGCACTTCTTCAGGTTCATCCTGAAGGTATACGGCATGTCCTGGCCAACGGACACGTTACGGAATGGAAAGCGCCACCTGGGAAGAGTATCGTGAATGCGACCACGAACAAGCGGCAGGTCGTCGTAGCCCTGAGTTCAGCGGAACTAGTGTATTTTGAACTGGATTTGGAAGGTCAGCTTAATGAGTATCAGGACCGAAAAGCGATGGGTAGTACGGTTCTTGCGTTGAGTATCGCCGAGGTTCCAGAGGGTCGACAGCGTACACCTTTCTTGGTATGTTGTCTTTGTTCTACTTTTCTGTTCCAAGTAGAACCATTATTTCAGGCCGTCGGATGTGAAGATCAAACTGTTCGTGTCATCTCTCTTGATCCAGAAACTACTCTGGAGACCATCAGTTTGCAAGCGTTAACGGCCCCGCCGTCTTCTATCTGTATTGCTGAGATGCTTGATGCAAGCATCAATAAATCTCAACCGACTCTTTTTGTCAATATCGGCCTGCAAAACGGCGTGCTACTTCGGACAGTTCTAGATCCCATCAGTGGTCAGCTAACGGATACTCGAACTCGGTAAATCAATCCTCTCTTTACTTTTTGACATTATTATTTATCACATATTCTTGAAAAGTTTCCTTGGAACGAGACCAGTCAAACTCATTCGAGTACAAATTCAACGGAATCCAGCCATTCTCGCACTGTCATCCCGGTCTTGGCTCAACTACAGCCATCAAAACCTCATGTACTTCACTCCTTTGATCTTTGAAAGTTTAGATTTCGCGTGGAGTTTCTCGGCTGAACTGAGTCCTGAGGGATTGATTGGGATTACGGGAAGCACTTTGCGGTATGGCTTCTCCTCTTCGATATACAAAGTTTTGACTCGATAACTTTTCATTCCAATCGCAGAATATTCCAGATACCCAGGCTGGGCGTTCGTATCAAGCAAGATTCCATACCACTTTCGTATACTCCTCGTAAATTTATCTCGCATGGTCCCTACTTTTATCTTATCGAGGGGGACCACCGGGTCTTGGGCGAAGAAGCGGCGGAGAAAAAATTGGATGAATTAGTACGTCATTCCATATCTTGGCTCGTTGAGGAGGGTTGCGCTAACCAATAGTACCCAATCAGCGCCAACAAGGTAAAAGGATTGACCAGGAAGTGATTGATCTTCCGCCTGAAAGTTTCGGTAGACCCAAGGGTCCGGCGGGTACATGGGGATCTGCTATAAGGATCATTGACCCTGTACAGGTCAGTACACCAGCAGTATCGTTGGCAATCTTCAATTTATCGAATAATTTCCCAGGGAGAAACTGTGGCATATATACCTCTGGATGGGAATGAAGCAGCTTTCTCGTTAGCTGTGGTACCTTTTTCTGCTCGAGGGGGCGAGCTCCATCTTGTTGTTGGCACGGCGGCAGATACATTGGTGTCCCCCCGGTCCTGTTCTAGCGGCTTCCTGCGGACGTACAAGTTTACAGATGATGGAAGAGGTTTGGAGTTATTGCATAAGGTAAATGGACCCACCTCCGATTTTCTTATGCTCACAAATTTCTTTACTTTAGACTGAATGCGATGATGTTCCGCTGGCGCTCTTGGGTTTCCATGGTCGGCTTGTCGTCGGCGTTGGAAAGGCATTGAGAATATATGATATTGGGAAGAAAAAACTACTTCGAAAGGTTGAGAACAAGGTCTGTCACTTGCGGTTCACAACGCACATCGATGACTTATTCGAATCTATACAGACTTTTGGCTCGCCCATCATTTCCCTCAACACTCAAGGGTCAAGAATCGTTATCGGCGAAATGCAAGAATCTGTCTCATTCGCCACCTACAAAGTACCAGAAAACCGACTCCTCGTGTTTGCCGATGACACACAACCGAGATGGGTTTCTGCAATGACGATGGTGGATTACAACACGATCGCCATTGGAGATCGGTTCGGAAATGTCATTCTCAATCGTTTAGATCCAAAGGTGTCTGAGCAGGTAGATGAAGATCCTACGGGAGCAGGGATTCTACACGAGAAGGGCCTATTGATGGGTGCCCCTCACAAGACAAAAATGATTGCCCATTTCCACATCGGCGATCTCATCACTTCCATTCATAAAGTGGCCATGGTCGCTGGTGGACGCGAGATCTTGCTGTATACTGGTCTGCACGGTACGATCGGAATTCTTGTCCCATTTGTCTCCAAAGAAGACGTCGACTTTATCTCGACCCTGGAGCAGCATATGCGGACGGAGCAGAGCAGTCTAGTGGGTAGAGATCAGTTGAGTTGGAGAGGATACTATACACCGGTCAAGGCCGTTGTCGATGGGGATCTTTGCGAGACTTTTGCTAGATTACCGGGGACGAAGCAGAGCGCGATAGCGGGTGAACTGGACCGGACGGTAGGGGAAGTGCTTAAAAAGCTAGAACAGTTGAGAGTTACTACTAGCGGATTTTAAGGTTGCTGTTTGCTTGGGTGTAACGATTGTGTATCATCTTATCTTATCTTTGTACGAGCCCAAGGGACGGCGGTTCAAGTCTTTCATCAATGATCAACATTTCGCAGTGCTGAATTTATCATTTATGAGAGCACCGTGGTTCATATCACGCATTCAAAGGTATTGGAAAGACGCCTGAAAAAAATTTCTGTCTGCTGAATGATTTGTGGAAGAGTGCCGAAAATCGTGGCCTGAAGCGTCTGCATCCTTGCTTCCAGGCTGCACCAAGGAGACCCGAAAGGACTATGCAAAGTTAAAATTGAGAAATCAGGATCAGAAGCTATTTCAGGCATTACAAAATGACGGTCTCATTCTGGGCGAGTGGGTAACTATTCCTGACTCTTGGGAGGTCGAGTAGTAGCCTTTTGCGGTAAGGGATCCCCTTAATCCTGTTGTGGAAATGATGCACCAGAAAGGTTGATTACGCAGTCGAAATGGAAGGAAGACAGGGTGGTGGGTGGTAGGTAACTACTAATAGGTGAACTTCACACATTTTGGCATCCGATACGTGGTCTTGCGAGGTCCCCAGCAACAAATCTGAATGTGGACTTTTGAGTATTTTCGTCGTGTTTTTTTTTAAATGGGAGAACTGGCGAAGATCTAGATAGCCTGATGGTGCTGAACTTGAGCAGAAAAGAAAGAAAAATAACCGAAAGAGCCGCACCTTGTCTCCAATTGCTCGACATGGATTATTATCCCGAATCTCCCCCGTAGCAGAAAGGAGCCAGTATATCGACGCACGGCAAGACACTGTGAAAAAGGATTAGAGCAATCGAGAGGTCCTCGCAATTTCGAGCGGACGGCGAAAACTGTATGAAAGCACCCCGTCAGAACCGAACACCAAATAAAACAAAGAAGGTCCGAAATACCTGAGCAAGTATGTACTCTCGTCACCTAGCCCTGCGCTGTATGCGTCCACCTTTGCATGCACAATCTAAGCCGGAATAGAAGCCGTGGCCACGTATCCTGTACGAGAGCAAACTTTTCAGGAAGATTCGAGGGGAGAAAATACTATGGGATGCTGTATCAGACATACTAGATCGAGTGCGTAAGATTTTGTTCTCTTTTCATCTTAGATTTCGGATGCATCAGCGTTTCTGTCAAGGCGCGGAGATTGTTTCCGAGTTTCACAAACTGTAATAATAATAATTGTTATCATTATTATTTCAAGCCTCTTGCAAATTGCAAAGGCTCATTGAAAAGCGCGTTGACTAGTCCAAGTCTGACTGTGGCGGTGCAAACGCACTTTTTAGGCCAAGTCGAGCGGTAGTAGTACCTTACCTCCCGTTCTTGAGCCAGGGGGGCATTAACTTCCACGTCCGACACCTTCTGCGTAAACTGCTTCAGCTCCACCTGCGAACACTGCAGAAATCTCATTCACGCCGAAACTGTGCACGAAGTAGTACATTTTCGAATTCAAGACCCTCGCCGAACAAGAGAACTTGAAGAAGAGTTGGCTCAGGCTAATTATTCACGATTATTCACATTGCTACAAGAAAATGGTTACAAGAAAATTGTTGAGCACCCATTCACACGCAGCCACGCAACATGTACAGTGCGTACATCGAACAAATTCTCCATCATAAGACGGTAGTTCTTTCCAGTCTTTTTCACGGCCATCTGGCATTAATGATCATGCTTCCGAAAATTTATTCTAACCCTGTAGTAGTTCAACGTGAATACTTACCTGGAGCTTCTGCAGTGACACGAGATACTGATAAAGCCTGATGAAGCCTGACAACGCGTCTCACCAAGCAATATTCACGATCCCCTCAACAGTCCAAGAAACAGCGTGGACGATCCATTTCACAGAAGATTAACCGGTGACCACTGACGGAGAGTGGAGGAATATTCTCGACTCCAAATACAGTAGTTCTTGTGGAACTTTGGAAGAGAAAGAGCGCAACTTGGAGGGACTATAGATTGATATCCGCGGAGAAAAGGGGAGGGACACGAAATTGACGTGTGTGTTTCCGGATGACAAGGCAGGACCGTCACGGTCCAGGAGTGACTTCTGTGTCACAGGGTGGATGTGATACTGTGGTGATATCGAGGTCGAACACACTCCAAATAGCACCTATCCTGAAAATTTATCATCAAAACATCCAACTTGAATTAGTACACTGTTCTTTAAAGTTTTGGACTTGAACGCGGGCGGAGAACGCGAACGACCACCAGGTAGATCTCGAGCACATGGCATAAAAAACTCGAGCCTATTTGAACAAATAGTATTACAAACGTAGTCTACAAGAACAAAAAGGGCGAGCCAATGCCTAACGCGTGAACCATTGAACTGAGAAGAGAAAGAAAAATTGATTTAGAGTAGGTTATTTGCATGTCGAGTGTTCGAAGGTGGCTTAGGAATATGTAAGAGGGAGGGAGGGAGCAGGGGAAGAAAGATTGTGAATAAAAGCTGGCCCAGAGAAATATACGTAGAGAGTGAACCACCCAGAACGTAAGTCTCAACTAGTGCTTGAGTGAGTACGAGCACTGATAGATTTGTTCTCGAAAATTAACATACCTTCACCACTTCACCATTGAGCCATGGGATAAAACCACTGAGGAGGCACATTTCCAGTCATTGCCAGTGCACTACGAATGATCTCCAACACCTCCTCCTCATCTTCCGGTACAAGCTCCCCAAATGTGATGGTATAACTGTCGTAGAGCGACAGCACCAATTCACAGTTCGCGTGTACATCCGAGACCGGACTCAGCTGGAGGCTGTAGAAGTCACAAAGACAACAAAGATGATCAAGTACGCGATATCGAAGGTGGGCTTGATGCAGAGCTCTATTGAGAGTTTTCGGAGGCAGCGGCAGATGATGACGGGTGAGGTAGTTGGTGAGATCCTGATAACTGAGACCGAAGCCATAGAATATCCTCAGTGGCCTTTGAGAAGAGAGTTGGGGGCCTTTCGAAAGAGTGAACGCGTTCGAGAGCTGCTTTGTAGTAGGAAGATCCGGCAACGAATCTGTGAAACGGTCCTGAAAAGGTTTGGTAGGTTCAACATAGCGTGAATGCAAGGTTTTCCCACTTCAAAATGAGCAGAAAACGGCATTCCTTCAGGCGTATGATGGTGTTCTTTAGCAGAGACGAGGGCTTTTTCGAAAGACATGATCAAGAACAGTAGTACACACAATACGAACAAACACCGGCCGAAATAGGATTCATTGGATATTATTATCATTATTATACTTGCAAATTCAACCTTGAATTCTTGCCAGGTGTTCCCTTATGACTATAAAAACGCCTTCCGACGGATTGAACAGACTGCACAACTAGCTATGAAAGAATCGAAGTCAGAACGGGCTGATGGCTCGATGGATATCAGACTTCTCCGAGGCGATGGCAAGGCCACTCCTGAAGGCCTGACGGCTCTGCCCTTATCTATGATCCATCAACGGGTCAGACGATTGCAGCCTTTTCCGCGGAAGGAAACCCTTTACCTCTTTCGGCAACACTTACAGATTGGCGATTAGCTGAGGCAGGAAGCATATGTCCTGTTGGAAAAAACATGTCCCCCCAAGTGCGAAAACAGGCGCAGCGCGCATCCAAGAAATCCAACTCTGACAATCACTATGCGTTCCTCCAAATTGGCCATTGGTTCTCTCTTCTTCTATTCAACAGAAAAGATGAGGAGCAAGTGGTTCGGCTTGAGCAGGAAAGTAAACTTCAGACACCCAAATCCAAGCGTCGACGACTCAGGCTCAGCTCCGGTTGTATCACTCAGCGAAATGGAACTACCATCTCAATTAATAATCTGCTTGAACCGACAGATGCTACTGGGTCAGCCGTTTGATCGATACAACCCCGAGTTTCTCTGGGCTTTGAAGCTTACTCTAATGACATAGCCCGAAACAAAGAGCGATAGAATATGAAGATGCCCAACCAGCTCCTCGGACAAGCCACTATCGTCCATCTAACAGAACGGACAGCCAACCTCGGACGCAGGAACATGGCGGGGATCATCAATCCGAAGACGATCTTTGAAAGAACGTCAGCTAAAATTAGTAGTGAGGCTGGAAATGATGTCACAGTGGCTTTACGTCATGCACCAACGACTTTTTTGATACCAATAGTTAGAGCTCGTGATACGTGTAATCTTATCTTATCTTTACTTTCTGCGTTCACTGTTCACATCATGTTTGCTGCTCGTCGACTTGCCTTGAACAGTTCTCGTCTAGCGAGGGCTCCATCGAGGACCCTAGTCACATTGAAAGACCACAAGGTGGCTCAAGATATCTCTCAGCGGTATCTGGATTCCTAACTGGTTCGTCAGTATACAGCACATGCTGTAGCTCAAGGAGCAGGAAGAAATGGAGAGGTCTCCTCTAATGGCCTTGACCTAAAGCTTGCCTCACCCAAAGAAATGGGTGGAAATGGAAATGGCCAGAATCCGGAGCAGTTATTCGCGATGGGATACTCTGGTGTGTTCATTAAAGCTACTCTTAACGAACACATGCTGATGCGTGCAAACCGTGCGCAAGCTTGCCTCTTGGGTGCCATTCAGGCTGTAGCCAAGAATCTGGGCAAGACTGAAATGGCCAAGAATGCCAAGGTACATGCTAGTGTTCATATCGGAGCAGCGGAAGGAATGTCTGGATTCGGCATCGCTGTTGACATGAAAGTTGAAGGCATTGACGAGGAGCTTTTGAAAGCAGGCCATGAGGTACGAATCCCACCCTTATTCCAAGAATCCATGCTTTGTTGAGCAGACATCCAGTTTTGCCCGTACAGCCGACTCTTGAAGAACGGCGGTGTGGTAAACGTATCCCTTGCATAATTTATGTGTACCAATTGGTCAAGTCCGGTTTTTGCGCAAGTACGTAGCCTGAAAGATAAAGATTCGCTCTATAGCCAGCCCTAGTGTGCGTCGGATAAGAGTATTGGCAGCTTCTAGACTTGGAAGCATGCTGCACTTCAGATAAAAACGACGTACGTCCGAGTTTCAACACTTTCTTCCCTTCCCTTCCCTTCCCTTGCCACTTGTTTAACCCTCATGTCCCGCCCACCACCTAAAGGCTCAGGGAAGCTGAAGCTTCTTGATCCCGAGAAAAGACCATTGGATGAAGCTGAACTGCAGAGGGTCCTTCGGAAACTAGACTACCACTTGTTACCAATCATCGTCGTACTATTCATGCTGGCGAGTCTGTAAGTTTTTTGTACGGCTCTCGCTTGCGGTGACTGACTGCCTACATCAGAGACCGGGTCAACATCGGTTTGTAGTCCGTCTGTATTTCCCTGTGTATTACCCTTCTGAAAGGTGTAATACAAGGCAACGCTAAAATATTAGGTACATACAGGGTCATTCTATCAAAGCGAATAATGGTTCTGATTATTTCCAGGAATGACGGAAGATGCAAATTTGAGCGGCCTTCGTTACAACATCGTCCGCATAACTTTCTTTATTTGGGTGGTTCTTCGCCTGATGAACTACAGATTGCAGCTGTTTACTTTGTGAGTTCCAGACCAATACTTACCTACCGCGGTAGTAGCTTATCCAGATTCTTCAAAGATCCCATACTGTTTGGGCGAAGTTCCTGCGTACGGAACCACCGCAATTGCTAACATATTTCCATCTGATGACGATCTAGGAATATTATGCTGAAGATCGTCCGTCCCTCGCGATGGAGTAAGTTTGACCTTTTTCAACAGAGAGGTTATAGAACTCTTAATAAAATTATTCATAGTACCCTTGAGCGCAATCACGTGGGGTATACGCGCATGTTTCTCCACACTCATTTGTCATTGTCTCAATCCGCCCAATCTAGGCCTTATCGTGACTCTGATGAGCCTCTGCAATACGTTCAAGAGCCTGATAATGTGCGTTGCACCAAGCTTCCTGCTTTCTGACCGACCGACGGCTACTTTAGTACGCGGTTTTTTGTCGGGTTGGCAGAAAGTGCTTACACACCAGCTGTGAGTGGATTTTCTGGAATAAAAGAGAAGGGGGCTAAAAAAAAACCTTCTACACTTAGATAATATTCTATCTTTCTACGTGGTATCCTCGTCGACAACTTGCTTTGCGGATGGGAATATTTGTGTCTGCAGGGGTAATATCGGGGGCGTTCAGCGGAGCTTTGGCGTAGGTGGCATTTCATCAAGTCACGGCGACCTATATCTTACGCTTCGACAGATATGCAATTGTTCGTATGGATCAAGTAGCCGGTCTACATGGATGGCAGGTCTGTTTTATCCATCTCTGCTAGTTTTTCAAGATGTAACTCACGCCGTGTTTTAGTGGATTGTAAGTCGATATTCTATTTCCCAGCATGCCTGTATTATTGATCGCGTCTAGTTCTGTCTGGAAGGAATAGGTAAGTGCATTGAAGCAGGTCAGGAAAATTCTAAAAGATATTTTAGTGACTATCCTGTTCGGCCTCGTTTCCGTGTTTTTCATCCATGATGTCAGATCAATCCAGTTGGACGTTTTACTTACGGCCACTAACGCCCCCCCACAGAGCATTCAAACGGCATCATTTTTGACTATATCTGAAAAAGATTACCTGCAACGAGCAATAACACTTGAATCTTTTGAGCTTGCCTCTCATGTTGACAAGCGATTCATCTGGCAAGCTTGCAAGGATTACAGGATACACATACAAGCCCTATCCTATCTGGGGTCTGAATTTTTTTTTTTCTTTCTCTACCCCGTACAGATCTCTCTCGTCTGACATGTTTTTTTTTTTTTTTCCGCGAGCAGGATAATTGTCCCATATTATTCAATTCTGCTATTTCTTCCGACTTTGGTAAAGGAGCTTGGATATCAAGCCATCGATGCTCAACTTTTTACCGTACCACCGTATGCAGTAGCGTGCTTTTGCGCTCTTTGTTGTGCACACCTCTCTGATAGAATCGACCTGAGAACCCCATTTATCCTATTAGGTGCACTTGTGGGTATCGTAGGGTTTATAATTGCCCTCGAGCAGAAATCCGTTGCTATGGGATATGTATCGACGTTTATTGCTACTTCGGGCTGCTTCACTGCCAACGTGGCCTTTGTGACTTGGTATGGTACAGCTTATGCTGGCGAAATGAAACGAGGTCAGTATTTCGTTCTCTTCTTTGCTGAACGGCTTAGTAGTGATCAGTCGAATGTTACAGCGGTCGCAATAGCAATGATAAATGGACTGGGTAATCTTGGCGGGTATGACCATTTGGATGAATCCTAGACGATAGCAAAGCTAAAAAAAGATGTCAGGATCATGTCCTCCTTCGTCTTCTTTCAACCGAGAGACTTTCGCTTGGGTTACATGATCAACATAGGATGCTTGGCGTTAACGTGAGTTTCTGACGGTTCAAATATTTGTTTTCTACCACTGACTGTTGCGATGTCGAACAAGTATCGTTCTCACCGGTTTCACGATGTGGGATTTTAACCGGAGTAACCATTTGAAAGAGCGGGAACGCGCCGGGAGAGATGTTACGATCCAGCTCAAGGCGGAGTGGAATAACTTGGGCGACAAAAGTCCACTTTTTCGGTAGGATGAGGTTCTTTGTTCGCTTAAAGCTTTCCAGAAACTGAGGGCAAACATTTTCCAGATATCCTTTATAATTTCTTAATTCGACATACGGATATATGCACAACACACACTCTTTAATTATCCACTCCTTACAAATATCAACATGCTCTGAAAAACCCAAATTTAATGCATCAAGATGTGTGACAGCTGCAAGCAGCTATCCATAAGATTAGCAACAAGAATTGAAATTTATGAAAAGAAAAAGTTTTCGAACTTACAATGGAAAGTTTTCTCTTTGTTTGCCAGCCTAGTGGAAAATTACACAGTGTGAAGAGTAGACCAATTAGGAGCGATCTACAATATGCTAATAAAGTCAAGCCAATAAAGTACATCGGTTGGATAATGATATCGATCGCGTTCACACAATCACACGGTGAACTACTACATATATCCCGCGGCAACTCCCAGACCAGACTTCGTTTTGCTAGCTTTACCTTTACCTCGTCCGCGGCCGCGTCCACCGCGACTCCCACTTATTCCCCGGCCTCGTCCTCGAGAGCTACCACTCCTACCTTTGCTATAGCTTGTACCAGACGACGTGCACGCTGAACAAACTGTACAGGCTGGTTCTAGTGGAGAAAAGGGCGACTTACCATTACTCCAATGGCCAGCCTCTCCACATTTGAAGCATGCCTGATCTGACCCCGTATTTGTACTGGATGTCTCAAAGCTCCGGGATTTCTTGTTTGCTGGACCCCCACTGGGACAATCTGCGGGGGACGTTAGGTGCAGTGAGTGGGGTATGATGGAGAATACATACTGCTTGCCCAATGTCCTGGTTGATTACACTTGGATGAACAGCGTCAGCAAATTTGTGGCTTGCTCGAGCGTGCTTAACTACCTTGAAGCATTCACCTACCGGCGCCTGACTTCCGCCCGAACGCTGAGAATCACCAGGCTCGTTGTCCCATTCCCAGAATTTGCACCGCCCATCTTCCTTTGCGCAACGCCAAAACTCCCGGCCTTGGTTTTCGTTCTCCTTTCTCGACGTCAGCTTTAGAGCGGGCTCATTGCACAGGCAGAGACGTGAATCGTACGACGTCTATAACATGAAAGAGTGATTAGGCGACAATGTTCAACGAGAAAGATACACACAGTCACATTGGAATGTGTCCTCTTGACTGGAATAGTAGAGGTCGAGGCATTTTGGGAAGGCAATGGTTCATCTCCCCAGGCAAAAAAGTTACAACTCTTTTCTTCACAGGTCCAGAATGGCCGACCCTTATTAGCACCGTCCTTCACCACAGTTCGATTTCCAGCAGAAACGTCACATTTACACTTGGGTGCATTAGTTGCAGTAGTAATCGTGGGTCCAGAGCGAGACGAAGAGGCTACAGTCGAAGATGAAGGAGCATCCCGCGGGATACTATCCATGAATTTAAAAAACCGGCAGGTCTCTGGAACTCTTGCACACTTCCAATAGCGTCGGCCGTCGCTTGCTGAGCCATCAGTCATAACGGCGGAAATTGCTGGTACCCCGCAATAACACATCATTTGAATTGTACGACTCGAATAAGTTGTCTGTTTTGTCTGGGAGGTGATCTTTGTCGAGGCTGCGGATTGATTGCTTGTAGTAGAGCTCGAAGCTCTTGTGCTCTTTGGCTTAGGCGCCGGTGGCGGTTCTGGGTGGAACCTCTGAGATTCTACCTTTCGTTTGAAGCAGAAAACTCACCGTTGTCACAATCAAATTCAATAACATCATTGGTGGTTGTTGCTGGCGGTTTCCGTCGCTTGGACGGGGGCCCGGCACTACTCCCCCCTCTGCCACCTCTGCCTCCAGCTCCGCCACTCCCGTTTGCGCCACTCCCTCTCCTTCCTCCAGCTCCGCCACCACCGCCTGCCCGGGGACCACCGCTGCCACCACCGCCTCCTGCGCCACCACCGCCTCCTGCGCCACCACCGCCTCCTGCACCACCACCGCCTCCTGCACCACCACCACCTCCTGCACCACCTCCGCCACCCCCTGCGTTTGCTCCTCCGGCCTCGAGGGCTTTCCGCATGGCCTTAACAACAGTCACGGTCAGTCTCCTGAATGATAGGTCCGCCCTCGACTTACCGTTACGATCTCATTAAAATGCTGCCGCGCTATCACGAACATATGCTTGTATTGCTCAACGCACTGCTCAATCATGGCGCCTTTGTTAAGATGGCCTTCACATATTTGAGTCATTTGACGTTCGGTCTACACGACCATACAGTGAGCGGGAAGAGTAACGAAAGAGAGAAAGAGTAAGAAGGACAACTTTTCCGAGCCGCTTACCTCACGTCTGAGCTTGGGTCTGGTGAGACCCTTTATAGGCTCAACTTTTTCGTAGGCTTCGATAAGGCCCAGTCCAAGAGTAGATGGAAGGAGATATTTCGTCGCCCCTTGCTGGTCCTCAACAACATACTCTCTGTCGATGACAGTCTGGATGTGTTGCGCAATAGTTGCATCGGTACCTAGTCAGGAAATCTCAATCAATTACTGGAAAAGCGCCGATTCGCACCCGAATATACATACCAATACCGTTTTTGTCCATAATGGACACAAGATCGGCCTCGGTCAATGGGGTGGGCTTGGACGTCTCCCCTGTTTGCAATTCGCAGACCGACGGGTTGAAAGTCTCTCCTTCCCTGAAATCTGGAAGAACATGGTCAACCCATTTATCATAAGGGAAGACCTCAAGATAGTTCTTGGCGATAACCGTTAAACCTGCAGCCAACTTTTCAGTTAGATTCAACTTTGGGTACTACGAAATAAATCCAGACCTGTAGCAGAAAATAGTTCGTCTCCGCACACAACTTCCACGGTTGTCTGATTCCCGATAGCGTCTTCGGAGCAGGAAGCAAGGAATCGTCTAGTGATATAATCGTACACTTTCTTGTCGTCCCCACCGAGATTCGCGACATGGGCTGTTGGGTGAATAGGAGGATGGGCTTTATCATTGTTCTTTCCATTTCGTGGTCGATGGAAGCCGTCTTGGGTAAGCCTGGAAACGGGTATAAGTAAACTACTAGGTCTGCCAACTAATAAGCCACTCACCTGTGGGCAAAGTCACCCCATGCTGGATCTACCGTTTGTTTCTGGAGGAGCGTCCGAAAGTCAAACTGAGGGTCGTACTGATCGGTCTCGGTACGAGGATACGACAAGAATCCTTGCTGATAGAGTTTTTCCGCAATCTGGTGTAGATTTAGCAGGACCGAGGAGGAAAGAAATTGATTGAAAAAAAAGGACTCACGTCGAGTACTTTCTTCGGTGCAAGCTTTAGCAATCGCGATCCGGCCTTTTGCAGCTCTACCGTTGTCAAGGGAAGGGGCTTGCTATGTTGAGAGCTTAGATGCATGATAATTTCGGGGTGAAAAGGAACTCGCTATTTGGAAGTTTTCTTTTTCTCCACGCGCAAGATCCTGGCCAAAGGACTATCCAAAACATGGTCATAAATAGCAATCGCGACGTCTTCGTCAAAAAGATGGCCTCTCTTCCAATTGAACTTGGTCTCTTCGTTGTCGTGTCCCAGAGAGAGATAGATAAACCAAAAAGTTTCTGGGCGAAAGTTCTGCATTTCTTGAAACCTTGACACAACAAAGCCAAGGGTCGGATATTGGCATGGCCCTGGAAGAGCGGGCAGGTGAGAACAATGGGCGAGCATCAGGCAATGTTTCCTACCGTAACTGAGCATCTTGACGTCCTTGAGTTGATCGAAACGAGGCTTCAGATTGAGGGATTGCCACCGAGTGAAGGCAGAACCAATTTTGAGATCGAGGACTATTCTAGCGTCGACGGCATCCACTAGTCTCTGATCCAAATTGACTGGATGTTGTGCAGCATGATGTATCTGTCTGAATGAGCCGGTGAGCCATGAACGGAAAAGATGAAAAGGATAACTTACTGAGCAATGATAGCACTGAAGCGAGCCCTTTTGACCACAATATTGCGCTTCGCTCTTCTACACACTGTCGCGACTTCTGCGCCGATATGCTCTCCTTCTCGGTCACAATCAGTCCATATCATCAAAGTTTCGGCGGTCTTTGCTTCATTGAAAAGATTCTTTTCTATGGCTTTCTTGTCGTCTGGTATTTTCGTAATCGAGGGGGTATCGAAGAGGCGAAACGGGTCACAGGATTGCCAGCCACGAACTTCGTTAGGAAAGTCTTGTTGCGAGAGATGTCCTGCCACGCAGGTGACGGTGAATCTCGCGCGGGACTGAGGGTAGTCAAAGTCGTAATTTTTGATAAAGTTGACCGGAGAATTGCGCTGGTTTCTGTGATGAAAAACAGATATACAGTATATGATAGCAGTTACGACTCACAGTATTAAAATTACCTCCAGAAAGAATCTGAGTGATGGACTTGGAAATGGAAGGCTTCTCAGCCACGCATAGGACCTTGGGCATAACACTGAGGATTTGGTTGATTGCCAAGACGCGAGGCGTGACTCATCGGCGCGCAGAAAGAAGGTGGATCATGTGATATGTGAAATGTGAAATGCCGAAAGTTTTTTTCCCACCTTTGAATTTTTTGCGATGAGCGACGAGAACACAACGACGACCAAGCTTTTAACTCTTCTCAATGTATCCGCGACCAAAGCTGGAAAAAAATGGGATCCCTATATTCCAGCCCACAAACTAAACCGGCGCAAATCAACGCAATTGCCTGAAGATATCACCGAAAAGGCGCCTCAGGATTTTCAAATAGTGAATGGGGAAGAGGACCAGGAAATGGCGGAGCCCGATGAGGAAGTAGGATCAGAAGGTATGGTGCCAAATTATACTGGTTGAGCCCGTTTCTTACAGCGACAAGACCCTTACGAGCTACACTTTGGCCGTAGCCCGGTCCATCTTTCCGAAGCCGCCAGATCTTCCGTGGACCAAAAATCCTGGAAGTCTCAAAAATCATCCCGGGGTAGACTTGGCCCGACATATGAATCTGTGCCCGAAGGCTCCAATGCCGGTCCTTCACAAACAAAAGGAGATGCCGTGCGATCTTTATTTTCAGCTTGCTTGCAAAAAGAAAAATTAAATTAAACATCGTTTTTGTAGATTCTCCCCCGTTTAAAAAAGCCTTTTCTGTCAAGAAAAGGAGTCCCAAAAGGTTATATCTTCAGTCCTTCTTCTTATGCACCTCTCATGAGCTCTTTAGATCAGCTTGTTCTGCAAAACAATTTACTTTCCATTTTATCCACCCATAAGGATCTTTATCTGTCTTCGAACTCTTGGGAAGATAAAAAGGCTACTCGTGAATCCATCGCTCTACATCTTCTGAACCATGTTACAAAGTACGCCTGCTACCTGACCTATTGTTGACTACCGTATTGAAATCTAACCAAAGGAAACGGCGGCGGGTATTGAAAAACAATGAACGAATCTCGATTGCCTCAAAAGCCGGAAATGACCCCCAGAAGACGTCCAGGACCAAGGCTTCACCCGACCTTCTGTTCTTGTCCTTCTCCCCTTCCGCTCCTCGGCACTATCGTGGTTTAACGCCCTTGTTTCGCATACACCTTCCCCGGAATATCAGATTGAAAATCATAGTCGAATTAACTCTGAATACGGGCTGCCACCAGATGCAGTGGACAAACTCACTTCAGCAGAACCGGGAACATATTCTCCGGACCACGTCGAAACGTTCAAAGGGAATGTGGATGATAACTTCAGAGTCGGAATAAAATTAACTCGGAAGAGTGTCAAAGCATTTACCGAGTTCTATGGCTGCGACATCATTATTGCTAGTCCTCTGGGACTGCGGCAGTCGATACAGAAAGAAAAGTGAGTCAGTCCCTCTTTACATATTGGGGTGTGGCTGACTTGTTCGTCAGAAACGCAGACTATCTATCTTCAATCGAAATGCTTGTCATAGATCAGCTGGATGCATTGACGATGCAGAATTGGGACCACGTCAATGTAATAAACACCCCCTTATCAGCACACCATTCTTACATAGCCGTAGTTCGTTTTAGACCACCTCAACAAGATACCCAAGGAATCTCACGATACCGACTTCTCGCGCACCAAACCCTGGTATCTGGATGGACAGTAAGCGCCTCTCGTTCAGATCACATCGTTGCCTTGCTTACTTGAAAGTTAAGCTCCGAGTATCTCCGCCAGTCGATGCTGCTCTCTGCATATGAGACGCCAGAGACACGCCATCTTTATAACAATAGGCTCAAGAATGTAGCAGGCAAGATTCGAACTGAAAAGCGATGGCCTCCCATAGACGTGCCGGAAGGTGTTGACCAGGTGTGGTTAGTTCCTACGATCTTATCCACGAGGCTGACCGCCGTAAATTTAAGGACTTTGTTCGATTTGACTGCGGCAATCCTAAAGACGAGGCGGATAAACGGTTCAACTATTTCGCCACGCAGGTAGGTGTTTGTATTTCACTTACACAGTGTCTCCTACCTTGTACATGTTACGCATGCTTTGATTAGCTGCTACCTTTGATCTTGAAGTCTGCCGTACAGAGCTCCAACACAGTCGTTTTCGTGCCATCATACTTTGATTTTGTCCGAGTACATAATCATTTTCGGACACTGAGTGTATCGTTCGCAGTGCTATCAGAGTAAGCCGTCTTCCGCTCTTGATCGCATTCTGTCATAATTCCTGACGATTTCGTACGCAAAGGTACTCTACCAATCAAGAAATATCTCGCGCTCGGCAAGCGTTCTTTGCAGGACAAAATTCCTTCCTCCTGGTCACTGAGCGATTCCACTTCTACAAGAGGCAAGTATCCTTCCTCCAGTATTCATTCAACGACAGCAACTCACACACACTTAATCTGTTATCCTCCGTCTTCAGATACAAAATCCGAGGAATTCGGAATCTCGTCTTTTACGGCCCTCCTGACCACCCTCAATTTTACAGCGAATATCTGTCGTTCCCTTTTTTGGATGACGGTGTAGAAAGCCAGGATGTTACGTGCCGTTTGTTGTACTCGAAGTATGACTGGTTCAGACTGGAGAGGATAGCTGGGACGGAGGCGGCTGTGGAGTTGACGAAAAGTATCTAAGGTAATGCACGACGTTCATACTGAAAGGATTTCGATGGGATACACGTATGTCTGATGCTTAACAGTGTGACGCACGCGCGCGAAGTGTTACTGTGAATACATGTGTACTTCAATTTTGCTTCTAGATTGAAAGCAACGACATATTCCATTCTTTTCTTACAAATCTTACAACTTGTACTATGTAAGCGGCATCCTAAGCCTCTTGCCGCCCCCTCGGCTCTCCCTTTCATCAGCGGCAAGTGCGCGTCCAAAGCAATTTGGGTCCAAGAGTTTGCGAAGAGTATCGATCAGACTCGATTTACCACAAAAACAGTAGAATTCCTGTCAATTTGATTTACCGCCAACCACGCTACATTTTTGAAAACTACTCATTCAATTCTCAGTTCATCTTCGGACAAAGATACATACTCCCTGACATATTCTCACTAACCTCTTGGAGGCACTTAAGTCAATTTCTGGCTAGTATGTCTGATACTGTCTGATACTGCTGGTCTGTCTGGAAGGTTTGTCACGGTGTGATCGTCTACCTTAGAATCATGAGCTCCCAGAAAGTTACATAGTAAGTAGAGACTGCATAAAGAGTAAGATGTGGAGATCAAAGATAATGTCCTTGAGCTTCAAATGCAGGAGTTGCTTTGCTATCCAGCAAGTCTTTCAGGACGAGGCGTCCTCCATCATATCCTGAGTTGCTTTCTTCCCTGACTTCTTCCGTCTTCGCTGGATGCCCATATCATAAGCTTGAGCCGTCACTTATTCCGCTATCCGTGGAATCATCTAAATTGGAAACACAAACGTTATGTAATACTTTTCTACTTCAAGAACAGGTAACATAAAAAATTGACCTGGATTTGCACGAGTAGACCACCTAGATGGATCAACCAGCATTGGGAGGGGCCTCATTTTTTTCCGGATGAGCACTCCCAGTGCAGCAAATATTACCAGCCCCCCGACCGCTCCAGCGGCAATTCCACCCATCGTGGCCCCACCCAAGTTTGAGTGTGACGGTATACTAGCATTGCTAGTTGTAGAATTGCAGTGAGCAGAAAAATCATTATTATTCGACGCGGCCATGCTTGCGGCGATAGTTTCGAAAGTATACATGCTATCAACAGGGTTAGCCCATACCAAGTCTATGTTCTCAAATACGTCTTACTAGAACCTTGAGAAAAGAAGGAGAATCGAATATAAGGCACTTGTGTAACATGGAAAAAAAAAACGAGCAGACCATGGTCCGTCCGCCCAGAAAAGGGTATACAAATCGTTGAAAATATTTATTCTTTCGTTGCAAACCGCTGACTGAATATTGGTAGGAAGACTAGAAACGAGCGAGAATCACGGAATGTATTTGTCAGTATTCGAGGCGGAGGGATCATTGAACAGGCCAACACGCCTTTGATTTTGAACCGGAGAGCATGTCGTGTTCTGTCGACTGCCTTGCAAGTATTTCTGGTAAACACCCTGTCCTTTGAAGAGTCATTCTGATCAATATCATGTACCAGGGGTGAGTCAGCTGTACGATACCTGCGTCAAAGCCTGAACTAGTGCTGATGTTTTGCTGACAGCTACGGAATGACTAAGCCCCCGAGATCAAGGACGAGCAGATGAAACCTACTTTAGACAGAGCATACTCAACGCAAAGGCAACCGAGTTGCAACAGCACTCTTCTATAGAATAGAAAGGGAGATCCATGTCCGCAGAATGAGCTGGGAGTGAAACGCGACGAACGTAGTTGCTCGTTACAGCCGTCCGGGGGAAATGTGCGTGTGGTGTTCATTACACCAACCTCGACTGTTTAGCACACCATACAGAGTTGAGAAGGAGAGAAAATGACACCATTAGTTTTGCTTACAGTTAGGATTACATATTTGTCGCAAACGTTCATATGTTTTACCTGAGAGGCTTACCATCAACATTCAGAAACATGCAGAGTGAATATATGAACCTACAAGGGGTTTCACCTACACCAGTGGCGTACCAGTCCAGCCCAGAACCTGCACATGTAACGTTTCCTTCTGCATTCACGGTCGCAAAAAGAATACAAAAGACGACCAGGCTGAAGGAGAACCAGGTAAGGGAAGGCAAAACCGAGCCGTTTTTGAAAGATAGTACAGTCATGGATGGGTAAGTCCTAGGAGAGAAAGATGTGGGATCCACTGGCATAGACACAAGTTTAATATCACTGTCAGTCATCACTGGCTGGGTACTTTTTGAGAAGTCGTTGGTGGGATTTCTGCACAAGCAGTGTCCAATACCACCATCACCCCTCAGTCCCTCGGAGTTGCTTTAAACTTTGAACGTGTCATACACTGAACTTGGGTATGGATAGTACCAGTGCAGTGTTGAAAGCGCGTCCAAACCCATACTAGGCGCTAATGACTCGGACCCAAAAGACGACCATCAGATCAAGAAGAGTTCTCGGCTCGAAGCCGTACGGGAGTATAGACCAACTTATCAGGCTGAGCTCGCCTCGAGTGAGCTATATGATGATGAACCTGGATGCATATGATGGAAAATGGAGCGGCGGTGCGATATAAGTTCCCCGAAACCTCTGCGCAAGACTTGGCGGTGCCGTATCATGATATTTTCATTCGATTCGGACTCGGATCTAGGCCTATAGCAGTCCCTTCTAAGGGGACGTCGTGTTAAACAGAAACCACGGAAGAAATTGGAACGGATGGGGAAGCCAATGGCCACTTCCTGCTCTAGAGGCTGATTCTTTCCACAGTCTGAGTCAGATAAAGGTACCGGAGGGTTAGGGCTAGACTTTGTTGGCCGTCCTAAAGAAGAACAAAGAGCAAGAAGTCGCCGTACAACAGCAACTGCCCACGAACATTAGTCAGCAAGTACTCAGATAATCTCGCGCAAACACGTGGAATCCGAGCAAAACGAGCGGTGTTTTTCAACTTTCTGCAACACAGATATTGTTGCAGAGCAAGGTATACTCGTGTAATTTTATAATATTTGACCAAGTACCAGAATCAAGTGAAGACGGATTAATAATCATCATATACTCGAGCTTAAAACCTATCAAGCACTGGTCATTTCGGCATTGCGTTGAATGAGATGGGCCATCCCAAGAGCTTCTGCGGCGTTAATGACACTCGGTACATTCTCTATAGAGAGGTAACGCATGAAAGGAGATAGGGAGAAAAAGTCGATTGAATCTCCTGTTCGAAGTGCTCGTTCCATGCGACAGGATCAGTGTTTATTAGGCCTCGTCGCTGCGGGGAGCTAAAGGATTAGTTTCCAAAGATAATCTGCAATTAACTGCTCGTTGGACATGGGACCGGGTGTAGTGACTCGTGAGTGGAAGAAAAGATAAAGAAGGGAAGAAGCCAGATGAGGAACCTTGGATTTAACCTGCGACTCCGACTTTGACGACGTTCTAACATGCATCTTCCTCTTCACTTGAATATTCCAAGCTAATTTCCTGCGAGTAGTCTTAGAGTAGCTAAGTCATGTTAAAAGGCTCTCTTTTTTGCTCGAGGATGGAGGTTGGGGCGTAGGACATTGATGCAGATCTTATCTTAACTCTCTCCGAGTTAGAGTCGCATCTGAAGTATCCTAGCTTGGTGACCGGAAGTATTCATCCGGAACTTGCGGGGGCCCTGATGAGTACCTGTGTTCAGGTATGTTTAAGTCTCTGTTACCGGTACGCTTCTGGGTGAAGTTCTATGTTCAATGCGCCCTAGTACCACGGCTGGTCTCAGTGTCTGATCAGTACACCATAAACGCGCCTGCAGCTATACTCGCTGTCTCGAGTATTTGTAGCATTTACTCGGCGGGTAATTGTGCTGGATTGCAGATGATCAGATCATTACAACCAGACTGCGGCTTCGGGTAGCCTAAACAGCAACCTAACCATAATCACACAGTTAGCAGCGGTAGGCAGTGAAGCCCGGCTATCAGCCTTGATCTACGTAGCTGATGAATACAATGAACATACACGTATAAACATCCCAGGTTATTCTCCGTACCCTTCATCTCCAATTGCCCTTCACCGATCCAACCAACCCAACATGACATCCACCACATCAGCTAACGCTCTACCTAACCTCATCTCCGCACAGGAGCTTCACAGCCTCCTCCAAGTTCAAGACTCCTCCTCTAGCCTACGCGTCATCCCTCTCGACGTTTCCCTCGTATACCCACCTGCTTCCGAATACACTCAACACATCGAGGGACGAATTCCAAACGCCAAATTCTTTTCCATGATGCGCTACGCCTCCGAAGACCCAGGGCTGCAAACAGCAATTATGCTTCCTACACCTGGCAGATTCGTAGGGGCGATGCGATACTTGGGTATTCGCAGGAACGACCATATCGTTTGTTACGATGTTCCCGGTTTTTGGACACCAGCGAGAGGAGCGTGGATGCTGAAAGTACGTACGTTTCAGTCCCGGAGTAGGCATTGACGGCAACAATGGATGATCATTTAAGGTCTTCGGTCACGAGAAAGTGTCAATTCTGAACGGAGGGCTAGCTGCTTGGAAAGCCGCAGGATATTCTGTCGAATCTGGACCCTATTCAGCCGCCACACCTTCTGAATATCCTTTCGTGCAGAGGGACGAGAACATGATTGCCCGTAAGAAAGCTATTTGCTCCCCCTTCCTCCCATCTTCATGAGCATGATGTTCATTTTGAACTCCAGCTTTCGAAACGATCAAATCTTTCTTTTCTGGCGGGGCTAACAATAACAATCGAGTGGTCATCGACACTCGTCCGATTGAGGAATACAGGGATATCGGACACATACCTAACTCGTTTTCCCTCCCATTTAGCGACCTCCTCGCTGGACCACCGCCAAACGATATGCGCCTCCTTCCAAAGGACCAGTGGAGTGAGATCATAGCCAAAGTGGTCGGAGAAGATCTGTTCAAGAAAATGCAAGACAAGAATAGCGGAGTAGAGGTAATCAATACATGTGGGTGGGGTGTAACGACGTGTACACTGTGGTTGGTATTGGGTCACCTCGGAGTGAGCGCCAAGGTCTTCGATGAGGTGAGTGTGCCTTTTTGCTCCTGGAAAGACCGCTTGAGGAACATGCATCCTCCAGAGCTGGGACGGCTATGAGCTGCGTGTCGGAAATCCTGTTGAGAAGGGAGCGCCGGGTGAGTTGCGTCCTGCGGAACCTACAAAGGGCGTAACGAGTTTCCCCGAGTTGCAAATACCGATTGAGAATTTGCCCGATGACGGTACGCCGAAAGTCGAAGAGGTCAGCCATTAGATATTCGGAAAATAAGTCACGTAATATCATTGAAATTTTTTGTAAAGAGAGAGATATTTTCCCGATTGACGACGTTCGCATGAGCGCGTGGAGTTGACCAGGTTCAGGCAAAGCGAGGAGTAGAAGAATTCTTCAGTGACCAGGATACATTACAGACTCTGTTTCCGTTTTTCGAGCGTCCGTTCTTTGCCCTTCCCACTCTCGTTCTGAATACCCTGTTTCTTCTTCTTTGGAACATAAACTGGCCGAGGTGCAGGTAACGAACCCGTAGGCTGCGCGAAATCATCACTAACCCATCCACCTTTCCACTCTCTCAAAAGTACCTCTCTCGCCGCACTCCCTTTATACTTCTGCCCACTGACCACAGAATCATCATCCAACGCGATATGCCAGTGTCCCTTTTCGTTATCCACAGTGAGTAGTATCTCCGAGTCTGCCCGTCCGCGGTGAAGGGTACAGTTTGATAGAGGAAAAGAAATTCCCCGGGAACGTGAATGTCGTGCGGATTGAATAAACACCCTCCGTTCTTCTAATCCGGCTACAGCGGGCATGTTCGCTTTTCGAGTAGCGGCATTTCCAAGTGGAGGAAACACGTCCAGGACTTTTATGTACCTGAAACCAGCAATGAAAAGCATAGAAGCAACACCTGCACCTCCGACGAAGAAACCCAGACAGAGACCTAACCTCTGCCATACTGGTCGGAGCTGAAATTCGGAATGTGAATGTGTAGCTTCAGAAGAATTCGATTTTTTGTCTGTCTCGACGGGTTCTGTCCAGTGTTTCCATGTAAGTTCCATGGCAGAGGCGGTCATGAACAAATCGCAGGCGACGAGCCCCCAGGTGTATTTTGCCCACCATGGAGAGCGACGGAATAGAAGAGGTGGATATGCGGAGCTGTAGACATGAGGGTTTCCACCTGGTCGAAGGAAGCGAAGAACGTTTTTGCCTGTTTGGAGGACTGAGTTCATGGCCGTCGAGGCCCAAACTTGTTCAGGATCATGTGCTGCAGCGACGCGACGGGCGTTTTCTGATTTTTCATTGAATATTTTATACAAATTTCTAGCTAAATAGCCTCGAGGGCCCTTTGTTCAAACGTTCATGATCCATTATCTGTACTCAAGTCAGCACCCGACCGGCGAAGAGGTTATTTAACCCAGGCGCACCAGAAGTCCGAGCTTTTGACCGTCCCAGCAGCGCATTCTTCCAGCTGATACTCTCTTCAACCTCATCCGTATTCTGCCCCGAGTTCCGAGCAAGTCTCTTTAACATCTGTAGATCATCCACCGACAAAGGTCTATTCGAACGCAACTCGTCCGCTATTGACTCTAGAACCGATTCTTGCCCGTTTATTCGTGCTTTTTCTTCAGCGAATGCATTTCTTTGATAGACGAGATGTAGAGCGAGCGAAACGTTGGCAACAGAGTACAAAATGTGGGGAAGGTAGCCGGAAAACAACGGCGGTGCCATTGTGAGGTTTGCAAGCTCGGAAAGGCGTCACGTGGAAATCCGAAAATTCCGAGCACAACAGTTCTACTTTTAAGATCCATATTGCATCCCTCAAGCTCTAATGAGAAAAAGCCGTATCAGCACCCACTTCCTCCTTCACATCGTCTCTTTCCTGTGCCTTCAAGTCTCCGACCCAAATCTTGAACGTGCCGTCAAGCTTATTTTCCCTAGATTTACTCTAATCCGTGCACTTCGAATACGACCGGGTACGCCTCTAACCAGCCGAAGAACAAAAAGTAGGCGATAGAAAGATATAAGGTAAGAAATTGTAACTGGGTAGCGAAAGCGTCATAACGCGGAAAGCAGTACGGTGTACTAACGAGAGGCTCCAGAGACAACAATTTTAGTGGCTTGAATGACATCTTGCTATGAAATCGAACATATCAGTCCGTTCACAACACCTTCTGGACAGAATGCGTAGAGAAACAAAGTCAAAGCACAACCTGTCATCCCATTGATACTAACACCAGCGCCAATCGGAGTACATCGATATCCAGGAGCCAATGACTGGCGCCTCGTGATTGCACCTAGAAGGAAGACGCTCAGTCGTATACCATGAATAAAACAATCAACGGAGCTCACTGAGGAAATCCGCTCCCGCAAACGTTGTATACGCAAACCCAAGAGCCACTGGAGCAGCGATCCTGCAGCAACCACTAAAGGTGGAGCACTAAACAATCCGCCAAGAAGCCGACATACGACAACGGTCGTCCAATTTTGGGCAGCAGCTACACCGAACCGGAGTAGGCTGCCTACGAGCAGAGCAGAGACGTATACTGTCTGGACAAGTAAGGAAATCAACAGCGAGTCAGGACAGGGAGCTCGAAAGCTCGGTACCCAGTTTTTTTTCATCTCAAAAAGAGGTAGGAAGATGCTAGACAAGCAGGAGTTTTATGGAAACGAGTCGTAAGGCTCGAGTCATCAATGGATGATGTATAGTACATCCGTCGGGCACCAGTCCTTCGTGTGATGCATTAATAAGGCTGGAATACTGAATAAAGAATACATGGTATTGACTGAACAAGAATCCATGGTATCGGTTCAGCTCTTGAGATGCCGCGATAAGATTTAGACGCCAGTCCGAAGCTGGAGGTCAGAATTTGAATACTACAGATAATGTATACACTACACAATGCACACTTTCTATCAAGATAACCAATATATTATACATAGAGTACAGTCACCAGTGTCCTCCAGAATATGACAGAAAAGAAAAACAAAACAAACCAAAAAAACAAGAACTCGTAAAATGACGGTTCATCACCTCCAATGGCATGCATAGCCCTAGGTTTCGATTCTCAATGCATTTCTCTGAGCAGCTTTATCTGCCGTTGCAGCTCCTGTCGCTGTTTTCTCAGCCAAATCTAAAGGCTGAAAAACAAAAAGACTGTGTCAGTGAAACCAGATGCACAGATAATTTATAAACAGGATGAGATCACCAATTGACCTGATGAGCTTGTAGATCGCGAATGAGTTCCAAGTCCACCGGGAGATCTTCTAGTAGGTGACATTGGATAGAAATCTGGAGGCGGAGGGGGCAAAGCTGCAAAGAGGGTTGTGATAACCTCTTCCGCAGCCTCATGTCCAACATCGTCTGGTAAAGGACTCATTCCCCCGGTCGCAAGAGACCTTAGCCTCTCCCTAGCTTGGAAGATGACGATGGCTGTACGGAATCCTAGCCGTGCGGACTCATCGTGATCCAACGTGGCCTCTCTAGCGGCAAGCTCGACGTAGAGCGGAACACGGAGCGCAGAATCGACATCGTGGTCCTGATACAGAACAATCCTGTCGACGAGGGGTATTTCCAGTTTTTCGAGTTCATTGATGGCTAAATCTTTAGCGTTCTCGAAACCCCAGAGATTCGATAGTTTGAGAATAGCGGACCATTCTTCGAGAGGTCGCTCGAGGTCATAAAAGTAGTATTTCCTGTAGGGATGAACATTCAGATCGGATATTGGAGAAGGTAAGATGTGCTGATACGTACGGGTTGTAAAACACCTTTAGGAAGCTTTCAAATTCTTCTGGCGTTATATCGTATTCGTCCAACACAACAGCACTACCAATCGAGCTCCCGTTACCTTGCAAATCGTACGCGTCCGAAATAGCCAAACGTTGTTTAAAGTGTTGGGATTCCCGAACGAAGAAGTACGAGTGTACGCGGAATCTTACTTCCTTGACCTAGAGACGGAGACATTAAAAAAGGTGATAAGACAGCGGAGGAAAACAACGTACCACTACGTGCAAATCGCCGCCAGTAAGGAAGAAATGTGTGCTTCGCCTCATCTGACGAATGCTTGAGCTGGAGTTGCCGTTTGAGCTGTTAGAGTCCATCATGTCGTTCGGTAGCGTTCTTTTGTAGACTGGGATTGCGCGATTGGACTAGGGAACAGATATGAAATAGAAGGTAGAGCTGCGACGGTTATTGTGGTTTGGTGCAGGAAGGAGATTGTTGATATAGAAATCCGTAGCCCCATTGTTTACTTCATAACCAAGCGCTACACGTGTAGTCCGTGCTGCATGAACCTTAACCGAATTTGGTATTGGGCGATCAAGAACGACTTTATAGAAGCTTGCCATTGAATTTTCAAGGGTCAAAGTGAGAAAAAAGAAACCTCTGGTCGCCGTCGATAGGCTCGATTCGTCGGCAGTGCTGACGGAAACGCTCGGAAATCAACAATGTTGAAGCGATTTCTGGGGGCATGGCTGATTGTTGAACTGTAAAGCGGTAAAGCAGTACAAAGTGGCTCTAATCCACGTTCATATTGAATACGTATACGTGTGTGACTCGCAAGGATAAAAAGGCATACCTGTACCACATCTATCGATGGCAAACCATCCAGATTCCTGTCACTAAACATGTGCAGATTGCGTTGCGCAGTGTTAGCGAAAAGCACTGCGCAGGCCTGTGTACTCCCGAAAAGTGCTGAGGAATTCTCATTTTGGGGTACACGCAGCAGTAGCCTGTGTAAGGAACAGAACAGAATCCATCGAATCCATCCCGTGGAGTCTGGAGAATCAAAGGATCGGTCCTAAGCTATCTAGTCAGCTGCGCATGGTAGCCGAGGGCCCACTCACCTGATTTCAAGTAGCATACAGCAGGCTCAGCTGGAAGATCGACAGCAATTTTTAGTTTCTGCTGCACGTGCAGGGTCAAAGCCAGCTTAGTTTCCTTTTTAGATCAATCGAAACGTGAATTATCAAAAGATTTTTCAAAACGACAGAGTCCAATAAATCAAGACTAATCTACCTTCATCTCATCCTCAGGAAATTCTACGGGGACGTCTACGGGGAATTTTGAAAGCTCGCTCTCCGCTTCCAAAGTTGGTGATGTAACCCCAAGTAAGGGTGGACAAGTGGAGGACCCTGCAAGAGTCTTTTCAAAGGTCTCAAAAGTCTTCCTCCCCAACACGGCAAACACCACTCGGTCAAATACATCCCGAAATGGACTGTCATTTGTACCGTCCGTTCCAACCAAGAGCTCCTTCCACAACTTAGCTACCATATCAACATCATTCTTGAAAACCCCAGTCCCAAAACTCCCCAAAACGATACTTTGTATACCTTTCATAGAAAACAAGCGGAGGATCCGAGCCATTCGTTCCTTCATCTGTTCCTCGATCCTGCTTTCCAAAGCGTCCCGCTCGGACTGTGACATGCTCTTCGAGCGGTGTTTGACCCGCACATCTCCGGCGTTAACAGCAGCGCTGGTCAGTATATCCACAGCAAGAGGCTCTACCCAAATCCCGGCGTCGTCCCGGAACAACGAGACAGAAGGAGAGTAAATCATCGCATGAGTATAAAAACTCGAATCCCGTTTGATGCGAGCGGCCTCTTCCAAATCCTCGACCTTTTCAGTGTCCGTCTCCTTCTCTGTCTCCTCTCCGTCCTTTTCCTGTTGGTCTGCAGTGGAGCCAGCCGACTCGAGCTGATCCGCGGTCTCGGTTGGGTCTGGTATCCACACAACTTCTTTCCCTCTGTACCCCCACCTCCCTTCTTATTATCTTTCCCCTTGAGTTTCCGGTCGCTTACTTCATCCACACCACCCCCGCCTCTGCCTCTACCCCTTCCTTTCAGACCTCCTCCATTCCCCCATCCCTTTAATTTCTTATGAATCTTGTAAAATTCATCCCCATTCCGAGTAGTCAGAGAATAGTATAGCGTCGACGAGCGAGCAATACTTTCTTCCTGCGCCGAAGCACCCGAAAGGAACCCACCGCCTGGTTTGGTCGCAGAAGCAAAATTGAGAACGCCAATTTTCGAAAGATGAGACCCTGTTCCCGTCGATGCAAATGACTGCATTCCGAGAAACCTTGCCCCTTCCAATGTCGAGATTTCCAACACCGATATCTGTGTCCCGTTTCCTCGCCTCCTCCGGCCAGCAGCCTCCTGCGCCCAATGAACCATCTTCGGAGCATCTGGACCCCAAAATTCCGTTGCTTCCCTCATCTCTTTGATGGAGACTGATAGATCAAAAGTCGAGCCATTGAGCTCGAACGACCCTTTTTCAATAGCGGCGATCGTATCGTCTGCGATACGCTTGAGGTTTGTATACCTCGGATGATCCCCGGCTGAGAAATTTGTAGTATCAAGGTGACCACTGCCCGATACGAGGTCTGGTATCGTAGATGTAGATTCGAGGTCGCCATATGAAGTGGCTGGTACGAGGTCAGAGAGTGATAGAGTGGAAGAACGGGAAATGGTGAAACTGCTAGATTCTGTGTCTAGCGGCTGCGCTTTAGATGATGATGGTGAAGCAGATTTTTTCGATAAGGATGAAGAGTCAGGATAGGGAGCAGGTCTTGGTCGAGATTTGGCTTTGCTTTCCGCGGTTGTTGTCCGAATGACTGGGCTAGTACTGGTGCCTGCGCTACGTGATGAATCTTTTCCCTTGCCTTTGGAGTGAACAGGAAAGAAATATGAAGTTATAGACATGATGGCAGTAATGGGGCCTTGGGCGCCAGGGATTTTATGACGGGCGGTGGTGTAATGTCTAGTCAAGACAGTTGACGGCGAGGAACCGAACTGAGTGTGAGAAAAACACGACGCGTCGTGGCCTGCTTTGAAATGCTGTGACCGTTTACTTATTGCAGAATACAGTATCTACACGCGTTTCTTCGCCCACACCCAGTGAAATTTCTCTTCGAAACGCCCGACAATCTCAACATCAATCAAGTCCTCGACATCGGTAAACTCGTCGCGGTAGCCCTCCAATATCTTCCTGTTACCCTCAATGCCCAGACCAAACGAAAACATCTTTGCACCCATCCAATCATCCCGCACAAACTCCCCATCATCACTGCGAAGATTAAACAGAAGCCAACCTCCTGGTTTCAACCACCCAATCATCTTTCCCAACATCGGCCCATGCTCCTCCCTGGGGAGATGGAACAACGAATAAAACGCCATAACTGCGTCGAAAGACCCTTCGGCCAGCTCGAGCCCCATCATGTCTCCTTGCATATATTTGGCAGCAGGGACATGTTCCTTCGCAAGCGCTATCTGGGCAGAAGATATGTCAACTCCTAAGACGTCAAAACCTTGATCAACCAGCTGCTGCGTAGCGGGAATCCCAGCTCCGCATCCCAGTTCGAGCACTTTTGAGCCTTTGGAAAGTGACTGGCCGAGCCGACGAATGTATTCAGCTCGCTTTTGAGTGGGTCGCGGTGAAGCCCATTTGTGGTACGCTGGAGCTATGGCATCGTAACCTTGTTCGACGATTGTTTTGACTTCAGCAGCAGAGGTCGACATGGTCTACTTATCAAGTAAGAGACGCTAATTGCGGTAGTGATGAAAGGAGTCAAGAGTGATGGAAGGAGTCAAGATGTCCTTGACTCCTTCTGCTCGAATCAGAACGAGGTTCTCATGTATACATACTGCACATGATTCAGCCACACACTGAATTGGAATTACAACGCGAAACCTACCTAGGCACAGATACTTGATATCCAACCATCTATAATGTTTATCCGGTTGCCAGCGCGTCAGCACAGACATGCTCGACTTCGCACCCGCTTCGAATCCAGTGCTTACTGGACTCTCCCGGGGTCGAGTCTGGGCAGGCTCAGAATCTCCATCGCATGGATATGTTCTGCCGAACTCGAGAAGAACACACATTCGTGAAGTGTTCTCAGTTCCGTAAAGGGAAAGATAGGGAACCGCCCGAACATTGTAAGCCAGGAACTTGTCAGATGGCAACTAACGGCGATAACATTCAATATGTAAACTGCGAAAATGGGGACCAAATCATGATGAGTGGTGACATGATCTTGGTCTTTGGCACCAATAAGCGCTCGGACAAGAACCCCAAGAGTGCTGAACGCGTCAACATCTTCGACGACATCCTCAAGAGTCAACGTTTGCTGCATCCGGGTTGGGTGTCTATGAGCTTAAATTCTGCCCAACGGAACCAAGCGTACGGTTTGATGCAGTTGTTGTAGGGCTTGGTGCCGCGTTGTTCGCGTAGGAAAATGGCTGGAAACACACGCTAAGGCGTGAACACTCACAGGAACAGATATACAGTAGAACGCGTTATATTCCGAAGAGCGTAGTACTACGAGAAGATGGTAGAATAAAAGAAAGAAGAGATACTGGCTTCTAGAAGCCAGCGGGATATATGTATGCGGTAGCCTAATATGTACAAATAGAGTGTCGGTAAACGGCACGTTTACACCCCCACCGAGTTTGAAACAGAGGAAGGTGGTATGGGAGATGGGTAAAACTACTTAAGCGACTACTTAGTCTAATTAGTGTGGTGATAAGGAATAAATGGAAAAATGATTTAGAGAGGGAAGGAAAGCACAAGTTCGGGAACCTCAGTCCATATTCGGAAAGGTTAGTCCATATTCGGAAAGGTCAGTTAATATTCGGAAAGGTCAGTCCATATTTACGGATTCTATGAGTGATGCAGGTCCATCGCCGCCATGTTTCACCCAATCATCGAGAGCAGCGCAATCCTGGATTTCTGTGTATGATAGCCATCTATCTTCGCTGGGAGGTTGATCAACCCATCGAACTAAAAATTGCCAACCCCTTCCACGCTTTCTAGAGTCAATAATACGTGAGATTTCATATTCTTCGTGTCCATCTACAATGGTTGGATCAGGAATAGTGAATTTGCGACTTGGAAACAGCTCATCATTATTAGGGACAAATCGCTTCAGTCTATCCACATAAAAGGAAGTGAATGTCCCAGGATCATTAGGCATATCAATCGAGTAACTCGACGTCTCTGGATGAGCTCGAGTGATTCGATATGGTCCGTCAAATCTCTGGAAGAATTTAGCCACACGTCTCTCCCCGGCCTTTTTGTAAATGTCACGCCGGTGCCAGGTTGAAAGCAGAACCCAATCGTCTAACGCAAAGATCTCACACGGGCCACGCGATTTGTTTGCCTGTACCGCTTGCTGCACTTTGGCAAGAGCTAGACTATCTTGTGCCGACTTTTCAATATCGACCATTCGCTGAAGAAAGGCACGGGCTGCTTTTTCATCTGTTGATGCATCCACGGTCAAATGATGTTCTCCTGTCACCAATGGTGGTAAAATACGCGCCGATTTGCCATAACGAAGTTGAAACATGGAAAGACCAGTGGATGAGTTCAATGAATTCATAATGTCAAACCGAATCTTTGGAAGCGCTCTAGACCATCCTTTTTGATTTCTCTCAACATAAAACCTGATACATTGATTGATGGTTTTGTTTGATCGCTCGCTTGAACCATCAGTTTCCGGATGATAGGCAGATGACATTTTCAGGGAAACACCAGTAAGTTTGTGAAGCGATTTCCAGAACTTTGATATGAATCGAACGTCACGATCACTAACAATTTCTAGTGGCAGGCCATTGTCACAATACCAATGGTCGAAGAAGAGACGAGCGACATCTTCAGCAGAAGATTCCAATTTCATTGGCACTATTTTCAAATCAGAGTTTAAACGGTCTGTCATAGACAAAATGCAGTCAAAACCATTGTCAAGCGGCAGTGGCCCAACGAAATCCACAGCGACACTGTCACAACGGCCATCAGGCACAGGGAGAGGGTGTAGGGGTCCTTTACCGTTGACCGTTTGACCCTTGTTGAGCTGGCACGGTAGGCAGCCCGGGACATACCATTTGTACAAGTCCCGACGCATGTTTGCCCAAAAATAAGAACCACTCAATAACGCATAGGATTTGTCTGATCCAAAATGTCCCGCAGAGTCATGCGCAAGCCGATACAAATCCTCGCGCAAAGATTTGAAATTAGGAATATATAGACGGTCGTTGTAGTACCATAGACCATTCTTCTTATCGAACCCAGGAACCAGAGCTCCTCCGTTTTTGAGCTTAACACACAATTCATCAGAAATGTACCCCAGTTTGATATCTGAAAGGAAAGATTTATCTGCACTGATTGATAGTACGGACGCACAAACGTCTGGGTTATGCGCCCATGCTGCAACATTAGATCCAGGTTCTAAGTCCTCAATCGGGGTTGGATGGACATCTGAAGGCAGGACGCCATTCTTGATACGACTCAGAGCATCTGCCGCCTCATTATCTTCACCTGGAATGTAGGTAATATCAAGATCATATTGGCTCAGTTCTTCCTGCCAACGCGCTTGGCGGCGACTCAGATCTTTTTGACTGAAGAAATTTTCAAGAGTTCGGTGATCTGTAAAAACCTGCACATGTTCGCCAACACAGTCTGGTCTCCACTTCCGCAAGGCACGTATAATAGCTAGCAACTCCTTCTCATGGACTGGGTAATTTAATTCCGGACCTGACAATTGTTTGGAATCAAATGCTACAGGCCGTGATGTATCCAAGGCAGGGCCATACATCAACACAGCTCCAGTACGCCAATCGCTAGCATCTGTCACTAGAAAAATCTTATTATCGCCTGGATTGTCATGGTCAATAGTCGTCAGGCAATGTCGGCTGGTGACAAGTTTCTTTATGTTATTGAAGGCGAGGTCATGTTCATGTTCCCATTCAGGAAAAACTTTATCGCACTCTTTCTTAGTAAGTGGAGTGAGGTGTCTCGTCTCCTCTGCCAAGTTATCCAAGAAACCTGCCACAAAACGAACCATCCCAAGGAAACGCCGAACTTCCGACGCAGAAGTAGGACGAGGATATGCCAGAATTGCTTCACATTTTGAGTTCTGTGCTTCGATACCACGTTTCGATATATGATAGCCCAAAAAGTCTATTTCGTCACGAAAGAACTGGCACTTTTTCTTGTTGCAAAATAGCTTATCAGCCCTGAGTGCATCCAGAATAAGTCGTACATGTTTATTATGTTCCTTTACCGACTCAGACCATATTATGATATCGTCAAGGTACACATGGCAAAACTTCCCGATATAAGGCCGCAATGCTTTCGTGACCCTCCGCTGGTGAACTGCCGGAGATATTTTCAAACCCTGCGGCATGACAAGCCATTCGTAATTGCCCAAAGGTGTGGTTACAGCTGTAAGCGGAATTGATTCATCTGCCATTCTACTCTGAAAGAACGAATCCGTCATGTCCATTTTTCCCCAAATCTTGCCTTTGCCACAATCTGCAAGTATATCATCGATCCGAGGCAATGGATGTCGGTCAGATACCATGCAAGCATTCAACTTCCTGTAATCGTTAACCCATCGAGGCAGAGCGGTAGGATCTGATTTGGGAACAAGGAAGGCTGGACTACAATACTGCGAATTAGAATGTCTAATACGACCGGCATCAAGGTGTCGTTTTATAAGAACTTCCCAGGCTTCCTTATACTTTCGCGGTGATTGGTATTGTCTCGTTTGTATGGCTACATTAGCATCTTTCAATGTTATTTTGCAAGTAATGTCCGTTGGTAATTCGTCTCGATGAGGGATGTCTCCGAAAACATCAGCATATTCATCCTTGATCCTGTCCGAGAAGAGATCCATATGCTCCTTAACCTGCAGTTCTTCTATTCGCGCTTTGACGGCAGCAACAAAGTTGAATCCTGACCTGACCGGGTCACTGTCTCGAAGACGTGGATGATCCGCAAGTACTTTCTTAGTTCAGCCAACAAGGATTTTTTTTGCCGTTTGGTTGCTAACAAATCTTTGTATATTTTCTTCCTACGTTCCGGAGGAAATACAACAGCTAAAACAGGTTTAAGAGGATTCAACAGATCAAAGCCTGATGGCTTGTGAATGAGTGTACGTGCGCCATAGTCAGCGACAAGGTTATTATGCGAAAGAAAAGGAAGGCCCAGAAGAATGGGGTCACAGAGAGAAGGAACAATGAGTGCACGAAAATGGCGAGACGTCCATGCACTGGTGTAATCGGAAATTGGAAAGGAACAATATTCATATGCGGAGAAAACTTCATCAACACCACTGGACATTGCAAGAGACATCTGTTGAGGGTTACGAAGGCGCTTCCGTTTCAGTCCTAAGCGAGTGACAACATCAGCACGAATTAACACAAAAGGACAACCGTCATCTATCATGACGGTCAAAGGGAGAGGATCGGAAAGAGCTGGCCCCGAAATTAAGGCACGCCAAAGAAAATGAGGGACAAAGAAAGGCATCTGGGACGAACTCACAGAACCAGCGTTATCAGTACCCTCCCCAGATTCACTCGAATCATCATCATCACGATTATCAGCGGTCAAATGCCGATCAGAAAAAGGAACCAACGCAGCGACGTGACGACGTTCAGGCGGAGCAGATGCAGTACGGAACAGGGGAGACTTGATATTATCATAATGGCGGCCGTTCTTGGGAGAGCGAGGAGGAGTGCGTGCACGACTTCGAGGTGGAGTGATAGCGTATTCATCTGGACCATGACGACGATCATAAATCTGAATACCTCTAGCTGTGAACGCCCCCACAGGCGGCGCACGAGGGGAAGGAGAATCAATGAGATTAGCAATGTCCTCAAGCGGGGCAGGAACATAGACCGCCGCCACCGCTGGACGAGAACGAGCGGATGAAATAATGGCGGAATAAGAAACTGGCATCTTGGTTTTCTCGTGCGCCTTGGTCGCATTAGCAACCATTTCCTTTGTCAACCATTGGAAGGGAACCTTAAGCGGCGCAGCCTCAGCAGAGCATTGATTAGACCTGTGTCCGGCAAATGCGGTGCGACATTTGTAGCATGCCTGGAGCTGGTCAAGGAAGTCACGTTGAGTCGCTCGGTCCACATCCGAAAGCGACCTGAGGGAACCGAAGTTGAATGAGGTGTTCTCGGATGACCTAGAGGCAGGCGGCATGTGTGACTTCGTGCTCTGGCCATTTCGATAGTGATCATTCTGTCCTGGTCGTTTGAAGGAGAAGCTGGCGGGTTTGACTGCGGCAGAGACACGATGACGGAAACGGTTCTCGATAGTTTCGACGCTGTCAATCCACGATTGAAGAGAGGCTTGTGAAGAGATGGTGACATTAGTCTCCTCCAAGAGTTCACGCAAAATAGGCGAAACTTTATTCGCGGCAAAAGCGAGGAGTTGCGATTCAGATAGATAGCTGCCCTGCCCTTTGAGACGACGGTTGAAGCCTTTTAGGGTACTGATGAACTCCGAGAAGGCACCGGGAGGGCCATTTGCCATGAACAACCTGTCGCGCTGTGAGGCAATATTGGCAGCCCAATCGGGGCCTATGAGCTTCACCATGAGCGCATTGAGGAATGGGCGTTCCACGTCACCGTCTGGCTCATTAAGATCGGGTTTGGAGAGAGCAAGTTTCTGCAGACGAGTTCGTTCAGTCTTGAACCATTCGGCATGTGCGCGGGAGCTCATGAAGGCAGAGGCATAGATGTCTTTAATCCTAGTTTCGTCCGTGATGGCTTGCTCCGTGCAGTAGTCGGATACAAAGGATTCGAGGTCGTCAAGGTCCTCAGGAGCGAGTCCTTTAACAGCTTTGACATATGGACCTTTCTTGCCGGCCCCAGCCTCGATTTTCCCACTTTCGTTCAGTCTCGCGCTAGCCATATCGATGTCAGAGTCCGAATCTGGAGCAGGTGCAGTAGCCGTTGTCGTAGTCGATACTGTTGGAGTGGGTGCTATGGCGGAAACAGCGACAGATGATACAGGAGTAGAGCTGGTGATTTCGACGTTAGAATTGTCGATACTTTCAGCCTCTGAAGTTGAAGGTAATGTAGGCGAAGCCGGGTTGGGAGAGGTGCTAGGGTTCTTCTTTTTTTGTTTCGGTTTACGGGTCGGAGAAGACTGATCCACGACGAGAGGAGCAATTTTCGACGGTTCGCTTGTCTTGGAATTCTTTGTCTGGCTACGAGTAGATGCTTTATCAGTCATCTGTGTAGGCAGTCAAGCGAGGCAAAACGGTAACAGGGGACGGTAAATCGGTGAAAAGCGGTGAGCTGGCGACAGCAAGAACAGTGACGGTACGAATTACTGGTTCGGTGGTAACGGTATCGGTTATCCGGGTTACAGTTGAATGCTGAGATCTCGCCTTAGGCGAGATCTATTGCAGGGACAGAAAAAGAGAAGAAAAAAAAAGAAAGGGCGACGTCGAATATCGTCGCGTATATACTGTAAAAAAAAGTGGAAACACACGCTAAGGCGTGAACACTCACAGGAACAGATATACAGTAGAACGCGTTATATTCCGAAGAGCGTAGTACTACGAGAAGATGGTAGAATAAAAGAAAGAAGAGATACTGGCTTCTAGAAGCCAGCGGGATATATGTATGCGGTAGCCTAATATGTACAAATAGAGTGTCGGTAAACGGCACGTTTACAATGGCCGACGTAAACTCCTGCAAGTTATAGTTGGCAATAGGCGCTAGGAACAGAAGCACAAGTTTAAGTGCAAATGTTCCATTGAAACTTGGGCCTGAAACTTGTTATTGAAAGAGAACAACGTCTGGACGTGAAGTAGCAGGAGGGTGTATTTCGGAAGGTCACGAGGCGGCTAGTGACTCACTTTCACGGTCTCGTGGTAACCATTTCACGCGACGCGTCGTCAATTTAGATCACATTGATATTGTGAGTCCATGCCTTATCAGTCGTGTTATTCGTCAATCGTTTACACCCATTAAACGGATTTTGTATAATGCTGAGCCACAGATTGTCCTGAGTCATGAACGATCCAAAGCTGGGAGAGTAGTACGGTGCTCTGTTACCTATTATCAACATGGTTGACAGAGAGAAAATGGATCCGGATGTCTTCTAAGTATGTTTGATTATAGACCTCGAGCTCTGCGCTTGATATTATATTAGTATTTGAATGTTATTCTCAAGGAAGTAATATCGCTCGAACGGTCTGCACGAGGATATTAGATCAACCCCAGGACGACAGACTGCTCGATTCAATGACCAATTTTTGAGTCTTAAATGTCCATAAGCCACTTCATTAGTTCAGGGAAGGTCACCGCTCGTGGGTTACTATCGTCGTATGTACCGCGTTTCTTACGCCAATAATCTGAGTGATAGATAGGTAGATAGATATGCGGTGGAGATCCCATTAAGGAACAGTATATAAGCAACAAGCCAGACTCAAAATAAATTATTTCTCCATCCAGTCGACGTATGTATCTCGCGGCTCAACACAGCAAGTATTGGCGCAGGGAGATATTTACTGTCAAGGGGCAGTTGCACACCGTGGACTGTCCACAATCAAATTCTTTTCCACCTACCCCCTATAGTACCTTTAGATATTGTCCAAGCCAGAGACACCGAGGGGCGTCTCCGATGAAGCAAGGGGTAGTTCTCTATCTCCCGGCCGATTCGGCAGACAAACTTCGGCTTGATCAGTTGTGCTTTGTAATTGTGCGCGTGGTGTAACACGACAGGGGCCTAGATTTAACGGGCATGGGGCGGCACTCCTCTCGGCTGATCCCGCTTTCAGCTGGGGTTGTGTTCGGCTGACCTCCGGCGGTGCCATACACAAAGACTCTGGTGGCCTCACGGGGCTGAGAGTTTCGACGGGTATGGGGCGGTTCGTATCTTGGGCTGATCCCGCTTTCAGCCTGGGTCTGAGCTTGCTGACCTCCGCTGTGTATGACATCAAAAGCATATCTAAGATGGCAACTGTAGTGTGGGACCCCCGGTTCGAGCCGACAGACCAAGCCGCGAGTTTGAAAGCTTGATCAGTTAGGAGTGTAGAGTTGATACTACCCCTAGACTCAGAGAGACCCTCCGGACCGAAGACCCTGGACCCTGGACAGTGAAGACCTTGAAAGGAGTAGAGTACAGGAGTAAATACGATACAAGTACCATCACTAAGTAGAGTAGTAGAAAAGTACTCCCGAGAGGCGGCCCTCAGACCGATGAGAGCCGGCAGTCGGGGCTGAGGGAACCTCCGGAGTACTTTTTCTTCGTACAGTTAAGAATCCAGAGCTGATTTCAGCCACAGCGTCAGAATCAAATCAGAATCGCCCACTCCGACTGACCCCAATGGCCGAGTAGATGATTTTCATATACTCGCTTCCTCTACGCCGCCTGCATTTACAAACAAAAAATGTCTATTGCACCTTTATTTAAATACACGAGTCCTCTAAATTTACAATCCTTTAAAATATTATCCATCTCCTGCTCGCTACATAAGTAATTCGGATTACTGCACAAAGAAATTAATACCATCTTCATGCGGATCCTCGGGGGAATCAAAGTATTCTTCACTTCCGCTATCACTGAATGCAGAGATATCAAGACCATTTACAGCGTCCCGAGCGGACAAACTCTGTCTACTCAAGGGTCGAGCCGCTGCTAAAATGTGAGAATAATCCTTGATGGGCATAGGGAAGGATCTATCACTAGCATTTCCGGTCGAGTCCCCGGTGTGGCTAGGGTCCGAGAACTGGAACGAGTCCCCAAGGCTAAAATTGAACGACTGGAACAAATTGCGTTCAGCCCATCCAAAAAGTTTGCCAGCAGAACTTGGGGAAACGGGTTCAGTGTTGCGAGGAGCTGAATGTTGTGACGATACATCAACGAGAAGTTCACCCGGAGGCGTCGAGGTATGGTCTTGAGCAGTTTCAAAACTTGAATTGCCCTCGCCCTCGCCCTCGTCATCCGATGGGGGAACATTCGCAACGATGGCACTATCCGCGGCTTCACCCTTTCCCTTATCCTGAGCCTCATCCGGAGGAAGAGGACGATTTGCTAGGGTAGGCGTCGTAGCATCGTCGGAACGCATTACATTTTCAGTAGCTGACGCAGTAGACTCCGCCTCATTGGAAGCATCTAACTGCACTCCTTGATTCGAACTGGTCGAACTATCAGCTGGCAAAGACACAGACTTGACTTGGGGTCCTGGAATTTGTGTCTCCGAGTCAAGAAGAGAGCCTGATTCAGCTTTGAACTCCGAGGATGATGTACCTTTTTCGAGTTCCGTTGGACCCGCTAGGGTGGCTGAGACATTCGCGAAAGGTTTCTCGCTAGTCGCGGAGGTACTCGAAGTGGATGCTGCAGCGTCTGATTGCGCTGACGCTTCCGCATCTGCAAGCTTCTCCGACGTTGACGAAACCACTGAAGCAGCCACGTCTTCCGGCCCACTCAAAACCGTGTCGGTCACAGCCTGGTTGGACTCGTCAGCTTGAGACGCCTTTTGAGTTCCGTTCTCCAACAGGGCGGCAGAGCTCGCAGAAATATCCGTGGAACCCATGGGAGCTTCCAGGTTCACAGATGGCTGCGAGTCAGCTGGGAGTACGATGGAACTGTCGTCCAAAGAGTGATCGAGGGGACCATTGTCTCCGGTGTTTAGGGAAACTTCCGTGGGTCTGTCCTTGGGCCCAGAGCGATCTACGTCGTCAGCAGTAGCGGGAAGTACCTCTTCTGAAGATGTCGTCGGAGGTTCAGAGCCCTCCGTACTTGAAGGCCGCGCTTCATCGAGATTTACATCGACATCAACCAGCGCGGGAGACTCGGCACCTGGCGGCAGACCAGCAATGTCACTGGCCTCCACAAGCGAAACAGATTTCTTGTTCAGGGTGTCTGGTTCCGATAAAGAGTCAGTTACTGTGGGTACAATATCACCAGAATGTAAATTAGCGAAGCTCTCATCTCCTAGCTTGCTTTCGATAGGAACATCAGTGGCTGAAATAGGGCCGGGCTCATTGAGCGAGACACTTAAAGGCGTGTCACCAGCGCCATCAAGAGTAATAACTGGGCTGGAATTAGGAACTGGCAAAGAGGGAGAGAGGGATTGTTCGAGAATAGGAGAGGAAGGATCAGAAACCAGGGGGTTGATAGGCCGCTGTACATCCTCCCAACCATCAACAGCGTCGGCTCTAATCGACCCTCCCTCCTGTGAGAAAGAGGGCAAACCATCAGCCCGAATCTTTCCATCCTCGTCCAAACCTGCTTGGGACTCCAGGCTGTCCCGCCACTTGTTCCTTACGTCAAAGCCATCCTTCCTCTGCTCTTGCCTTTCATCAGTCATTTCAGTCGTAGGAATATCATGAAGAAAATCGTCGTGTTCATTGCTATCGACACGTGTTTCATCGTCAGAAGACCCCTCGCTTCCACCGTCCCCTTCACCACCTCCCTCTGCCCCGTCAATATTCAAAACAGAGTCTAACTGAGAATCAGCCCTTAACTCCCTTCCTTTTATTACGGCCTCCAGAGGGGGTGGTGCTTCGAGTGGTGTCCGAAGGGGACTTGGGATTGGCGACGGTCTCTGCGTTTCCGTTTCCGTTCGCGGTCCCGTTTCCGTTTGCGGTCCCATTTCCGTTCGCGGTCCCGTTTGCGCCCTCTTCACCATTTGAACCGGGAGGGGTGAAGAGTTTACCGAGGCGATCACCAACGCCGAATCCACTCGAACCGTTGGTCGAACCTGTAGACCAAAAAACATCGAGTCAGTAAACTCTGGAATGCTTTTGGTATTAGAATGGATCACCAATCCACCTGTAGTAGCCTTCTTCTCATCCTGGACAGCATCTTTGTTCTTTTCGGACTCCTTCTCGCCGTCCTTAGCATCGTCTTTTGTCGAGACAATAGTGGTATCGGCAGCGGAGGTGTCAGCAAGAGTAGCATCGTCAGCCGTAGCAGCGTCGGCGGGCTTCCCCTGTGTATCAGTTGAGGAAGTCGAATTAGAACTCGAAGTGTTGGTCTGGTTGGCAGTTGTCAACGCCGCAGACCGCGAAATAGTGGTTTTCGTGGTGGATGAAGCAGAAGAACCCAGGCCATCGGTTTTTGGAGCAGGTGTAGAACCAGCGTCCACTTTACCAGCAGAAGCAGCAGCGTTGGTAGTAGTAGTGGAGGTGTTTGGTTTCGCAGAAGTGGCAGGTGGCTCTTTTGTCACTAGAGAAGACTTTCTTGGGGAGGAAGGTGCAGGGGACAAAGTCTGCCTGGTTGTGAGTCGGGCTTCTTCGTCTAGCGGTAGCTCGGAGTACTCGGTAATTTCGAACAGGTCGAGCACCAGGCTCTGCATCTCCTCAGGTGAGAGTGTCACGATGGTTGGATCGCGGCTTCCACCAGAAGTAGAGACCGCACGAGCAACCTCTCGAGCTCGGAAGATTTTAACTGTAGTTTCCATTCCCAAGGCATTGCCCTCCTCCAGCGTAAGTGGTTCTTCTCTAGCTGTCAATGCCGCATAGCGATGGAGAAGAAGGCGCCGGTCGAGCTCGAATTTGTGGTAGGCCACGACACGGTCGATATCCGGCATCTCTAACCTCTCTATTTCTCTCGTAGCAAGTTTCATGACCTCATGGAACCCCCACCGGTGAGCCAGTTCCATGATATCAACCCAATCATAGACTCGGGCCTTGTACAACGAATATTTACTATGTATGGCCAAATGAGATGTCAAACGGATGGGAATAAACTTGTCGTACTCACGGGTTGTAAAAGACCCATAGTAACTTGGCGAAATTTTCCGCCTTGATATTGTCTAGCACAATAGCCGTAGATTCAGAAGTGCCTTGTCGAATTGTACCAGGCGAAGCAGGGTTCGCTAATTGCAGCTTGAAATATTGACTTTCGCGTTCGAAAAAGTATCGGTGCACTCGGAAATGATATTGCTCAATCTAAGCGACATTGAACAACGATTAGTGCCTGGACGCAGTATTAGGCTGAGTCGCAGTCAACATACCAAGAAAAAGAGATCCCCTCCTATCAAGAAGTACTCTATTGTCAAGAATCAGGTCAATACAAAGTTCTCGTCCAGAGACCGAAAAAAAAGTAGACGCACCGTCATGTCTGCGTAAAGCGGTGAAGCCCTCCGTAGATTCGGAAGATTGGTGAGAGTACATTGTAAGAAATAATCAAGAAAAATAAAAAGACTCGTTCGTCCTGGGGAGCGAACGGCTGGGTATCCGTGGAGTGATAGATGGGGGAAGAGTAAGAAGAGAAAAATACCCCGATTGGACTATTTCAAGCAAATTGCTGGCTCAGTTACACGTGTAGAACACATGTTTCCAGATTTCCAGTAATATCGGGACTCGGGAGGGAGCGTTCAACTGTGTTTATTGAATTTTGAATTATGTACACTTTTTGTTCGATCAGTCTTTTGTTCGGCCCTGCAGTTGAAAGGCGTGATGATGACAAGGACCCCTGCCTCGAGGGGGTCCGCAAGAATTCGAAGAAAAGCTTGAAGAAAGTAGAAACTTTGGAAAAAGTGCGGTACTTTGTTGCCAACAACCGCTCAAAGATCATGGTACGAGGAAGGAAGTTGAGCGCCGTAGGAGTGGACAAGAAGCGCCGCCGCGGCTTTGTACGTATTTGTGAGTATTTGTGCACCCGCCCTGACGCCTCGTGGTGCCTCAGACCGTCCTCATTGTGCGCCGCTGGACGTACTCGAACACGTTGGCGCATTCCGTTTACATACTGCTTCTTCAAAGCCGTTGGAGGAAACACCCCCTCCCTTAACCTAACTTAGACCTTCTCATCCGGAGTTTTCGTATTCAGGTTGTGGTTGGATTTTTTCTGTGGTGATCCGACCGTTTCGTCCGAGATCCCATTGGCCGGTGTAGAAGCAGTGGGAACGCTGCCTATCTTCAATACACGCTTGTCTTGCGCAGCATCTGAGTGTAATAAAATATGGATCCGATCATTGACGAATGTGCTTCAAGACCGACATGCTTCAGATGGATATCGAGATAGAAATCGAGGGTTGTACGTTCAACGTTCAACGTGAACGCTGAAACGTCGTTTATCTCGCTTTTGAGACAACTCCCGCTCGTTCCGTGTATTCGATGGACATGGACCAATATCTGTACCCACCAGCGAAGATCTGTACCCACCAGCGAAGAACATTACGAGTAGCAATGAGGTCCTATGCTAATATCTTCATCAACTCTGGTGCGACCATTTGATTGAATGATCAGAGATCATCACTTTCACTTTGAATGAATTATTATCTCCGGGTAATCCTTCTACGAAATAATCCTTCAATAAAGTACTTACAAAAAATTATTCCATATCCATACAGCAACAACAAAAAATTTCATTATAACGTCGCGCATAAATCAAGGTTCAAACAACTCTGCATAATCCGAACCCGAATCCGAATCCGAGCTCATTGATCCAGAGGTGACTAACTTTGCCACTTTCAGAGGCCTTTTGTCACGAGCTGAACGGCGCAAAGGAGCGGAAAGAGCTGAAGAGGCAGAAGGAGCGGGGTCTGGCTGACTCAAAGGACGAAGAAAAGGAGCGGCAGACTCCGGCTCAGGTTCTGGATGACTTGCGTTTTGTAGAGCCGGTCCAGGGGATTTCGATTGAGGCCTACTCCTCGTAGTTTCTTCATATTTGCTCTTTATATGCTGGAGGAGCAGCTGATCATACCCGATGCATGTCATCACCATGATGTTCGGAGGAACAATCTCATTCCAAAATTGGGAAAAAAACGAGTAATTATTCGAGCGGATAGTAGTGATGAGACCACGCACGTAACTGAGTTCACTCTCCCTACTTTTGGGGGCAGATCGCGTACCCGTCTTTGAGAAAAGACTGGCGGCCCAGCTGGCTTCCCAGCTTTTCTGGGTCTAGACAGTAGCAATATCAATCTGTGCAATGGACTGAATGGAATTATCCAAGTACTGACCTCTGCCGGCAGTTGCTTAAACTGTATCATACTGAGCTCGCCAGCATTTTCTAGCCTGTATTCTCCAGCATAGACCCAGAAACCGGGGTTATCTGCCTGCATAGTGAATACGGTGAGCGGCTGCGATTTGAGAATCTGGTTCCTAGAAGTTAGAAGAATTCCAGGATTTCCGGGCTTGGATGGAAGATTCGGGTTTAATCCAGCATTTGGAAACAAGATTGAGCGGTCATCGGGAAGGTTGTAAGGGTTATCTTCGGACTCCTCGATATCCATGAAGTCCTTGAGGAAGTCCGTGTTGGGCTTATACCGAGACTTTAAGAAACGACTGGTAAATTGAAAGTTCACGTCCTGTCTGGGCACGATTTCGAAACGAGGGATAGAGTACAGAAGATTGGGGACTGTTAGGTCCCAGGGTAAGCCGTGTATCTGAAGCCGAGGTGCTACACATGCTCTAAGCTTTCCTTTCTGGTTGGTCGGTATGAGAACAGAAATAAGAAAAATGGGCGGCGAAGGACGGTACCTACATTTCGCTGAGATACCGAGTCGAGTGGTTCATTGGTATTCTCTATAACAGCAGGTGCAGTGGTTGATGCGTCATCTATGTTAGAAGTCTGATCATTCAAGATGAGAAGGGCGCAGAACGAAAAGAGAGAGACTAACTACTGACGGATGCCCAATCGGCAGCCAAATTGGCAAAAGGTGCATCAGGTGGATGTTGACGCTATTCAGAAACAAACTGGCAGAGTCTGGGCAGATACCTGGCGGCGCCTCTTCTGTGGTCGTTCCAGCTCCGTTACATTTGGTATTGTCATCCTCGATTATGATGGGCTCGGGCTAGATTCCATCGTATCTAGTACAAGCGAATGACTCGTTTGTCACTTTGCGCACCGGAAACATCTGAGCAAATGGGCTCCCTTTTAATGGGAGCTTTGGCCCTTGTGCGAGCCAATTCCTTCTCCAGCTCCTGTTTCTCCGCGTTCATCTTGATGAGTCGAGTCTTGATTTGTTCATTTTGCGACCGCAAAGATTCGAGCTTTATTTCGTGCAGTTCGCACTGGACGCACGAAGACATGACACGAGAATAAGAAAGATTAAGAAAGAAAAGAAAAAAATGCTGCAGCGCGCTCCCTTGTTCTTTCCTGGAATCTCAACTCGGTTTGCAGATCACGGCAGTCTACTCAGCACCCTCAATCTCTACGGTGTGCTGTGGAACAGCTCATCAGACAGAGTGATTCATAAAATGTTCTAGGTTAGTGGCTCTATTAATTAATCCTTATAGGCTCGGATGCCTTGTCTGCTATTCCAGCTCCTTAGCACTTTCCGTCTTTGACCTTTCCCGATGGTTCCAACGTACTCTGTTACCAAAGCCGCTGTACGAAATCCCATACAGTTTTTGACCGGCCAATGGGACACACGGTCCAATGGGACAAACTGAAACTGCAATGTCCCCTGACCACTGCTGCGTCTGATTATTTTTTTGCAACTAGAGCTATATATTATGCATACTTTGAGGTAGTTATCTGGAGTGTACTGTTCAGTAGTGCTGGTAATAAATTTGTGATTGTCGGGAAACAGGCTGGGACAAGCAGAGACAGAGCACAAGCAACCATTTTTTTTTGATACCCTAAGTCTATATAGCTCAGAAATTAACATTCTACAATTTGAAGGTGCTACATGCGCCAGAGCTTGCAGAACGTTGTTGACCTCCAAGACCTGACCGAGTTAGGCCGGTACGGGACCGGAAGCGGCCGGTCTCTGAAGCTTCGCAAAAAGTTTAAGCAACGAGGCGAGAAGCAGGCAGTTGCCCGACCCAAAAAGAGGGATTTTGTCCTTCCTCCCATTCCCAAACCAGCAACACGAGGGGATAACCAGAGGGATGATGAGGAGGAGAGCAGCGGCGGCTCGGACAGCGAGATTGACAGTGATTGACGGGCGTGTGAAAAAACCGGTGGATCGGCGGTTTTTGGTACGTCACAATTTCTTGTCCCATGGCAAAAATGCGTTTTTCGCTCATGGCTCTTGCAGTACTCCTCAGAAAAATCTCGTAAAATCAGTGTAGCATTTTTTAAAGCATAGAAGATTGCCTGTAGCAAAAGATCTATATATCATGGACTAATAAGTACATGAGGGGCAATTTACCGAAATCTGTCCCATTGAGTGGTCAAAAACTGTACAGTCTCTTGCTACGTAGCTTGCAAGCACAAGATCACCGTCAACGCATATACTCTCATCTACACTCCAACTGGCTTGTCAACTCGCTAATGGCTTATCACCAAGGTATGCACCTGGGATCACAGAACTTGGAATGGCGCGTGCCTACTTTAATTTACTTTCCGAGAAGCAGACTTTCGAGAGTGCAAGGTCGGCAATGGCTATTGCGAAGATTGTCTCGTTCTTGGCAAGGCAAGTCCTGGTTCGGACTCTGTGACAGGCCGGACGATGGCGGTTGATGGTGCGCTAGTATTTAGTGTTTAATTGAGGAGAATGGCTCGCTAGCTACATGTACAATCTGCTCGTGATTTATTCAGATGAGCGGTTAGCGAAAGCCCCGGCTTTACGTTGTTTGTGTGAATCACATTTACGGCGATCACTCTTCCTTCGTCTACTCTCCCATGCTTTCGCTTTGGATTACAGATAGCGCCCTTTTTCAACAGCATCAAATTTCGACAGAAAGCAGCAGTTTACAAGAAGATAATGTACAAGGTGTTAAATCAGACACAGTAAAATCTGGCAAGAAATAAAACAAGCATTCCTGCCTGTTGAGCTTTCCAGCGTTACTCTTCAGAAGCCCGATACTCAGAACCATCAGAACCCTCGGTATCGCTCCCTCCTTCGCTCTTTGATTCCAAAGCGACTGTTACAGATCCAAGGGACATACGTTTGCGTGATGAGCGACGCAAATTGGAATTGATCTGGGACGACTCTTTCTGGTTGCTACGAGTACGACGGCCACGAGCACGCGGAAGGGAGTCAGAGTCACTGATAACAGCCTCGTCGGGCTCACTCTCCAGCTTTGCCTCTGATTTTGCTTTTACCTTGGTCCCTCCCCTTCCCCTCGATTTGTTGAGCTCCGGAGCTTTTGCATGAGTCTTTGACCAGATTTTATGCTCATCCTTCATATGCTGGACAAAGACATGGTCATACTCGACGCATTGCATTTCGACGATATCCAATCGCTACAGATGAGAGTGGATAACAATTAGTCCGCAAAGCAAGACAACGGTCGAAATACAACAAGTACCTCTTCGCCTTTGACGAATGCATCTATGTAATCTTGTATATCAAGTTGGCCGGCCTTCAAAGTGCGCGGATCTTTCTTGTTCTGTTTCTTGATCTTCCCGTGTTCATCAGCGATGTTTTTTTCCGTTAAAGGGATGTTGTGTAGTCGCAGGTATATACGGGCGCGCATGAGAGACCAGACATCTCGCTTCATTGTGTCAAGACATTTGGCCCAGCCTTGCTGCGTCTAAGAAGCATCAAGTCAATTTCTCGGACACTAACAGATTGGAGATCAAGTAATACTAACCTTCTGCGGGAGTTGCGCAAACTGTTCCCCAGTCAACTGTCCAGCTTTTTTCAGCTTGTAACCTCCGGCGTAGAGCCAGAGACTGGGCGTAATTTTCTCACTTGGCTTGATGAAGATGCTCACAGGCTGGATTTGAAGGATATCCTCTCGCGCAGTGAGAATGAGCCCTGGGCTGCCTGGTTCAATGGGAAGATCGGGATTTGCACCTATTAGTGGGAAAAGCATAGAACGCCTTCGAGCACGATCAGAGGGGTTGCACTCCGCCTTCATGATGGCCAGGAAAGAGCCAGTATTGATGTCGTATCGGTGGTTCAAAAATTTGCGGGACACACGAAAGTTGGCATCAGGGACCGGACTGATATCAAAGAAAGGAATGGATGACTTCAAGATGGCAGCTGTTTGTTGCCAATGCGGATCCGCAGCCATCGAAGGTTGTTGAGACGCTCGCGGTTTGACTTTTGTCGCCTGCGTATCAAGACCAGACTCTGGTCAATACGTGGATCGAGTCAAATGATAACGACTCTAACCTTCTTAGGAGATGCTGCTTCCTCGCATTTTCCTTTTGATTCGATCGTATCTCCTCTTGACTGCTGGAATAAACTAAGTAGCCATTCTACTTTGACGTTAAAGGCACTTACCTCTGACAGACGCGCCGAGGCCCGAACACTGTTGCTCGGCTCTGTTTTATGACCAGGGCCGCGTCGTATGTCGGTGAGGAATCCATACGAAGAAGCGGGAGAAGGTGGCTCTTTTGGCGTTACCTGTCTGTGGTCTTTGCTTGGGGCAGAAGATGACGCAGTAGATGAACGTGCCAAAAGAGGCATTTCAGGAATGGGAGAGGGGGATGCAGAAAGAGGAGATGATGATTGGGGGATGGCATGAGTGGATGCTGACTTGGACGAATCAGCGGACCGTGGTGGTGATGGATTGCTTTCGCGCTTGGTAGATAACGAAGGAGGAATGGATACAGAGACGAGATCTTGCTCAAGAAGAGTACCCTCGGGGGATTTGGAGTGTAGGAGATGCAAAAAAGAAGTTCGTTTTGAAGGAGATACAACTGGAGACTTGGAGGATGAAACTAGCGGACTCGACGACGATGCATTCTGATTAGTGGTTATGGAATGCTAAAGGGAGCGATCAATCATCTGCGGGGGAAGATACACGCCAAAAAAGCATACCAGAGCACTGCTGCGGTAAGGCAGGATGTCCTCTCTACTTGCGCCATCGAGGTAATGCGACTGCGATTGCCCGAGGAGCTGGGCCGGCTTCCGTTCAGCTACGTTCTCCTGCAGTATACTGCTTGGAAGAGCGTGTTCAATTGAATGTTGCTCTACTGATGCTACAGGATTGGATGTTTTCGTAGTCTTGAAAAGGTATCAGATCCGGCCGTGCCTTAAACAAGACTCAACACTCACGGTAGCGGAGCCTGGCTCAGTTTGCGAAGTTTGCGCATTGTCAACTCTGATTTTCTTTCTGTGCCGCGCAGAATCGTCGTTCCGGAGAAGGAGAGAAGATGGAGACCTCGATCTTTTGAGCAATTCAGACTCCACTCTCGCATTAGCGTCAAATGCCTCATCGTCACTGATGACTATTGGCTACCCTTGCACGCCGAATTATCAACTGCCGTTAGAAAAGTTAGTAGCTTAAGGCTTGCCTGAATACCCTGTGCTTCGACGCGACTTTTGTGGGTTAAACGCGCCAGCTTATCCTTAGTTTCCGTAAGTTGGGCCTCTGATGAGGCTAACCGCGCCCTCAGGGCTTCCAGCTCATTTTGCAGCTGCTTCTTTTGAGATGACTCTGCGACTTTTTCTGAGCCTAACTGCAGCAAACATTTTTTGATTTGTTCATTTTCGTATTGTAGAGAGTTGACCTTGATGTTGAGAATTTGGCAATTTAAGCATTGCGATGTATGGGCATCGGTTTCAGGATGCATTGGTAGGAAAAAGAGAACAGGCAAGCGGGCAGTGAAACTCCAAAGCCACAAAGAATCCATTGCACGTGGCTATAGCCTAAATAGGCAACTGTTGCCCGTCGTCATTCTCTCCGCAACCGCCATGAGCTTTCAGGACATCGAAGCAGGATTTGGCACCTCAGCCTCCAACAACAATACCACCTTCTCTACGCCAGAGTCACCAGAAGATGCTGCCTTTCGAAGTTTGCAGTCCAGTCTTTCGCTACAGATGCTCAAAATAAATGCCAACGTCCAAGGTATTTTGAAGCTCGTGGATCAACTGGGAACTGGCAGAGATTCTGCAGCGCTGAGAAAAAGTTTGTGAGTCCCAAAATCATGGTTTTTGCCAACTTACATTCATTCAAATGCCAGGCATGACCTAACGGATTCCACTCGTGCCATGGCGAAGAGAGGCTCAGAGGATTTGAAGAAATTAACCAACCAACAGGTCAAGCTGGTTAGTATCTGTTGGCGTGGCAAGTCTCTAGTATACGGTCTAAGCAATCTTTCGGTCAGCCTCATCAGAAGACTTCATTACAGAAGACTTCCCATGATTTCCAATTGTCTCTCATTGGTTTTCAACGCGCGCAGCAACTCAGTGCGGAGAGGCAAAGGACCGTTGTTCAGGGTGTCAAAATGGCGGTTGAAGATGGTGTTGAAGATGGGTTAGCGTTTGAACGTCGCCTAACGTGCCTTGCCACTGACTAACAATCAGGGAAATTGAGCAAACATCGACATCCCCTTCTCAACGTCAAGCTCAGATATTGCAGGCTCAGCTCTCCCCTCACGAGCTTGCCTACCAGGAATCTCTTATCCATGAACGCGAAGAGGACATCCGAGAAATAGAAGCTGGGGTCCACGAACTTGCCGAAATTTTCAGGGATTTGGGCACATTGGTGCATCAGCAAGGCGGAATGCTAGGTGAGTCGTGGTCACTTCTAATTCCGAACGGTTTTTTACGGTCTCTCCAAGACAACATCGACTACAATATCCAGAGCGTGCACGTTGATACCTCTCGTGCTGCGGAGGAGCTGACGACAGCTCACGAGTATCAACGCAGGGCAGGCAGGCGCGCTGCGTGTCTGATGATAATTCTAGTCGTGGTTGTCGCAATTGTACTACTCGCTGTGCGTATTGTCCACTCTTATAGATAGTTCGTCATCCTGATACGTCCTTTTCAGATACTATCATAGTGCGAAACGACCCCTATACCATATTCTATTACGTATCATTATGCCTCTTCATCTATCACTCGAGACTTAATTCTATCTTTTTTTCTGCGGAAAATTGGTTCATGAGTGCCCTTGAACTCTCGGTGCACGGACTAAAGCATTTGAACCCCTGTTCCACGGATCACTACCCACGATGTCAATTCATGCTTTTTTTTTTCTTTTGCAATTTTTGGCTTTGTCGTTGCGTCCAGCTGACACTAGGTAGTCTCACGTTGAAGCCGACATTCAAGTCGTCCATCCGACCCAGGCGCGAGTATATAAGAGAGCAAAGCTAAGTTTCTTGTCCAAGATCATCAAGTGCGAGGTTCACTTACGGAAGGCCTAAACGCCGCCAGTTCGACAAGGTGCATTTTTTTGCTATCTAACGGATCTACAAATACACAGATGGATAGAAGTCTCGAAGATGTATTTGAGGAAGCTCAATCGTCCCCCGGTGGCGGGCCACCCCCAAAAATCACATTCGACATTCTCGCTAGGTTCACAGAGAGGCATTAATAGTGTATGCACACCTTTCAAATGGATCACAATGTATCGACGTCGGACGCTCGGCTCATAGCTCGGCCTACAGGAGATGACCATACCAAAGCTTGCAAAAAAAAAACTAAAAAAACTCCTTTGGTGGCGCAGCTTCCCTTGTAAGTATATCCTCGGTCTACTTACCCTAATAAAAGCCGGATTGTCACGATAGCTGTCGATGCGTACTGCCATCTCGGACTCGGAAATAAGCGTACATGGACTGGTGGGGTTCTAGATCTAATCCTGTACGAGTACGTGGTATAACGCTGGCGGTATAGTAGAAACAAATGCTTTGGGGATTGGACGGCACATGCCATGATGGCTGGATACCTCAAAGTAATGTGATTCTTGCGTTTAGATGCGGTTGTAACGCCGGGCTGACCGGGCTCCTGATTTTTCGCCGCAGTGTATAATCAAGCTTACGAGTCCGTTGCCCCTGTGTAAAATGAAGCTCGCGCTAATGATAGGCTACCACCACACCATTGACCATCATTTTTTACGAGATCAGATGCGCACGAAAAGCTCAAGGTTATCCCAGTCCGAATAGAGCTTCTGCTGAGCATCCGATGCCCATCGGGCGAGAAAGCGATGCGTGTATGGACATCGAACAACATGGATTCACCTGGGGTAGGATCAATCATGCTAGGGACTGACGAACATCTTTTATTACCCTCGGCGCATACATTGTTGCTTAATGTAGATGACCTTTCAGTTTACTCTGAGCAGCTGGAGCACCTGCCTGGGTACTTTGCCGGAGGATCTGGAGGATCTCAGCTGTTTTGTTCCAACGTAAAAGTGGCTTCTCCCCCAGGTATGAATAAACCTCTGTCGTCAATATAAACTCTTCTGAGCCCCCTGGGTCCGCATTTAACACCCCTTCCTCCTCAACCTTCGCTCAGCCGCCAACTACGACAATGCCAGTCCCTTTCAAAGAGCTTCCCGCTTGGCCTTCCAATGTTGAGGCACATCCCCTCCTCGTTATTGATTATGAACTATTGAAAGCTGGGGACAAGACTGAAATCGATCGACTGTGGGAGGCGGGCTCGACATTGGGTTTCTGGTAGTAAGTGTTCACGGTGGCAATGGATGGAGGAACGGATATATTGATCATTGTTGTGATTGACAGCTTGAAGAATCACGGAGGAGAACAGCTCTTCCCCGCTATGTGGGGAATGGCCGAGGATGTCTTTGCCTTACCCTTGGAAGAAAAGATGACGTTCGAGCAGGGAGATGAAGGGCTTTCCTTTGGGTGAGTATTACGTCTAGAGATGTTACGACGGCACTGACGGAGGTCCCCACGTCCAGCTACAAAGCTGTCGGTCATTATATAACCGATGCCCAGGGAACCCCTGATCCCGTCGAGGGTTTGGATATTGCAAAAGACGATGCCCTAGCGTACCCGAAGGTCGCTCGTCGCTCGTATGCTGACCGTGTAAATGAACATATGGAGCCAACAATCGCTCCATTCGTCGAGAAATGCATCGAGCTTTCCAATACTATGCTCGACATCTTCAATGACAAGCTCGGCCTTCCTGCCGGAACACTGGCCAAGTTCCACCAGCGTAATGACCACAGCTCTAGCGAGACTCGAACAATCCGGGCCCCTGCCAACTTGCCTCAAGGAAAACTCGCGGTCGGAGGCCACACCGATTTCGGTACTATAAGTTTCCTGGTCAACAATATTGGCGGTCTTCAGGTCCTCCCTCCTGGCGATACGGAATGGCGTAATGTTAGGGTATGTTGGTGTTTCAACTCGTCGCTATCTATTTACCTTATTGCTCTCCCATTGCAGCCACTACCCGGACATGTCGTCTGCAACATTGCTGACGCACTCACCATATTCAGCGGAGGACTCCTCAACTCAAACATTCACCGTGTCGTGTACGTGTACCCCTTGCGTTACGCGTAAGACTTCTGATTGCTCATTCTGAATATTCGTCTTAGTCCACCTTCCGGTGCTCAGTCAGCCTATGAACGATGGTCATCCGTCTACTTCACAAGACCTTCGAACGACACCGTCCTCCAGCCACTACTGGAGAGTTCGATTGTTTCCGATGCATTCAATAAATTGACTGAGGAGAGACAAAAGAGTCTCACTCCAGGCGTCACTTCTTATGAGTGGTTCACGAGAAGGCAAAAGAATTACCGTACCAAGAACCACAAGGTCAGTTCAAATCGTGGAATCAACCCGGAAAAAAAGAAATGAAAACTAACGAGGATATTTTTTCACACTGCATAGGGTACTGAGACTTGGGCGGCCAACAGAGGAACGGAGAACGGTCGCGCATGAGACCGCTGTAATGGGAGCAGCTTGCCGAATATTCCAAATGTATTGTAACGTAGACTCGTGTGTATATATTTACTTCCCCAATCCGATGGTGTTGAATTTGAAGCCCCGGGAGAGGCTATGTATATAAAGTAGAGTCATTTCAAATGACTCATTTGTGAAAATGATTCTTTGGAAGATATCAATCGAGTACTTATTCGACTCGGGAGAGTTGATTTATGAGTCATGTGCGCGGTCACATGAGTTATATGGCCCGGACACGCATGCCACGCGACTGGCGTGGCGGTCATGGTTGTGATGTGATGTCACCTTGTTGTACAAGGCTTTTTATTTAGTAGCAATTTCAAGCGCAAACTTATTGAATAAGTTAGGATATCTCACAAGGGTACATATGTCGAACATATGTTGAAATGAATGGAATGAATGAAAACCAGAGCAGTAGGGAATCCAACTTCTGTCATAAGTAGTAGTAGTGCATAGTATCGGACTCGGAATAACCAACGCGAAACTACCTTAACAAGTTTTCAATCCACTCAATCCAGTACCGCAGGCATTGGTGAAAGTATCAGCAATGGTATTGGTCAAAGAGATGCCAGAGAACTGTTGAAAACGAGCGGCAGTTAGGGAAAGAAAAAGGATTATAAAGTGGTAATAAGTTAGGGCTCACGGCAATGCTCTCGCAAGGCGTAGCCTTGTTACAATCCAAAAGCACACCCGGACGAGTAGGTGTTCCGCTTCCCTGGGAGTAATTGCTTAGCAGCAGATACAGTGAATTCGAGAAAAGCTGCTTTACCTGGAAATTCTCAAAGGTGACGTCGGAAATCTGGAGTGTTCCCGTATCAACGGTTCCACCCTGGCATGGGTTTGGCGCAATTGTCAGCGGTCATGAATAAAAATCGAATATACGAGTTCAATACCTCCCAGAAAGCACTAATATCTATCGAGTCCATGGAAATGAGAGTATTTAGCTTTGGCTTTGTGACGATAGAGACATACATACAAATGGGATAGGCGGCAGCATCCTGGGAGAAGCTTCAGTATAAAATGTTTGCATTTAAGCTGGGAAGGCCACATACGAGCGTAAATCCAGTGAAGGTGACATTCTTTACAATTCCTTGACAGTTAGGGTAGCTCTTGATCATGACACCAGCGTCAGAGTTGGAGATTGTCACGTCGCTATAGAAAACATTCTTCAAAGTGGTTTTTGAAAGGCGTCTGATTGTCAGCGTTGTTCAAACTTACCTGCACGTCAACTCCGGTCGCGCCAGAACCGAATGAACCAATATTGCATCCTGATTTTCGGGTTATTGGCAAAAAATTTTGAGCTCAGGGAGTATCACGCACCAGCAGTGAATTTGCAGGTGATTCTTTCGGCTAGGAAACCCTGGCATATTATGGAACAGATCAATGGCTGCCCGTTTTGGATGGATCGGAGGCGACTTACGTTCGTTGGGGTCTTCACGGTGACGCATTCATCTGCTCACGTATGTGATGTGGACGACAGAAAGTAATGGAATCAGGCTTACCACCGTTCTAGGAAACCAACGCGTCAAATCATTTGGAATTGAACCAGCAAAGATCTGGGCGCCCTTACCTCGACGGAAACATCGTGCACGTAGTTGTTATTGCCACTCATATCAAACCCATCGGTTTCACCTATAGAGGGAAGTTTAAGCGTGATTATCTCGGGCAGAAACGTCATGAGAAAGCCGGACCGATATGAGATGCGATGATAGCCATGTCATGAGCGACATTACTGCGTGCAGAAAGTCAACCTGTAATTCACCACGTATTGAAAATGTTACCGACTTGTTCCCTACAAGCATGTCCGTCAGAGCGCGCGTGAAACAAGACTTGAAATTTTTTACCTACCGATAATGGTAACATGGAACTGCGGGGAATCGAACAAGGTTATTTCAGTAATTTCGCAGCTGTGAATGAGCAACTTGTTGAGTTTATCGGCCTGGTTTGGATGGTCAGGATCTCACTTGTTGCATGTTTGGAAACGAATGAGACGAGGCCGGCTGGGATGCAACGTGAGCTGGCCATAAAATTGAGCCTCTACTAAAGTATCCATCGGATTTATGAAAAGACGTACGTCTCCATCGGGGCGGTAGCGGTAGCCATTGCCTAAAACGAGATAATATCAGTACACAGTACCCAAATACGCGAAGAAAATATGGTCACCGAAAATGGAGCCAGGCCCGTTGAGAAGAATATTCTCGCAGTTCTGCAATCTACAAGTTGAGATCCTCCGTTCGACAGTAAAAGGCATAACTTGACCTCAAACGTGATCATCGTTCCAGTCAAGTCGGGGTTAAATGGCAAAAAGATATCGCCAGCAATGTGAAGATTCCAGTTGGCGGCATCATCGAAGGTGACGGTCGAGCTGCGAAATGCTAAGTAAGTAGAGAGCGAGAGGAATTTTCAATAGAGAATCTACGCGAGAAGATAGTTTCCAGCGGGCACATAAAGAAGCACGTCTGTGGCAACGGTAGTAGTGACCTGCGGAATGACACATTCCTGCCATGCCTTGGTCAATGCGGGCCCAAGATCAGTGGAATTGTCGGCGACGGCACCGTAGTTGAGAACGCTGCACTCGATGAAAGCCAGAGCATTCTGAGGCAGAAGGCTCAGTAGCAAGAAAGCACCGGTGAAGAAACGAGAAATCATAGCTTTCAGCTAGAGTCCGTGATTGGATTTTTTTACAGTTTATATAGCAGGTCCATCCATGGGGAAATCTCGAGAAAACCTTGGTAGTGAGCGTAAAAATATATATACTGCTTCCCAAAGATAGATTTCATGACAACACGTGCGGCCACCTCAGAGTTATACCAAAGCTCGAAATGGCGCATATATCCACACCCTGCGAGCCTGTTTGCGCACGGCTACCATACCGGGCCGTTTCTTGCTCGTCTCCCATAGTAATATCTCCGTGTCCATATCAACATACATAGGGCCAATTGCAAGAAAAATATTAGTGGGACAGAGGCGCATTTCTGTACGGATTTTGGCCTACGCATTCCGGTTCCGGCCCGGGACGTTTCTTCCCATCTCCCATGGGGTTTTTTCCCCCGTGGTACCGACGGCACATTCTGATGAAGTCACTTCCAAAGTTGGTAGCAGCCTCTCAGCACCCGATGCATAGGAGGATCCCCGAATCAAGAGCCAATTTCGGATGAATACCAAAAAAAACCGGAACGCTCAGCCGTTAGAGGTCGTCCGGGCTCGATTGGCGGTGGCATGGCGAACTAGTGCTAGATCATTTGGGGTAATTTTCAGGCTACCGTTCAATACCAGCTATATGACATATTGCAGACATTTTACTGACCAGCTCCTGCCACACTTCGCAGGCTACGATGTTTATGTTTGCGGTAACAACCTGGCGGTGGCGACAACTGGATTCTCTATTCTCTATCATACATACAATAGTCTTGGCAGGCACCTTCCTATCCGCAGCTTTGACCGGTACCGCCTTCAGACTGCTCGCCACAACCCCACACTCCGGTTAATGAATTAGGGAGTTTACAACTACTCAAATAGATTCATTCTTCATACCAGGGGTGGTAAAAAGTCTAACGTTTTGACCATTGAATATGTAGCGCTCACTGGCAGCTGAGTTGCGGACCTTGGAATGTTCAATGAACGACTACTTACGTAGTACATACTACTACTCCTTATTGTGAGTTGTGACCTTACACTGAGCCTTGTCCTTGAACGGTACTAGTTTCATTGCGGGTACGTCAACTTCCAAGCTTTAACTGCATCCGAAGGACTATAAAGTCGTCAAATTGTAGTTTCATTGAAAGTGCCTCCAACTCGTTTCTCAGCAGCTTCAAAGTCCCTCTCTCCTTGATAAACGTTACCATATCATGTACGGATTGAAAAACATTCTCGCCGCGGCACTTGTCACCTCTCTGGGAGTCTTCGTGTCTGCGAGTCTGACCACCAAAGTGTACCACTGTAAGTTCATCTCTGCGAGCAAAATAAGCTTGTTTTTTTTTTTTTTGACTCAACGATTCATGGGACGCTTTTTATTTATTTTAAAAACAGGCGGAGAAGGCGCAAAGGTAAGAGACAGCTAAAAGTGTCCTGGTTCGGGTCATATGGATTGTCATTTCTTCGTTCTTTCATCGTTTAGCATCCGCTCTGTAAGTCCAATAGTTGTCTTGAGTCGACCTGAGGAAAGCTCTCAACTGAATCCTTATTCGTTCGTTCAGGTCCCTACGGATATAGATGCTGTGGACCTCTCGTAGTGGGTGTAGGTGGAACGTAAGCATATGTTCATCCTCTGTCTCTCGAGTTCTGTTCCACTGACTGATTTGATGTAGATGCTACCTTGGAGAGACGGGTATCTGCCCGCTTTGAGAACTGCTCATTCTTGCGAGCGTTACACTCTCCGACCCTTAACTCCAAGTGCGCTGAAACGATGTCAGCGGAACGCATGAGTTTCTTTTCTTCTCGGTATTTGTACAAGTAGCGTAAATTCTTACAATAAGATACATGCAGGTATTTACAAAATCAATTGACCGTCATTGTTATTGAAAATAGTCAAGTCGTGATGTAAATGATTTGATTGAACGTCAGCAAAAAGAAAAAAAAAAGTAACATCTATATACAAGTACATCGCAAACAACCCTATCGTTACATAAATAGAAAAGACACCAAATAAAAAAGACACTACTAACAACACGGCAGAAAAATGGAAATAAATACACAGACGATAGCAGAGTTGTGTGTATGTATATGCCAGCCAGGTATAGCAGCACAAAAAAAGTTATAACAACTGTAAGTGGGGGACGTGCATGATATCACATGTACAGAAAAAAGTAAGATAAAGTACACGGAAAGAGGGGTCGGAAAACATACAACAACGTTGAACGAGGATAAGTAGCTCAAGGATAGAAAACAAAGACGGACGGAAAACAGAAAGCTTCAAAAGAAAGAAGGAAGAATCACTGCAATTGCAGCAGAGATCGTGAACGCACATTTCGTAAGGTTGCCATGTAGAGTCAAGCGTGACGATCGTTCATCATCAGAGAAGAACATGCCATCGTCCAGTTCGTCCAGAGACTCCTACGAATCTCCAACTTTCACATTATCCACAGAGCGCGCTATAGGCCCAAGAACATCAGCATTAACCGGAATCCTAACCTTAACCACAGCCGAATCCTCAGAGGATTCACTATGATCAAGTTCGTACCTATAAAAACATGTCAACAAAACTGAAAATAAGAAAATGAAAATAAAAATCTCACTTTTTCAAAACCTTCAACACCTCCGCCTTTACAGTCCTAAACTTGATACCCGAAGGAGTTTTCACCTCGAGTTGCGTGAACCGTGAACTAGATGGCGTGGGCGCTGGTGAAGAGAGCAGAGTAGATTCCGGAGATGAAGAGCTTTTGAGTTCCTCGTTCGCATTACCCATAGCAGTAACTCCCGCATCCCCTCCTGCATGATCCCCTAAATAGGAAGTAGTAACAGCATCCGATTGTCCGGTTCTCAACAACGGATCTCTCAACTCCCCAGACAACGAATCGCCCTCGTTCGCCCCAACACCAGACTCGGCTCGAGAAGGAATATGAACATCAGCGGCCGGGACCACGACCGGTACAGTCCCAACACCATTCATCAATTTCTGAATCCGTTCCTTCATCTTATCCACCGCAGCTTCCACACTGAGATCATTAAGATTGATAGTCGTAGGCTTGATATCTGCATCTGGGTTGTGCGCTACACATGCGGAAGACAAACGTCAGATCTCATCCAAAAAAAACAAAACACAAAAAAGCACTCACCAATAAAAGCAACCCGATCCTTCTTCCTCTCCATCTTCTCCATCTTCGTCTTCAACTCCTTGACCTCCCCCGCCTTCTTTAACGCCAACTCACTACCCAACATTCCGTCTTTCAAAGCACTCTTCTCCGCATTCTCAAGTTCTGAAAGATCCTTCTTGAGTTGAGTGATTTGAGAAAGGAGGGAGGAGAGGAGAGTGAGGCGATGAGTGGTTGGTGACAATGATGATGAGAATGCGGTGGCGGAAATCGGGTCTATCTCGTCATTGTTATCAGATTCAGAGGCTTGAGATGAGTAGGATGACATGGCGGGGTCGGGGGCAGATTCGGAGATTCCAAGTACAGAAATGTCAGCAGCAGCAGCAGGAGGAGGGGTAGCAACAGTGACTTGAGGCAGGGGAGACGGAGTCAGAGGAACAACAAAGTTATCAACAGGAGGAGGTATCGGTATCGGGGCCGGAGATGGCTCGGCAACAATATCCGCCATCATTTCTGCTCGCGGAAGTTGAATTTCAGCTTCTTCACCGGCAGGAAGAGCAGGAAGAGGAGGAGAGGGAGAAGGTCGGGGAGTCGGTACAGAAGAAGGGAACTGAGAGGAGGATACGGTCCAAGGGAAAACGGCTGGAATAGTAGGTATCGGCATCGCAATCGTAGGCCTTTGTAAATAGCGGTCAAAACTCATGTTGTTATTGTTGATGTAGGGTTCGGGGAACGGTGGATCCGGGGTACGCAAAGTAGATGTCGAATCTGTATTCGTAAAGGGAGGGACCGGGACAGGATGGAATAGAGCATCGTCTTCTTCGTCTTCTTCATCCTCTTCATCTTGATATAAATCATTACCGTCGTATGAGCCGCCACCATCATCGTCGCCATCGTCCCGCTTCTCACCGACTTCCGATTGACGACTATATCCACCCTTTACTGTATCCTCCCAATTCGATACCAGAGAACGTGTAGAGAGATCTTGCGGTGGTCCATCGGGATATATCTGAGAAAAAGTCGGCGGCGGTGACCTTTCACGTTCCGCTTCCTCCTCCGAGTTGTAATCCCGCTCTCGCTCCTGCTCATGGGCTATCGCCACCTCCCTGTGTTTTGCATCAGCAGCAGCAGTTCTAGCTCTCGATAAATCAACACCCATATCAGTAAACTGCCGCCTCTTAGACGAATCGGAGAGGCTGCGGGTATGCGGGTACGACATTTCCCTGCTCAATGTCGTCTCACTACCACCAGCACCCGGGTCGCGTCTCGACATTGAAGACACTCCAGTAGGATTGACGAATGCATCCGCGAGGACAGAAACGGAAGATATGGCGGAACCAACGGATTTGCCTTTGCCTTTGCTCTTTCTGATCTTCCTCTTTCCTAGACTGAGAAAGTTTTCTAACCAATTAGAGTCGGACGTGACCTTTTCCGGTTTGGAGGAGGAGGGCACCGGGGCTGATACGAATCTAGGAAATTCTTTGGGTGGGAGGGGCGAGATAATGTTCTGTGAAGAGGAGGACGTATTGGAGTAGTAAATTTGGGCTGGTGAAGGTTGCACATCCTGCGTTATCGTTTCTGGAAATGCCCGCGGAGACTCAACGAAAACGGGATTCGGCTCAGTAATCCCAGAAGCAAATTGAGGAAATATATCCACGTCCCGCTCCCTTGCCTGACCTTCGATAAAAGGGGGGCTTGGCTCGTTGTTCTCAGAAGCAAGCTGAGAATATGAGGCAACCTCGACCACCTTTGGGTTTCCTTTCGGTGAGTAAGCTGTAGGTGTTGGTATATCTTCCTCCTCCTCCTCCTCCTCCTCTTCATCCCCCTCCTTCTCAATCTTTTCCCAGCCATCCCCATCCCCATCCTCGTTTTCTTCAACATCACCGTCGGGTATATCCGGGACCTGATCAACAGGAGGTAAAGGAGTTTTTGGTGCAAGGTCATCCAAGTTGTCAGGTGGAAGGGAAGGAGAAGGAAGGCCGATATGTCCTGGTTTATGGGCGGTCTTTTTCTTTGCGGCCTCTGCAGCGGCGACGGCAGCTTCAGCCGTTGCGGCCTCGACCGAGATATCGCGGAGAGTCATGGCATCGGGGGTAGGTGTCTCTGTACTCGTTGTAGACTCATCATCAGAATCGGATTCAGAGAAGAGAGGGTCGGAATCTTCTGTTTGGAACTGGGAGGAGTAGGTATCCTGTGAACGAGGGTAACTTTGCTCAGTAGGAAGGTCTGATATTGTCGAAGTAGCCTGAGAAGGAGATTGTGGGTCTGGTTCAGAATATGGCGAAGTTCGAGATGACGAGGATGGGGTTGGTAGGGGGGCAGATGAAGATACAGGAAGAGACGAGACAGCCGAAACGGGTGTCGCGGAGGAAGAAGAAGAAGAAGAAATTAGAATCGAACGAGCGGGCGGGGGTGGAGGTGGAGGAATCGGCGACGACGAAGACGAATTTGAGAAGCGAACGATACGACGCCTCGAGGACGGAATAGGAACCCCTGACATCCGCACTCGCAGCATTCTTCTTCTAACAAACTTGGTTTCTCTCTGGAACCGACTCCATATCCTCGTACCCCCCAAATCATCCCACAAGCTAGGCGCGATATCCGCCAATACAACCCCCATCCCAGTCCACAGCAGCACCAACACCTGAAGGAGAACATTCTGAGTTACCAAAAAGTCAATGAAGATCCGAACACCGTAGGCAACGTATGGATCGAAGCTTTTTGGCGATTTCTGAGTGAAATGCAGGAGGATAATACCCTCCCAGAGGCCAATCAGTGTTCCGGTTAGCTTGAGGGATGAATTAGAGACGGTGCGGACGAGGTATCGAAGAGAGAGACCGTAGCCTATAGCAAATACTTGTTCCATGCCGCCGAGCTCACCATTAAGAAGCAAAGAAGCAAAGAACGGACAAATGCTCCGGCTACTCCGGTGTTAACTAAGGTCATGTGAATGTACACCAATATTTTTCACCCATGGGCATGTAGCGTAGGGGTTATCGCGTTCGCTTTGCATGCGAAAGGTCTCCGGTTCAAATCCGGACTTGTCCACTGACATAAATATCGGCCGTCTCCGTAACTGTTTTGCTTTGCTCTAGAAGCTTACTTAAATATGCCGCTCATTATCGACCCAAAACTCGTCCCAGGATGGACTGCGCCTACGAGTTACCCAGGTGACTCTGGAGTGCACCCCAAATCCTACCGTCCAAAGCATTAGTGGTATAAATCCCCGTCTCCGCAGCGTTGTGCATATTAAGGAACATTCGCGACATGAGGTCATGGAAAGGCTATAAATTTTACGCAAATTCACCAATCGGACGAGGATGGTTTATTGAGTGGGTACGTACCATTCTACGGGTGCAGTAAGATTTCTTTGCATGATCTGATTATTTGCCATGAAAGTAAGTGCATTGATGCATGAAGAAATTGGTAAGAGACAAGGAGAATGGACTTGGACCACTGGTCTAAATAATAATCAATGATTGTTAGTTAATGAGCATCCAAAGAATCCAAAGATGATAGAAAAAAGACTTACACAAAGAGACACAATGTTTGCTATATTAGACAAGGCCATTATTCTGCGCAGGTACCCATCAGTGCTTTCACCTCAGCAATGACTTAGCATACAAGACACACTTCAGTATTCACTACCATTCTCTGCCGTCAACGTCTGGCATTCCTTCAAACTAACACCACTTACTCTTCTTGACAAACCAGCCAAAGCCATCATAAAAGGAATCCCTATGTCAAGGAGTCACAAAATACCGCGATACGATACAGTTATAGTGCTGGACAACGATCAAGCCAAGTCTACAGCGGTTGAAGGTGTGTATTGATCTCGGTCTCGGCTGTAAATATATTGACATTTCCGCTCAGGTTGTCGAGTTGCTAGGATTCGGGTTGTTTTTTGTCTTCCCAAAACTGTCCAGCGAAACGGATTTCCCATCTCTTCCCCTGCTTCGTGGCCCAGGGAACCACTAGCCTACGTGACTTGGTATAGTCGGTTCAAACGAGCACCAGATGAACCAACGGGCATGTATTGCATAGAACCGGCGGCATTGGCTTCGAACGGCATCGCACAAGGGCAATCATTCCCCTCTCCGATGTCAGACAGCACTGCATGTTAGTTCCTGCGCGAACTGTGTGGGAGCCAGGTTGGACGGCTCAAAAAGTCCTTGATGAACATCCATCATTCTTTGTTAATAATTTACAAACAAAATATGCATACCAAACTATCTATTAAGCCGTTCATCACCGTCTGTACCCAATGAATGACAGTGATCACGTGCGTGGTAACACACTCTCTTGACTACCATGTCATGGCTGGATGCGATACCCAACCTTCAACGCCGGCAGGAGGAACACCGAAATTATCTTTCAGAGCTTGGAAGTTGTCGATTTTCTGCCGTCAATGGCAAAATGCAATTTCCCGTTGCTTTCAACCATCCTGGAGTTCGACGAAATGCCTCGCAAGTTGTGGCTTATCAGGCTCGATTTCAAGCCCGATCCCCGCCGATGTCGTCGGAAGAGACGGTCAATCAGACTCTCGTTCTGGATTCCTCACCTGAAACAACCTCGATGCTTTTTTCCCCAATAGAGGTGAGGGGAGAGACAGTAGACACGCATGTGGATGAGGATGAAGGCATAGGTGATGGGGAAGATTCCGGAGAAGAGACGGTGGACGAGGACCCAGTCTATCGAACCACTTCCCCTCGCGACTACGACTCGCTGAGAAGACAAAAAATCCACGGTGATACAATAACCTTGCAATCCACGCCTTCACGACGCGACGGGGGCAGTTTTTCTGCGGCAAAAGAGTGGCTTTTGGGCTGGCTGTTACTTGTGGATATGTTCAAATGCCATGTCAGTCAAACTGAAGCGGAAGCCAATCTCGTTATTCAACTTGCCCACATTCTTTTGCCCAAATGCACTAAAATCAATGATAATTTGGTTTGTTTGCTTTCGCAGTTGTTTTTGGATATCCTTCTAACTCTCTCGTAGCTTACCGTGTACGAGTGGGTTCTTGGTATGCAGTTCAGGTCGTTGTGCAAAAACAGCAGGCTATTTATCATGCCTCGTAAGTTTGTTTGATATATCGTTTTTTTATAGCTCTCCTGCGACTTTGTAGTTCTCAGCTGCATCCATAACTGCTTGGACAATTATTTGTGCTTCATTCTTCCAGACAATCATACATTAAACCAGATAAAGCTGTATATTGATGGGGTGAGGTTGTTGTGAGCTACTGGCAAATATCGGGACCTGTGGAGGCTGATTCGAGTAGGAGGCAGGGGGCAAAATTTCGGAAGGTTTTTTGTGAGTCCTCTCCGAGATATCTTTTGTCTTATTTCTAAGACTTTTACAGCTAGACGGCAACATATACACATATCGCGTTATTGTACACCCTTTCGCCAACGACTCCGTTATCGCTATGCTTTCATACCCGGAAACATTCTACTCCCATACCTCTCTGTTTGCGTGTTTAATGCACGTTTTCCGGGCTCTAGCGCATTGGGTAACACCGGAAGTTGAACCTCGGGGTCATGCACCTTACGATCGCAACGAAATGTTTACTCTCATCAGAAAAAACACTCTTAGCCTGAAGCTATCTATGGATGCCTGGGATCTGTATATATTCACTGGACTACTTAGAATGCATCAGACTCTCTACATGTTTCAGTTTGCCTAGGATTTATCTGTATTCCTACATTATCAGAAAGCCTTTGAGATTGCTATGAGAGTGAATCTAAAGTGCACAGGGATTTGAATATAATTCCAGGAATACTTGTGTTGCACCAGGCATCTTGAGAGTATTAGGGTTCCTAGGATTTCTGCAAAAGCTCAGGTTCTCTTGACAGCTTTGAGTTGCTTTGAAGTGCTTTGAAGTGCTTTGCAGTACTTTACATCACTTTAGGGTCAACTTAAAATATAGAATGTCTATTGAATATCAAGTACATAAAACTTGAGTAGGAATTGGTGTTCACAATGAGTCAGAAAATGCAGATCTATATAAACAATATGTAAGAGGTGATTATGGGGGAAAAAATCTTCATAATGTACGGCGCGATACTGTTGTTTGAGCCAGTGACAGTGGAAGTTCACGTTCATACTATTCGGGTCCATCTAGGTCATCTATGAATTGAATGTTGAATACAACTAGATACAGGTATGTTTGGCTTCATGAAAAAGTAAAGAATACTTACTCCATTGGTCTCCGTTCTCGCCTATTGCTACCAGGGCCACCATCAACTCATCTATCCTCGATCCTGTACCACACCCTCCCATGAGTCCCTTTGCTATCGTATCAGATAGCACCTGCCGTAAACTCGTTTGTTCACTGTACTGTTGTCACTCCCCTCTACGTAGTCCCAATGCCCACAATATCTTGCTTTCATAGGCGGAGGTATAGCAACATTCAAGCCTAGCTACCCGTGATTTGAACTGAAAGTGATCGAAAATATGTCAGAATGAACTCGACGTTGATGAGATACCAGCCTGACCAAACGTATCCCAAGACCCAGACACGTCTACCCCAACCCAGGAGTTAAACTCAATTTGTAAGGGCTTTGCTGGTATACGAGTTCTGAGGCACGCCATCCGTTATTCGTTTCCAGCCAGCAGCGTCAACTTGAGAGGTTAGAACCACTGCTATGACATAGGGAATAAGAACAGCGATCACGAGATAGAGTAGGGATATAACTTACATAGCTAAATGATTATGATTTCGAAATCGTATGCATGCCTGCCTCAAAACTGCACAGAGCGTTTGATAAATTCCAGATCCCGTGCTGTATGATCCGTGTCAAAAAACTAGAAATAAAGAAATGGTCTCCATCAGATTTAAAACACAATGTTAATGGCATCGAAGACTGACCGTAAGCATATGCGCATCGACGTAGAGATAGTTCCGGAGTGGGGATTTCGTGGTTTCGGACAACAACCAAAGAAAAGGACGTGGTAGACCCTGCTGACAAGTATATTCTATAATCAGAACATGCGCGTACCTCTGGGTAAGCTTCAACGAATCCTATGGAATCACCCTACGAGTTCATTTTCGGGTCGAATCACCAACAGGAACCGCGACTAAGGGAGGAAGAGGAATAAGAACAGAGGATATTAGAGTATAAAGCAAGGATGTAACATACTTCTTAGAATACGAGCGATTACCCAGACTTGCGGTACTAAGAAAACATCGCGGCTTGAGATGAAAGCGACTCTTGAAGGATGTCTGATGACGAGAACGAGAACGAGGTCAAGAGTCAAGGAGTAAGATACCAGAAAATGATACACATACCTGTCGGTAGGCCTTCTACAAGTCCTCCAAAAACTACTCGCAAATATTGACATGAATTTGCAAAACCGATATCCACGATCTTCCCAGTGGTAGGAAAAACGTCGCAACAACGATGATTGTATACAGGTAAGTGCTGCTTCACTGCGTATTGGCCCTACCACGTCAAACGCCTAATGATCCATTCGACTTGAGTCAGTAAGGTAAAAATGCAAATCAGTCAAGTCATACCTCAATATCTGGTGCAAAACGGATATTCATTCGTGATTCCGGTATTGCGACACTCCCAAAACATA